>CM020514.1:2690965-3240965 GCA_009823395.1 Thamnaconus septentrionalis | reverse complement strand
CCCCCAAACCGTAGTTTGCCCACCCCTGTTCCCAACTACGTGCTGCTCTTCGGAGCGTGCTCTAGAAAGATGGAGAGGAATTTTGCTTGCCACTGCTGAAATTGCTTCAGCGCTGGTGTGATGGCGTGGTGGAGGCGAGGAGGAGGAGGCCGGACCCAGGATTCAGCCAAGTTGCGGTTGTAGGAAAGAGAAACTTTATTTTAAACAACAAACAAAAACCAAACTAAGGTTGTTCTTAAAAGGGAAAAAAATTTAGCGGAAAAGACCGACAGGGCAGGTCCAAAAGAAAACCCATGATGATGATGATGATGATGATGATGATGATGATGATGATGATGATGATGATGATAATAATAATATAAAATTAATTTTACTTTGTAATGAAGTTTTCATTACGAGTTATCAAAGTGCTGCAGGTTAAAAAAAAAAAAAAAAAAAAAGCAAGTTAAAAGCATAGTACACAATTCAAATATACACACTACACATCAACAGTCAAAAGCCTTTTTGAATTAAAACAAGTCTTATGTGCAACTATGAAAGAGTCCAGGTACAGGAGCTTCTCTAACGTGTACTTTGCATATGGTACCTACCCTATACACCTGCCAGATCCTGCCACTAGATAGCGCTCAGCACCATAGTAGACTGGGGGGTCATTTAATATTATTCCTGTTAAAGAACTCCTTGGATTGAGTTTGTATGTGTAACAATTTCAACTTTTATTTATTTATTTATTTTTTTGCCAAAATATACATATGGTGTCTTTTATTGGTTAAAATATTTCTAACACCATTTGTGTTTTACACGATTCACAATGTGTCTGTTGAAATTCAGCATAAAATAGGGAGCGGAGCAAAGTCTGTGCTGCTGTTTTTAAAAAAAATATCTTTTTTTATTTTAGCCATCATAACTTAATGAGCTGACTTATGATATACGGACCGAGGGTCTGTTTACTTGTTTGCTTTTGCCCCCCCGTGTTGAGAATTCACCCTAAGTGCCTTCAACAAAGTCACTATGAGGAGCAGCCACAAGTGTGCGACTGTCGGCCGCGTCGTCGGCTCCCAGGTGCATGAATGGAGCCAGTCAGCCGCGCAGGAACAGACTCCACCTTGTGCCAACACCAGGTGTGTTTTCAGTCAGCCCGAGTGACCGGGCGAGCGAGGGAGAGACAGAGAGAGAGAGAGAGAGAGGACTGGAAGAGGAGGAGGAGGAGGAGAGCAGCAGAGGGGGATAAAGAGGTGTAATAGCAGTAAATCCACGAAAACATTCCCTCCGCAGCCTCATGGAAAGCTCAGCTGAGAAAACACTGCTGGAAATAAGTAGGCAGGAACTACTGGAAACACGCCTACACACACAAACACTGGGCTTACACTCTTTCTCACACACACACACACACACACACATTGGCTGCATTTAGTGCTGCTGAGCCAACTCGCCACCAGCAATGAGTGAGAACACTAATGGAACCTAGCGAGCTCACAGACTGAGATACCCGAGATCGCCCAGTGTGTGGGAACGATCGGCGAAGTGATCGTCGTACTCAACCCCTGAAGAGCTCTTCAACTGTACGACACTGGAAAAAGAAGAAGAATTCACTACTCCAAGGATCTGTTCAAATGTACACCATGTGAAACCCCTTAAAAAGCTTCATTTTTCTCCAACTCCAGTTATCCAAGTCTCTTCTAGTGTAAATATCAAAGTGAACCCCTCCTCTGCCCATCCACACACACACACACACACACAAAATAGCATCTACTAAGACGCTTTAATGATTAAACAGCCTGATAAGTACACTTACTTACTGTCATGGTTGTCAGAGAGCAGCGCGCTGCTTGACTCAGCCGACCTGTAATATCAGCTTCATGTTTACACTGGGGCTTAGGTTGGGTTGCTTTAGTTATGCCTAAAGTGTTTTTGTTTAGTTTTGTACCTACATTAGCCAACACACAAGCGCAATTGCTGTGGGAAGGTTGAATTGCTTTGGGAGATGAATAAAATAATAAAGAAGAAGAAACAAAACACCAAACCAAATCAATCCGATTTCTCAGTCGCATTGCTCTCTGGATACATTTACATTTTAGAATTCCCCCATTTTAAAGGAAAGAAACAAGCAAATGTGAGCTTCTGTGTTTTCGAAAGCAAAGGTAAACTACTAAGAATGGAGTGAATTGAATTCAACTGCTCACACTGACAGATGTGGCAAAGTTAGCTAAACTTACACAGATTACAAACATTATATATACAAATGAAAAAAATCATTATTCACGTCATAAAAGAACCACTTCAAGATATCAGTTCGTTTGAACAGAAGTGTTTTATTGAGTTTAATGTTTTATATAAACGTGTGCGATAATGAAACAAAAAAGGTTTTTGCATTTATTTCAGCCACTGAGTTCAGACTGGAGTGAAAGTTCTGCCCTCAGTTCACACATTCCTTCTCAGTCAAATCTGCTGTTTGCATCACAAGGACACGAGAGAAAGCTGTACTATGCTTCGAAAGAGATATAAAAGAACGGGGGGGAGTGCAGGACGACTCCGCGTACAACCACTCAAGTCAAGGTAAAACAGTAGTCTATAAAAGCCAGGCCTCTGATAACACTGAGGGACACAAACAAGTTGAAGGCTGGCCCCCGAAGTACAAGGTGCCTCTTAAAGTGAAGAAAAGATCTTCAAATGGTTGAACACACACACACACACACACACACACACACACACACACACACACACACACACACACACGCACACACACACACACACACACACACAGACTATGAAAAAAGGCTGCTGCTCCTATGGCTGAGATCCTATAAAACCATAAAAAAGGACAAATTCCTGCCGAAAGGCAACACAAAGAAAAAGGCATTTAGATCTTTGGCAAAGTACCCACAATCCTCCGCTGCGTTGTTTAAAAGACGGCCGTGTTTTTGTTTTGCTCCCAATGTTTGCAATATAGGTATTTTAAATAACTCTAGGCTTTAATATAAATGTCAATCCTGGTTTTCTCGAGAGTCTGCTGGACAGCTGGATACAATTTGTAATGAATGAATGCTCCAAGGCAGTACTTGCTACACAAATATTGCCCCTCCAACAGCGACGGGAATAAACAGACGGAGTGGCTTTTTCCTTGCAGCTGCAGAACCTGCAACCAAGACGGACAGAACGGTCAGAGGTGGCCGTCGAATTTTGCAAAAAGTCTGACTCTGCGACTGAGTCTGCGACGTGAAGATGGACTCTGAAATTTTGCAGATGTTTCCAAAGCTTTTAGCTCACTGCACAGCCTCCGTGCCTGTTACTGCGGACCATGTATGCCAGCATGTGGCGTTCATACCTGCGTATGATCAAATGCTGAACAGATTTGTTAATTTTTGGAAATCAATGTTTGTTGATCATATTTTTTTTCAGATGAGACATGGATGACTCCACACCAAATTTATTACACATGGTCAAATCTTGTTTTAGATGTATGTGTGTATGTGTGAACCATATGTATGTATGTATGCATGCATTTATTTACCATATATATATATGTATGTAATTTACATTGTACATGTAAACTTGGTCAAATCTAATTTTAGATGTATGTATGTATGTATGTATATGTATGTATGTATGTATGTATGTATGTATGAACCATATGTATGTATGTATGTATGTATGTATGTATGAACCATATGTATGTATGTATGCATGCATTTATAAACTTATGTCAAATCTGATTTTAGATGTAATTTATGTTGTACCTGTAAACTTGGTCAAATCTGATTTTAGATGTATGTATGTATGTATGTATGTATGTATGTATGTATTTTACATTGTACATGTAAACTTGTAAACTGATTTTAAACGTATGTATGTATGTATGTATGTATGTATGTATGTATGTATGTATGTATGTATGTATGTATGTACGCTTCAAAACACGCACCTGCATTCCTACGCTCAATTAACATCTGTGTCATTAAATGGTCTCAAAACCACATTGACACTGATGCTTATACTACACAGTATTGTCTGGTGCAACCGGCAGAGGCAAAATTGCTTCGTGATCACCAACTAAAAGAGGACAGACACTCACGGTCTATATGCATCATCAGACAAAGTGCATTGCAATATAATAGGCATACTGTGTTGATACATGTTTGTTAATATAGGCTGTAAGATGCATATGGAAAATATGGCCACAGCTCGACTGACCACTGCAGGTCCTTAATTCAGCTGCTGCTCGTGTCCTCGCTGCAGTCTGTTTCGCTTTCTTTCAAAAAATAATTTGCATCTGCCTTTGGCAGGTACATCCAGATAAGGATGAGGACTAAATGTCCTCTCTGCCCTTTCGTCATGGAAACACCGTTTGACTCTTTGCCCATGGAGGTAAAACCTCAGACCCACTTTGGCTTTTCGACTGAAATAACTTCAGAATGACTTAGTGCTACACTTCTGAAGCTCTACTCCTCCTTTACTACTTTTCTTTTCTTTTTTTTTTTTTTTTTTTTGCTTTTTAGTGCTTTAAGTGCAAACACGGACCCAACGTAAAAGTCACAGAAGCTCGGATACACTAGTAATTTTTGCACGACAGACAGACGCACACTCGGTAGCAGTTGTGCGAAGAAAGAAATGACAGATTCTTATTCAGGACGACGTTAAAGAGGTGAACTACATTCAGCTACAACAGCCAGTGATAGTGCAATATCTACTCACGACACAGACACACGCACACACACACACACACACACACACACACACACACACACACACACACACACACACACACACACACAAAACATGTGCACACGCACTCAAATACACAAATGCTGAATGGATCCCCATAACACACAGACAGACACACAAATACGCACAACAAACACACAAAGAGGCAGTTTCTTAGTGACGATTTCGACGTAAAGGTGCTCTGTCTTTCCCCTGCATGACCTGATCCCATCTCTGGACAGAAAACAAAACAGAGAGATAAACAGGAAGTGAGGTAGCTAGACAAGATTTTGGACTCCAGAAATGTCTATAGATTACACAAAAAGATGGCGCATACAGATAAAGTTTGTCAGTTTGTTGGTATATTACGCAAACAGATTTTCACCGTTAGATTCGACGCTAACACTGGCTCAATCACTCTATACCGTGTCTTCATTAATATAACAACGATTCGGCAAACAAAAAGCAGAAGACAATGTACACGAACGCATGCATGAACATGCCCTACGAAATTCTAAGAATAACAACAGACTACAGTACGCAACCTTGAGATACGCTGACGTATGTGCGTACGCGTCCGTTAGAACGCGTAAAACTTTGGAAGTGTTCCAGCTGCGGTGCAGGTTTCTGCCTCGGAAGCAGCAGAGCCGGTGCGTTTCACAGAGAACTGCTGAGTCAGTGTTTTCCTTGTGCGTGTGCGTGTGTGTGTGTGTTTGGTGCGCACATGCATGCATGCATGCGTGCGTGTGTGTACGTGCAACCAACCCTTACCTTCACCTTCCTTCCCAATTTGTCCCTCCACCTCTGTGCAATGGAAGTGTCGATCAAGAGCAGCCTGCAAAAGGAGAAGCGGGATTTTGTCTTATTTTCAAGCGGCGTCGCGTCAGATTTACTGGTTCACCGTGCTTTGTTTCGCTTTTCCGCCTTCTCGAATCTCCTTGCGTGTTCACGGCGCCGTAGGATCGCAGTTTACATATTGTGCCCTTCCAGCTCTCTCCCCACCGGGAGGAAGAAAACCTCAATGGAAACTGGAACCATGTGTTGCAGTGTACAGTGACTGGCAGGAAACACAGGCGCATATTAAGTGCAGCTGTGGTGCTTGACATGATTTGATTTGCGCTCGGCGAACATCGCTAATGAAACCCAGTTTGCGTCGCGGCCAGCCCGCCTCTTATCACATACAAGAGCAGCAGATGGTCAAACGTCAGATGCTCCTTCGAGGCTATGACTCATAAAAGGTAAAAAATAAAACGAAATAAAATAACAATGCTCAGGTGTTTCAGATTTAAATCGCTGTATAGATCTCAGGTGGGTGGTTTCTATTAAACAGACCATTTCTTTTACTATTCATGGGGATGCGCCGATACCACTTTTTTTTTTTTTTTTACAGAACAAGTAAAGTATGAGTACATGCATTTCAGTACTCACTTACTTGATAAGGCCATTACATATTATAAAATTACTTTGATTTTTGAAAATGTGTTTTTCCAGGGATGTTCTCTTATTTGACCATCATGTTTTTATGGAACATGGGGCGTCACAAGTTTCACTGCAGTACAAGCACAAATTTAACAAAATTGTCATATACATACTGTACATATACACCCGGTATCGGTGTTGTGGTATCGGCATGTATCTTACGAGTATGAGTAGAGTACTCAACCCTGGTATCGGTACCGATACACGATACTGGTATCGGTACATCCCTATTTATATTGATATTTAAGAATATCTCTCAGTCCTGTATGCAATTTGCACTTTATTTTATCATATGTCACAAATACCAATATAGCATAGTTATTTTTGCTGACATTTGGCACCAGGCTGGATGCCAATAGAATCCCCTTATGTGTACTGCATGCATCATAACACCAAAGTGAATCATCATCAACATCATCAACATCTAACAAAATGCTCAAGGCAAGATTGAACTTGTTGCACGGACTCGTTTCCGAGACAAAGGTTTTTGCCCATCTCAACAACCTCACGCTAGACGCTGGCCGTACCTGGACATCTCCTCATTCTCGTATCCCATGATGAGATATTCCTCGCCGACGGACAGAGGAGGACACAGGCAGGAGGAGGAGTAGAAGAGCGTCTGCGTGTCTTTGGGGATGTTGACCAGGGAGGACTTCAGCACCTCCTTCACCTCCACCACCGCCGTGGGCTCCAGGCCGCGGTTCCTCACCTCCCTCACCCTTGCTCTGATCACTGCCGGAGGAACAAAAAACACCCGAGGAAAGATTTAAAAGTCTACTGTGTGAAATTTGGTTTGATTAATGATTTTTATATTGGTCAAAGCTTAACATACTGCCCATAAATGCATATACATATAGAAAGGGCCTTGATCCTAGTTAGCTGCCACCATATTTCTAACGAAGCCTGGTGTGGACAATCCACCGTAGCTCACTGGCAAGCTCAGGAGGGGGAGCGAAAGAGTCTGCAATCTAAAATGTCACCACTTAACGTTGCTGTTACATTTGTCCAATGTGTCTGAAAAGCAACTTTCTGTCCATTGTGACAGGAAACAGCTGATTTATCTGGGATGTGCGAGATAATCACTGTTCTTGTATTGAAAAGGATGTGGTCGGTGAAAAGGATACATAGAGCAATGAGGGTCTTGCTCCTAGTTAGCTGCCATCTTTTAGCTGCCACCATTTTTGGGCTTCTGTAAAAAATTTTACAGACTGGACTTTTTAAGCAAAACTTATCAAGGTTATTCAGTAAAACAATGTCTTTTTATTCCCTGGTCATTATCATATTGGTACACAGACTAGAGAAACTACGCTTTGAGTTTCGAGGACAACGGTCGTGTCCTTAAAGGTTGAGATCTGTGTGGATGAGATGATACTTTGAAACCACAACATTTTGGGGGCAGGGGTGGGGGGGGTTGATCCTGGATCACATTTGCAGCCTGAAATGGTTTACATAAAAAAAAGGCTGACAAATGGAAATGACAGCATATTATTATATTGGCAGTGCGGTTTCCAAGTGGCTCAGTGGCTTTCCATTGAACAATGTTTTTGCGCTACGCCCGTCGTTTAAGGTTTTTTATGATGCTCCACAGCACTTTTGCGAAGTTCGGTTCCACAATTGTCATCCATTTGCCTTCTTACTTTTCATATTTCCTTCTCGAGTTCCAGCGACATTCAGTACTGCCAGTAACCACAACAACCACAACCACCAGCAGCAGCAGCAGCAGCAGCAGCAGCAGCAGCAGCAGCAGCAGCTAAATCCTCAATGATCTTGCAAGTCACTGGGTAATTACTATTTTTCACTTTAATCTACTAATTTCAGACAAATGAATCTCAATTTCATTAGTCCTTGCAACTGAACTACATAGTAAGTGGTAACCAAACCCATTGTGTGTGTTCAGTATGATGGACTTTGGTGCTACACTCGTGTCACTACATTGAAATATTGATACTCCTAGTAAGAAGAACACACAGGACCCTCTTGCTGGACCCTTGACATATCATGCTTAAATTTAATTCTCTCATTTTCAAAGTGAGTGCCTGGAGGAAAAGAATGTCTAGGACAGCCAAAGGCACAGAAAGACAGCCAAAGTGAGCGTAAGACATTTTTCATCATTGTTGACTGAATTGGTCAAAATCTTGGCCATTTGTTGAAATCACGTGAAAAGCTTCCCAGTTCTTTCAGCTCTTGTGCAAGTCATTCGATCCAAGTGCGCTGACGGCTTTTGCGCTGTTCGCATTTCTGACATCTCTAAAAGATAAACCTTTTAGCCACGCGTTAATACACACGTACAGCAGCAAGAGTTTTTGCCAATATATTCCAAAGTGGTACAAGATACAATCTTTAGATTAGAAAACGCTCCAAAACAGAAACTGAAAGACGTCCCCAAGTGACTCACCGTAGTTGTAGTTGTTCCTCAAGTAGGTTTTCAGACACATTTTCACTGTCTTGCATCTGCACCGATCTACAGACACGAACACGAGCAAACAAAAACCATAGATATGGTGAGAGCCTTACCAATGCTGACGATTTTACTTGTTAAAAGCCACTTAGAGAAGATTCTAAACTGAAATAGAGAATGGCAAATGAATAAGTTACCTCCATGTGGTCCCCTGCAGTGGAAGTTGTTGGAGTCCATTGCAGGGTTTGGACTGGATTCTATTAAAAGACCAATAAGGGCACATGTGTATGTAGGAACAGTCACTTAATGTCTCCTGGCCAAGTTCCTCTGAAAATAACTCTCCAATCCATTCAGTCATCATGCAAATACACCATGCTAACTTCAATGTAGCAAGCAAGTACTGCTTTGGGAGCAGGGAGGTCAAAGGTCAGCCTCACCTGGGCTACACCGGGATGGGTCCTGGTAGTATGCATCTGTTGTGACACAGAGAGGAGCTAATTAGAGTCAGAACAAAGAGAAAATATATGTATTTTTCTCTCAGACCTTCAGTAGGTACAACTTCTTATTCAGTCAGCAGCATCAGTTAAGACCTTTGGACCTTTTTTCATGGATGGTTCATCTGTTGTTTGAATATATGCTGCTCATGCAGATATTTTGCAAGTTGTCATGAACTTGAAAAGTGGTATATGAGAAAAGTGTTTTCTTAGCCAATCATTTTTTTGTAATCACTCCAACTGGTCAAAGCAGGCGGCCGCCCTTCCTAGTCGGGGTCTGCCCGAGGTTTCTTCCCACTGGAGAGTGTTTCCTGGTCACTGTTGCTTCCTCTGAAGGGTTCAGTTGGTTTTCTCATTGATTGTGCAAAGTGCTTCGAGACTTCATCTGGATGTGATTTAGCGCTTCAGGAATAAAAGTTGATTGATGGTCGACATGTACAAAGTGAAATACTTTAAATTCAAAGTCTGGTTAGCATTGTCTCGTGAGTTAGCTTGATTCGTTGTCTGATAGAAACTGTTGTCTTGCGTTTCAAGAGGCCTTGATGGATGGACTGGAGCAAAGTCTTGAACAAACTGAAATATTTAGCTGATGATGATGATGATGATGATGATGATGATGATGATGATGATGATGATGAGGTCACACTCTAAAAGTATGATTCCAGTTTTTATATTTATGATCCCAATTGCCCGGTGGACTACTTGTCTACTGGCCAGAATACAGTGAATCTGAAAGATATCCCTGCTTTGTATTTCTTACAGGCTTGCCCATTCATTTGAATGGTTTTATCCAATGGCTGCAACACTAGTGATGCTTACCCGAGAGGCCGACCAAGACAGACCTGATAGCCGCTAATCATCAGTGAAGTTGCAAAATAGCTGTATATACTTAAAATAGCATTTCATGGGAACAACAGAAGCAACTCCAACAGCAAAAACAAATGGAACAAAGTGAACTCCAAGGCCAAACTTTTAGTACAGGTCATTCATAAACTGTGCAATAATAACCCCTCTGTAACATAAAACCCACACAGAATAATTTAATACAGTTACTTTTCTTCAGACTGGGGATTGCAGAGCAGAGTCTCAGAATCGAATAAAAAAAAAAAAAAAAAGGAAAAGTGCCTCTGCATCAACTTTCTGCTGAGCCACTGACAAACTCCTAAACAGCAGAAGCAGTGACTGAAAAACATTTGGACTAAGTGGAGCCATCCACCCTGGCTGAAGCCCAGCCAATCAACAAGTCGCAGGGAAAATCCCACAACCCCGCTGAGCCGAGGCGAGACTGGGCAGCTCGGGGATGCCTGGCTGTATCATTTCAGAGGTCAAGGGGAGCGATATATTTTTTCTTTTCCCAGGGGACTTTGGTATTCCAGAAGCGGAGGACAGTGAGGGTTTCTTTTGGGTGTAAAACGAGTGGGCCCAAGTATCAAGGAGCTCTTTGAGAAAGTCAGTGGGAGTGAAGTCGGAGGGGAAATGACTCATGCTATCTGTTCGAGAGGGAGCAGAGGGAACTGCTGAGAGGAGAACACGATAGAAAATACTGACAGGACTTGGCTGAGCTGGGGAAGCGGCTTCTAACTGGCCATGCTTTTAGGGAAGAAGTATTTTGAAGTTGGTGCAGGATATATATAATTCAGTCTTGAAACAAACAAAAAAAAAATCTCAGCTGACATCATTTGTTAGGCCCTCTGATAGAATAAGAATATGTTTCGAATAGGGTTGTTTGAATAAGCACCAGAGTTGATTGAGTTGTTATTTGCACTGACACACAACTTTCGAATGAAGCCGACAAGCAGACATATAATCTCAAATGACTAAGAGTAAAAATTATCATTACACTGAATAGACAGTGTGGCTGTGGACAAGGTTAAACTAGCATCAGTCCTGCTGAAGTGTAAAATGATAAAAAGATTGGGAAAAATGAATTGGACGCCAAACTTGCACTGTATCTAAAATAATTTTAAGATTTTTAAAGCCACTGTAGTTCACTGGCAAGCTCAGAAGAGGGAGGTGTGAGCGGAAAAGCACTGCAAATCTAAAGAGAAACCACTTGATGTCGCTGTTTCTTCTCACAATTTCCAAATATTACACACTTAACCTTTAAGATAAATAGCAGCAATGACACCAATGGCAACATGACGGAGAAAGACGGCCGCACCTGGTCCCTCCGCCTTGACGATGGCCTCGGGCGAGATGCAGACCCCCCGGTCGTACAGTGGCAGCTCGCTGCAGGCCAGGTTGTCGGGCCAGCTGTGGTTGTAGCGCCTCATCACCGGCTCACAGCCGGCCTTGGCCCGCTCGCACACGGCTTTGCACGGCTTGATGGGCTCGTGCTGGAAGTCGATGGTGCAGATGGGCGCGTACATGGCGCACAGGAAGAACAGCAAGTCGGGACTGCAGCCGGTACCTTGAAGAGGAGTGGAGCGGAAACAAGGCCGTCATCAGAGAGGTTCGCTGGTCGGCGAGGAGCCAACAGAATCCAACTTTGATGTGTTTCTGAAAGTTCAGAGCTATTAAAAGTCCAGTGTGTAAAAATGTAAAGGAAGCCCGCCTGACAGAGAGTTTTGTACTTAGTTCACTGTCAGATGGGCTTCCTTAAAAAATGGTGGTGCGAGATGACAGCTAACTAGGAGCAAGACCCTTATTGATCTATGTATATTCTTATATATATGTGATAACTGTTTAAAGAGAAGGAAAACCAAATTACTTTTATTTTACTGCGCATATACACTTTTATTAAGGTATTTATGGGCCGTATGTTAAGCGTTTCCCAATATAACGATTATGAATCAAGCCAAATTTTACACACTGGACCTTCAAAAATCACAAAGAATTCAGGGGTTTTACTTTTACGACTAAAACTGTTTGCAGCCAGTGAGACTTTGACTGCAAATTCTTTCCTCAACATCCCAGTCTGCTGCAGAAGGGTTACTCCTGCACTGGCCCATGTCTCTTTTCTGTTCTTTGTATTTTTTTTTAAAGGTGCCGGCCAGGTCAGACTGATTTTTTTTTTTGGTTATTGATATATTTTTTGTTCGCTTGCTTAAAACCGAACAGCTCAGGGTGGAGGTTGTACCATGCAAATAAAATCAGACACCGTGCACATTTAATAGCAGCAGCAGCAACAAAACAACCCCAATCTACAAAATTCCAACTCTACTCGAAAATTCTACAAGCGTCCGTCTTACTTTCTTCACAATAGTTTTCCACTCAATCAATGAATCCAGGCTGCAGCTTTGGATTTGTGCATGACTAAGTGCCGTCATCACCCCCTGGAAATATACAGTTAATATCTAACTGAATTGATTAAATGGCATATGATTCAAACTACTTCCTTGTCATACACTCAGATGTTGAAGAGTGAGTTGGGACACACGCATCAGAGGAGCAGGCTCTTAGCAGTAGCTGTTCACCAGGTCGCTGATGGTGTCAGTTGGAACTGAAATGACTGTAATTCAGGTTTTGGCCTTTTAAATTAAATCGCAGTCTTCAACTGATGCAGCTGGCTGTTGATGTTTGAGGTATTTGCAAAAAGTTTTGCACATCAATAAAGGTTTCAACATGTGACTGGCTGACAAAGCCCTGCAGAAATTGCTATAAATGTACACAGCTGATGCAGGATTAGTCAAATACTCTTCTGTACTCTCAGAGATTTTTTTTAAAAACAGTATTTCTTGTTCTATTGGAGCGTTTGAGCGACTGTTTAAGTGTTTATACTTGACTTTTTTTTTTATTGCCCTGAATGTTAACAAATATGAAATGTTGATAAACTGGTTTGCTTACTGCGTAGTTAAACATATCCAAAACATTCTATAACAGCGTGATGAAGTGGAGAGCAATGAGAGTGCAACTCCAAGACTCAGGTGATTTACTGTTGGGACTTTTTTTTTTTTTTAAGGCAATTCAATTTCCATTTCTGGGATGTTTATGCTGCTAATTGTTCGCCTTTTGTATTTTTATATTTAAAGAGTCATAAGGAGGACGATTTCAGCTTAAGGATGCTGCAAAAATGGTTACATCTAAATATAATTAGACCAGTTAGAATACATTAATCTGTCACACATTTATTTGCTTAATTTATCCTACAAAAAAAAATGAAACGCGTTATGTTATGTTCCTTTTTGTGCTGACAAATTAATGATTTTCAATTTAAAATTGGATACGACTCAGCATCCAGTGTTTGACCATATCACCACATCGCTGCTGTAATTATGTTCTTCAACTACCTCACTACAAGAAATTGCAATGTGTGAAAAAAGATTAAGAAATAGTTCTAAAAAAAAATAAAAATGGATCTATTAAGGGCAGGACAAGAGAATCTTAAGTGTAAGTCTTATCAAGTGGACATCCAGGGCATCCGGGGACACTGGGCTTTCAGTGCCTCCTACATTCCTACCGCATGTTTCACACAGGAAGGCCCAGGAGTCCAGCACTGGGGCAAAACATCCAGGGATGTCTTTATTGCTGAGAATTACTGAGGTTTGGCTTTGCATCTTCACAAGGACCCACAGAAATTCTTTGAACTTGTGACCTGAAACTGAATCCTTGCCTTGGCTTGCAGAGCATTTATTAGGGCATTTCATTTTATTTTTTAGGCTAAGGCATTAATGTGCTTCCAATTTTGTTCTCAAATGTTCAGCCCAATGCCGAGTTTGATGTGGGTGAAATGGATGAATATGTTATTGAAGACAGTCGGGCGTTCAAGATGAATTACTGTCAGAGAAGTGTGTCAAGTCTTTGTAGTTTTCAATGGAAGATACTGAAAACCACATCAGTTTACATCCAGAAAGGAGAGAAGATTAATGTCTTTGGTGCACCACTACATTATCAACTGGAAATCAGAGAAATGCAGTCTACTGAATACAGATTAATATATATCTATAAAAAACACACATTACCTTAAGCAAAAATCGCAACATGGTTCAAAGCGTGAGTATTTATTCTTTTTCTTTAAAAAAATTAATTATTGTTGTAAAAATAATTAAATCATGATAATAATATATTAAGCAGTAGAAAAAGACGGTAGAAAGTGTAACAACATTTTTCTACATCTCTAAGACATTTTCTAATTACAAATAACCTGAGCAGGAAAACATTTCCCAGCTGTTAGAACGAACAAGCTAACTAACAAACAGCAAGATCACACCTAAGTTTAAATGTAGTCAGTTTTGAAAGTCTTAAAATCATTTACCTCCACTGCTTAAGTACAAGATGTCCGCATTTATTGACTGTGCACAACTGCACAACTAAATGTTTAAAAGTGGGGCCAATTTTGGTAATATTGGCGATGCAAACATAACGCCAAAGCCAGACAGATCTTTAATGCCCTTCTGTCAGGGACTGTTGGATTGGTCCTACCTTATTTGCATGCTTTCACATGCATAAAAGTTACAACAAAAAAAACAAAAAAAAAACGTTTCGAACGGAAACGGAGTGTGTGCAGGACGTGCAAATTTGCAGGAGTCGCCCGACTTATCAAAAAGCACACAGACGTTTGTGATTTTCCGGTGTTTGGAATAGAAAGGGTTTCAACAGAGAACAGAGGGCAACCACAGAACCCGCTTCCACAATAGAGTGAAAAGTGTCTTAAACCCTTTTCACCTCCTGTGGTGCTGCTGGGTGGAGGCACATCATTCAGACATTCAGACAGCAGGCATGAAAGCTTTAAGCCCGTGCTGTATCGACAAGGGCAGAGAGTCTTATTTTAAAGAGCTAATGGATACGTTTTATTACTTGAACATTTTTGGCAGGCTTCCATAAATTATGGCTTCAAATCTGGATTGAGTTCATTAACTTTTGGAATCAATCTATAACAGGAAATGGCCTGGCAACAATGAAGCTGGTTAGGTCCTCCAAGATCATAAATACAACGAAATTTCCATGGAAACAAAGGACAGGGAGGGAATGAATTAAATTGTATTGCAGAAATGTCACTTAAAAGCTCTGACACGGAAATGTGTCTGTTAAAAGATCTGGTTTTGGATTCCATTTTAATCGTTTCGTTGTTATTACATATGTTGCTATAAACCTTAAAGTGTCTTAAAATGTGTTGAAATAAAAATAAATGGAAGCTCCTTGGCTATTAAGCAGACTGTATTGTGCCTTCAGAGGTGAACTCATCCTGACTGATTCAGGACTGGCTACTTTAAGAAGCCATGAGGAAGTGTGAGGCTATAATGATGACGCACTGATACGGTTCTGAGGGGTGAAAACAGTCCTGTGATCCTGAACACACACCTTCACAATAAAAGAAAAAAAAAAATAGTATTAATTCTAAAAAGGATGTTTGTCCAGTCGCTGCCTTGGCGAGTGAAGTGCACAAAAGCCAAAAGTGGACCGTGTCTCTAAAAATTCTCTCTTCATGTAAAAGTGAACTCCGCGGGGATTTCAACAAGGTTCTGTTACTGATGTTGGGGGGGGGGGGGACAAATCCAGGCCTTCGCCAGCAGCAGCAAACCATCTCCCATCGCCCGCAGATAGAGGAAGGAGAAGAAAGTGCAGCGCGGCCGCCACCGCAGGCCTGGGATCTGCTGGAAATGCCTCGTCACCTGTCAAAGTCAGTGTCTGCACTAAGTCTCGCAGGGGCCCGCAGAGCCACATGCTTCTTCTTCTTCTTTCTTTTTTTTTTTTTTTTTTAACGCAGCACTTGCCAGCGGTTATATCATTACCCGAAAAAAGAAAATGTTTTTGGTAGTGTGGGCGGACCGAGGCTCTGAAAGAGAACAAGCCATAATGACAGCCGTTTTATTAAAGCTACATCTGTATCTGCTTGCTGCGCCTCCATCTGTCTTTTCCATTCAGGGTTTTTTTTTCTCCCTCCAATCTTTTTGAAATTATTATTATTATTATTATTTTTTAAATAAAGTGAAACTTCAAAAACAATTTGAGGGAAAGTATTTTCAGGCACCAATAAATAATCCCAGGAGGGCTTCTCCCGAAATCAAAAACGAAGCACTGTTGTGGTTGTCTGTCTTCATTCACATGCGCTGCATAAATAAAGTGGCTTTGCTTTACTTGGCTCCGCCTGGTGCTCTGGTTTTGGCTATTACCCCTCGACTCATTCTTCCAGTGTCTTTTTCCCCCTCCATTTTCGCATTCGATTTTTTTTTTTTGCTCCGCCGCCCGTGTTTACCCACAGTTGTGCCACAGCTATGCAACACTAACCGGAGCTGTCATGTGAACACAAAACAGATAACGTGGTCAAGTACAGTGTCTCAGCGAGGGATCTTGCAACATAGAACCTCTGATCTATCTATCTATCTATCTATCTATCTATCTATCTATCTATCTATCTATCTATCTATCATCATGTGACAGTGAGGCTCAACTTTAACCTCTGATTACAAAAAGGTAATCTGTTTATATATGCCAAATATAGGGGATTTAAATGTGAGAACAACGAACAGCACATTCCTCAGAACAAAGACTAATATCATCATATTTTACTTTATTTTTTTCCACACAGAATAAAGCCTAATGTAACCCTGTTGTTGCTGTTGTTGAATGCTGTGAGAAAAAAACCCTGCACATTCTACATGTTCACAGTTCTAGCTCGGGATGCACCGATACCCGATACCAGTATCGGGTATTGGTACCGATACTGGGGTTGAGTACTTTACTCATACTTGTAAAATACATACCAATACCACGACACCGATATCATTTGCGTATGTATGTATCTAACAATTTTTTTGTTGTTAAATTTGTGTTTCTACAGCAGTGAAACATGTTCCTGAAAAACATGTCGTTCAAATAACAGAACATCTTTGGAACATACACAAAGTAATTCTAGAATGTGTAATGGCCTTATTAAGTACTCAGTAATGGTGAGTAATGAAATGCAAGTACTCTAGTAGCACTTGGTGAAAAAAATAAATAAATAAATAAATGGTATCGATGCATCCCTTCATCTAACCGTATGTGTCGAGACACATTAGGACACTCTAAAGAGGCGGGAACGCTGTTGTGCGTGTTTCACACATTATTAAGTATTACACAAGTGAGACGCTTCATCATTAACTTTGGATCAATCGCGCCATGCCTGAACGATGATCCTGCAAACCTCAACGAGACGCGTTAAAAGCATGACGGGTGCGCTCCTGCTGTGATGAAGGAGTTTCCTTATTAGGAGAAACTCACCCAGCAGCCCCTCGAACTGCTCGATGGCCAGCACGGCGTTGTCCTGCGTGCTGTGGTGGAGGTGGTTGGGCATCTTGGTCATGTTCCACGGCATGGTGCGACACAGGGGGATCCGCACCGGCTCGCAGGACGCCGCGCTGACCGCGGCCGGCCACAGCGCGCACGACACGGCCAGCAGAGACACGGAGAGTCCGGGCGGGAGCATGACGACGCGGCGCGGCGGCGGGGAGACCAACTGTCGGTAGTCCGGGGAAGCGGTCACTCACTGCGGGAGGTCCGGAGCCGGTTGGCGCTGCTGTCCGCTCTGAGGGCACTTCCACAAGTCGCTCTCTTATCCCCCCTCCTCTTCCTCCTCCTCCTCCTCTCCCACACCTCCTCCTCTGTCAAGCCTGTACTCCCTCCTCCTCTCCCCCTTTCTCCACCTCCTCCCCTTCTTCGTCAAGCCTTTCCTCCCTCCTCTTTATTCTCCTCCTCCTCCTTTCATCATCCCCCTTCCTCCTCTGTGAGGACTTTCTCTCCCTCCTGCCCCCCTCCTCCTCTCTTCCTCTTTCACCTTCTCCTCTGCATCTTCCTCCACCTCCTCTGTCAAGCCTTTATTTCCTCCTCTTCTTCTTCTTCCTTCTCCTCTTCCCGTCCCCCTTTCTCCACCTCCTCCTCTTCCTCCCTCGTCTTCATTCTCCTCCTTCTCTCACCCTCCCCATCCTCCTTCTCCTCCTCTGTCTAGACTTTCCCTCCCTACCCTCCCCCTCCTCTTCTACACCTTCCTCCTCCTCTGCAAAGCCTTTATTCCCTCCTCTTCCTCCACAGTCAAGCCTTTACTCCCTCCTCCTCCTCCTCTCACCCTCCCCTTCCTCCCTCTCCTCCTCTGTCAAGACTTTCCTCCCTCCTACCATCCCCTCCTCCTCCACCTCTTCCTCCCTCGTCTTCATTCTCCTCCTCCTCCTTCTCTCACCCTCCCCATCCTCCTTCTCCTCCTCTTCCTCCAGTCAAGCCTTTACTCCCTCCTCCTCCTCCACCTCCTCCTCTGTCAAGACTTTCCTCCCTCCTACCCTCCGCCTCCTCCTCCACCTCCTCCTCTTCGTCCTCTGTCAAGCCTTTACTCCATCCTCCTCCTCCTCCTCCTCCTTCTCCTCCTCCTCCTCGTGCCTTATCCTCCATGCGAAAAGTCAGATTCCTTTTAGATGAAAAGTCAACACCGGTCAAAGCCATCAGAAGCTGGTGGATGCGCGCCGTTTCATTTCATATAGTCAGCGGGGCTGCGCCCACATGATGAAGACACCGGGCACAGCAGGAAAAAAAGCATTCCACTGTAGTCCTCCGTCTGATCACGACCGCCCAACTCTTTGTGTTCGGGCTGATATTGAGGGCACGACGGGTGGCAGAGCACAATCTCAGTCCGTCAGTGCGTCAATCATTATTTCAGGCTTTGTTTGTTCGTGTTGCAGATCCGCGTAAGAAATGGCTGTGTTCAAGAGAAGCAGTGAGTGATAAAGCAAAACAAACACAAACGAAAACCTTGGCTTGAAGGTCTAGTTTTCTTTTTCTATTGGGGTATAAAAACAGAGATATGCCCTGAACTGACCAGCAAGACACTCTTGTATGCCTGACTACTACTACTACTACTACTACTACTACTACTACTGGCCTGATTATAGTTACTGTACAATAATGTCTGTCCTGTCTGTTTCTCACATAAACTTAGAATTAAGCTTCCCGCCATTTATTTGCAGTACGACTCAATCTACATGCTGATTAAGATTAAGTGAGACTGAGGTAACAGGCTTTCTTTGTCCCCCAAACCAGATGTTAGGTGTCGCAACGGAATCTGCAGGGAGGGATTAGTGCACAATTATAGGACAAAGATAATAAAAAAAAAAAATCATCTTCTCAACTGGCATTGGAAAATCTTAAATCTCACGTCTTTAAAGTCTAAAATGCGGCAAGAGGCCCAAAATCACTGTTGTTGGTAATTACCCAAAATGAACAAGAGCTCTCAAATAATCTTAGTTCTTTTTTAAACAACCCTTTGATATGCTAATAAGTGCACAGTTTTAAGATATAACCTAAAATATATCTTGGGTTATTCATGTTTTCATTTATATTGGCCAGTAAACTTTGGTAAGTTTAGCAACAACCAGTTTAGCAAATAGGACGTTTCAGTATTCTGCCCCCTCAGAACACTTACCTGGAACGTCCTTAATCACCCTGAATGAGAACAGTTCAAAGAAGTGTAACATTGGAAACACTCAACAAAACTCTTTGGCTCATATGAGGTCAATGAACTGCAGTGAACAGTGGTTTGCATTCATCCTCAAGCCAATGTTTTAATGACTCTATCAAAATCGGTCACAGATAAAGTGCTCATGACTACAATTACATCATTATAATTACTTCTTTAAAAAGCGGTTTATGAAAATTTTAGCCTGCTGGCATGTATTTCAGGAAATGTTCAATGTTTATTTTGTGATAAAGGTCAGAATCAGATCTTTATGCGTTAAATTGTTAACGTTTAACAGCTCTTTCTGACCTGCACGCATGAAAGTTACTTTTTAACTACACGGAGGAGGAGGATGAAACAAGTTCTTATGTTAACTCCCAGCGTGCTGCACAGGAACGCTGCCATGGCAACTCGAGTCGTCCTTGCCAAAAGTAATCTATGTACTGCCTGCTGTCATTGCCAGTGTTGGCGAGTAATCTATTACTAAGTAATCCACTACTGTAATTGACTACTTTTTCAAATAATGGAGTAATGTAACGGGATTACTGTGGCAAAAAGTAATAACATCATAATTACTTTATCAAGTAACGATTGCGTTACTTTTCTGAAATATTTTGCAAGCTAAAAATGTCTTATTACCCACAAAATGTCAAAACAAAACAACCAAAAACAACGATTTCACAGATTTGAACATGATGCTGAACATGAGTTTGTTCTGTGAAATGTGCAGTTTGTGTTCAGAGAGCAAACATTCATTCATGTTAAGGGGACAGAGGCAATATTTCATTCATTCATTCATTCATTCATTTTCCATACCCGCTTCTTCCTGAGTTCAGGGTCACGGGGGTCTGCTGGAGACTATCCCAGCTGTCATAGGGCAAAGGCAGGGTGACACCCTGGACAAGTAGAGGCAATATTTGGAATTGCAAAATTTGCATTTTAATAAAGTTCATTCCAAAGCACTGGGCAACTGTTACTTTATCTTTTTTTTTGGTTTTAACTACAGTAATTAGAAATTGGTAATTGATTACTTATAAAACAAAGTAGTGAAAAAAGTAATTAGATTACTTTTAAGGAGTAATCAGTAGTTTGATTACTTTCATGGAGTAATCCCAACAACACTGGTCATCGCGACACTGTATTTCTTTGTCTGTGCAGTCAAAAGCTTCACACCCAAACAGGCCGCTGAAGCTCATCTGATGAAGAACGCTCGATGGGCAAAATCGGAACCTCTGACCCAACTGTTGCCTCTTCCAGCTTTTTTTATTTTTTTTTTTTTTTGACATTTAAAGTTATGTCTCTGCCCCATTAAGTATGATGTTGCGCACTGCAAACGCAGCGATTGTGTGTGTGTGTGTGTGTGTGTGTGTGTGTGTGTGCGCGATAGTGGTAATGGCTGTCAGATGTTGAACGAACTTCTCATGTTCTCATGTTAGGCTTGAGTTGCAGCCAACACACACTCACGCTCACGCACGAACTCTGGGAATTCTGAGTCATGGCTCGCAGTGCGAGGCTGAATCAGCACAATACTTTTTTTTTTTTATTACTTCCCCGCCTTTGATTTCTCTTTAGTGTCGAGGGACACGTGTGCACACAAATGACCAATTAGGTCAATTAAGCCCCTCCTCTTTTATACCACCTCACTGTTTCAATCTCAGGTGTGTAAAGCAAACTCTTCCCTTCTACATGCCAAGAAAAGGACCAATTTCAGCCTGGCAACCTTTTTTTTCTCCCCCAGTGTACATGTGAGAATATTCTTGGAAACTATTAGACTTTTTTCCAACGGAAACAAGTGTGCAGCTGCGCACACACACACACACACACACACACACACACACACACACACACACACACACACACACACACACACACACACGCACGGAGAGAGAGAGAGAGAGAGAGAGAGAGAGAGAGAGAGAGAGAGAGAGAGAGAGAGAGTTTTATGAATCACCATCATGATACTTCCTGTTGTCTATACTCTCTTTTTTTTTTAATAATAAAGAAATATTGTAACAGTGTAAAGGCCAGTGAAGGCCACATGATGGAAATGACAGGTTATTGACATATCCCTTTAAGACGCTCCTTAATTTTGTATGATAATAATAATAATAATAATAATAATAATAATAATAATAATAATAATAATAATAATAATAATAATAATAATAATAATAACAACTTTCCCTACAAAGACCAAATGTTCAATGCATAACAGTCTGAGAAAAAAATAAATAAATCAATAAATAAAAAGCACATTTTTGGTCAGGCAAGTATTTGAGTTTCCAAACTGAACCATTTAGGCTAATAGTACAAATTTCATGCAGACCCTCGACAACATATCAGAATTTGACATCTGTTTCGGAGAGTGTTGCGTTTCCAGGAAGGGGCGCTAACAGCTGCGACCAATTGGAGTTGCAGATTAACAGCAAATGAAGTGGATAGTAAATAAAAACCAGAATTGTTTTTGGCAAATCCACGAAGTGGCTGAAAAATATGCTTGTACCAGAGTTCCAGGTAAAGCTATGGATAAACTACTTTAAGATAAGAATAGATAAATAAATAGTAGACAGATCTCATCAATTATTAAACGTATAAAACAAAACTTCGCAGTGAAGTTTAGCTTGACTGACAGCCACATGTTTATTAAAAAGGTGGATTTTGCTGAAACTGTTGTTTTCTGTCAACACCTGCACCCACTTCATGCAGGAACGCTCAATGATAAAGTTTGGAATGTGGCGCCCTCTAATGGTGAAGCCAGGAAAACCCTCCACGCAGCAGCTCACTCAACCAAGAGCAGGGCTGGGCAAACTTTTAACCGGTGGGGGCAACAACGGGCTCTAAAATGTGACAGAGGTGCCGGAGGAGCAGCAGGTGGATGGAGTGTTTTGGTGAAAAACTATATTGTTGCGGCCCCGGGGGGAAGCTGAATGCTCCCCTAGAGCCGCAAAGGATTATGGGGGGCGTTGTGTTGGGTTGCGTGTTGTGTTGGTGCGAGTGTGTGTGTGTGAGAGTGTCTTAGCGCATTCTTAGAGTGTTCCTTTTACTTCTTATATGCCATGTTTTGGTCATTGTTGTTGTTGGCACCGTGAGTCACTGCGGACTCTTGTTTGAGTTAGCCCCCCTGCTAGCTTAAGACACCTTCTTCCGAGTCTGCAGCTGGATACTATTGCCGGCTAGCGGCACATCGGCATGTGGTCAAATTCAGTGTAGCCCTTTGAAAGTTCCCGCCACTTAAACACAGCTAAAATGAGTACTGCAGTGCAGACGGAGATATTCACTCAAGAAAATCGTCACGACTGTCATGGAATATGCATAAATGTCTAATAAAATCATCCAATACATTAAAACTATGCATCTTGGAGAACCATGGTGTTATGCTCTTAATTTAAATGACTTTTACAACACTGAAAAGTTGGATGAAACACAGCTAAGCTAATTATTGACATAGTGACTATTAATATAATTTCTTCAAATTGGGCGGGCTGGATTGAAAAGCTTAACGGGCCGCATATGGCCCTCGGGTCACAGTTTGCCCACGCCTGACCGAGAGCCTGATGCCGTTACAGTGTGACACGGAGACAACGAGGATCATATTACCGTACAGCCACTCAGTCTCACCACCTCCAGCGGAGCTGCACCAGTTCACCTACTCAACCCTGCTCATTTAAACGGGTCAGAGCCAAGACCAGCAATGTTCTGGATCCGGTCTAGCGTCAGGCATCATTTGGAACCTGGATGTGTTTCTCTGTGGAACAGTCAATGAGGAAAAAGGCCTTTTAATTCTTTTTTTGGAATTTAATCCTGGATCGCAGTGTCGGTTATTTAAGCTGGACCGAGTGCTTTTAGTGGAACCGGATCCATCTGGAGCTGAGGAGGACTGGAACCGCTGGTCCAGAGAGACAGGTCTTCAGGAGATGCAGTTTGTTAAACAGATGCATGCAGTTGATGTGCCGTGTCCTATCTACCTCAGTGAGATGAGCTGGCATCCCTTTATGGCTTCCAGCCTGCACTTTTAAGTTTGAGAGCCACATAACACGTTTTGGTCCTCGTTTGGGTCAGTGACTTACAGGGATCTGGAATGGAAAATGAAATTACAGAGAGTAAGAAACTACAATTAGCTAGAATACTTTTAAAAGCAGTCACAAAACTTCAGAAAATGGTTCATCATTCATGTTAAATGATCAAATAGAGAATTCTGAGCGCACAGGGACAAAACAAAACACAAACCGCCTGCATGCTAGTAATGTTTTCTGTTTTTTCCGAGGCTCTTCTCTTCTTCTTTCCGAGTATTCCAAATGGGATTTTGAATCTTGGGAACAATGTCGGGATTGCGTTACTAATTACTAAAAAAACAAAACGACCATGTAATTTGTATTTTGTTAATGACTCCATTTCAACGTGAGATGAGCCATCCCTGCTTCCTCTAGCTCGTTGATGCATGTGTGACCTCAAGTATTAACATGTGTTTTGGTTAATACATGTACTTCATATACTTGTCCAATAAGTCCAATGATGGTTGAAGATTAGACTAGCGATGTAGTGACCTCGAGTAAAAATCACACTTTCATCTCTCAGTTTGACTGGTCAAAACGATCGATTTCGTAGCCTAAAAACACGCATCTTCCCAAAATGAAAACTTATTGATCACCTTAGTTAGTGTGAGTTGTAATTCAATGCATCTTTGTGATTTCTCTGCAAGCTGCATCTTGCAAAAAAAAACCTCGCTATGTTCTTATTCTTCCACCCAAGTCGCTGCGGCCCACTTGACTGCAGTCTGCTTGAGCCATGCAGTCGTTGACGGAGGAGATACAGAGCTTCTCTCGGACGAGGCTGAGGAAGCAGTGCACCCGAGTGACGTCACTGAGTGGAAGACGCATCGTGGAGACCTGGAAGGGTTGCACAGTCACTGTAGTGGAAGATCCCAGCCCCCCAGAGAGGATGCTGGGATACGTCCCCGACACCTCCTGGGACCTGCAGGTGGGCGCCGTCAGGCCGTACCTACTTCTAGGTAGGTCATACGTCTTGTCCGACTCTAGCACACACACACACACACACACACACACACACACACACAACACAAATAGTCTTCTAATTTTGGACCTCTAATTCAGGTGTTAAAAAAATTATGACGTTAACTACGTTAAACTCAAGACAGATTATCAGGGACTCGGTTACACACACACACACACACACACACACTTGTATATATCCAAGGCCTGAAAGTACCCACTGTGTGTGCATGTACCTTGAATATCTGCCGATACTAGTACTGATACCATCTTACCACCTAAACTTCTTTGGAAATACCTTATTTGTATGGATACATTTATTCAAGATAACCATAGTGTACCAAGCATCATCCTAATAAAACATACATATAATATGGTTTAGATTTTTTTTATATAATATTAGTTCTGTAAGAATATGTAGGACAGATAAATTAGAATTTCTATAATTCAAGAATCCAAAATGCGTTTTCAAATGAAGCCGCGCCACAGTGCAGATGGGCTGTACCTCTACAATTTTCTTATTTATTTCCTGGAAATAATTACAGGAACAGCAGCGGTCCCTCCCTCTATACCACCTCCGCTCAATGCACTTGGACGACTGCTAATTTAGCTCGGAGCGTAACATGAGCGTGGCCGTGGAGCCGTCACAGGGAGCCGTCAGGGCTCAGTTGCTTCACAGGTGAAACTAACATGACCCCGTGACCTGTGGGCCGTGCTCGGCACGCTCACAAAGAGAATGTTCCCCCGAGGTCACACAGCATTACGGGTGAAAGGGACAAAACAAAACAAGCACACAAAAACCCCTCTAGAATCTGTTATTTTCTTTGTCTTTTTTATTATTTCTTTTTTTAATCATTTCCTCCGGGTGTCTTTTTGTAGGCTCTCAAGACGCCGCGAATGACTTTGCCACTTTAAGAAAACACAAGGTGAGGGTCCAAGGTTGTAATTTTGCTCTCCTTATTCTGCCATGCAAGAACAGAGACTTCAAGAATCCCACCTCCTTGAACCCGAGATGCTAGGTCTCAGGGGGCTTTTGAAAATAAATCGATAATGAAAATTGAAGCCCAAAATGCATCTTTTGCTTTCATGTTACCATTCTAGGCACCATGAATATTGTTACTAATTATCATTATCAAGTCTCTTTTCCATAATCAGAAAAGAAACATGGTCTACTATCCAATTAGACCAAATGTGACCAAAATGCACTCATAAAGATCTCCACCTGCTTCACTCCCTGGTTTGTTGGTCAGCAGTGACAATGTCACGCCTGTATTCACATTCCCACTGCTGCCATTTTGCTGCCTGCAAAGACGAACAAGATGAAACCTCCAACTTCCTGTCACTGTCAGGTGTCTCACATCCTAAACGTGGCCTACGGGGTGGAGAACGTCTTCCCCGACTTATTCATCTATAAGACCGTCAGCATCCAGGATCACCCTGACGCTGATTTGCTGCAACACATACCTGATTGCTGTGACTTCATCCGGCGGGCCCGCAGTGAGGTAATACACTCCTAGAATCAAGACTATTTATGTATCTGTTTTTTTTTCTTAATTTACATGCCTAAAAAAAATTAATAAACCCATGCAAAATAGAACAAATGGTCAAAGGGGAAACTGAGTGAGTGATGAGGTCAGAGTAACAAACCCTTCATCTGGTAATTATTCAGAAATCAATGGCGCCACCAAATGATGTCCTTCAGCGAGTGAATAAATCATTAAATTAAAAAAAGAAAAAAGGGAAAAAAGAAAAAAAAAAGGAAAAAAAGGGGGAAAAAAGAGAAAATAAGTAAAAAAAAAAAAAAACAAATATATTATCAAACCTCCCGTCCACAGCAACAGTTAGAGCGATAACGGCTTCATTCTGCAAAATGCATAAAAGACGATGAGTGAGGGAAATCCATGCCAAGCCCAGCAGCAGGCAGCCACTCTACACAGTCAAAGGATTGTGGAAAAGGGGCAGATTGAGATTTGACACGTCTTTCTCTCCCTCCCCTCTTTTCCCTTCTCATTCCTCTCGGCTGAATAATAGATGTCTACTTTTGTTCATCTTTTATTAAACTGCATCCGATCTCAGTGTCACACAACCTCTTAGCGGCTGATCCTGTGGTTCACCTTAACATGACACCACATTGCTGCGACGCACCGCGCGCACGCACACACAACCGCACGGTCATTAGGCTATCATTAGTGGTGTATGATTACACCGGGAGTGTGTGTTTGTTCTAATATGATGGCCTGTATATGAGGTAATTCCAAACCTGATAATCAAACTGATGCTTTTACTTTGAAACACAGGGTCAAATTACCCAGCAGGCCATCTGACTGCTAATGACCCTCCCAGTGCGGGACGGCCGTCCATGTCTTAATAGAATTTTCTTTTTGAGGTCATGTGACTGTGTGAGTGACGTGATGTGTTTTTTGATTTTTTTTTTTTTTTGAAATGTAGAGTTTTGTCTACACAACCTTTAGTCTAAATGGTCTGTTTCTATTTTTTTCACATTCAAGTTTTACACCTTCATCTTAATAATTACGCCATTGTCATAATGAACGGTCGGCATTCAGTATAACAGACCTGGCAATTAGTTTGATTCTTAAATTTCAAGTGTTGTTGTCCTCTGACCAGGTCACACTGGCTGCAGTGGAGCCCAATCTCCTGCAGGGGTCAGTTTGATTTGAGAAAAGTGAAGTGCTAAGTTAACAATTGTAGAATTCTGCCATCCAACAGGGAACACAGACAAAACGTCACGATTGGAGGAGAGAACACAAGGCTCGACAATGCAATCAATCTTGCATTGAAGTCTCATGGAGACGTATTGATTTTTTCACAAGTGGAAACTATTAATAACAATTCTATTAGCTACTTTAAACAAAGCCAAATCAAAAACGTCCCTCTTTCCGTCTATTGTTTCCCTGTAAAGATTTTTTGCACGTCAGAAGGGCACACAATGCAAAATAACCATGGTTTCCAAAATCATAACAAGTGGTCTATTAACGTTGAGCATTTGCACAAGCTGAACACTTGGGAAAAATGACTCACTTATCCCCGGTGAAGGCCAGAACAGCGTCCCTGAAATGAAAAGTAACCCGGAACGGCTGCATAAGCGCTGGAAGGCTGCTGAGCAAATTGATCGAGCGCATTTTGAATTCAGCCCTGATTTGGTCGAGGTGTCTTTGTTATGATGATTAGTTCTTCAATTTGAGCCACCTTCCTCCGTGTGCCAATCGTCGACGGTCATTGTTTTGCAGCCAGCCAGGGACCAAATCTAGATATTCATCACTGCGTTTGGAGGAGGACAATATTAACCCAGGGGTGGGCAACCTTTTTGACTGCTGGGATCTAAAATATGATAGAGAGGGCTGGAGTAGGAGCAGATGGATGGAGTGTTTGGGTGGCCCTCCTCATAGGAGGGAAAAATATATCAAAGGATGTGTAGAACACATGTGCTTTAATGTCAATTAAAAATGAACAAAAGCATAACAATAAAATGTGTCTTTGACGCGCCACGGTATTTAGCTCTTTATTGAAATGAGTCTGAAAAACACTGAAAACATGGATGACATACAACTATTTTTTGACTTACTTACTATCAATATAATTTCTTCAAGTCGGGCCGGCCGGGATTAAAAAGCTTAAGGAGCCGCATATTGCCCCCGGGCTGTAGTTTGCCCATACCTGTATTACCCTAATACACGTGCGGCTGCCGCGAGCCCCTGCCCCGCCCCAAAGTAGTCAAAAACGGTCACAGCCTCGAGAGTCGAGCCGAGTTGCGCGGCAGTCTTTGGCAGCTGCAGTCAGGAGAGGAGCAGAGGAGACCCTCAGAGAGGAGACCCTCACCACTCCGAGTCCTGGCAGCAAATGAGTCGCGCACGCTGATCCCGTCCTTTTTTACAGAGCGAGATGTAAATGTAAAGGTTTATTCATTGTCACACTAAAATGAGTCACTGCATTTGACTCGCAAAGCCTCAGTCACCCTTAATTTCAAGGACTTATGGTCCAACAACAATCCTCTTAAATAAGGTGGTTAAAACTAGAAGCTAAAGATATGCGACGCTCATAAAAGCAGCTTTGAGGCAAACCTCTTCACTAAATAACGAGCCAACCATACTACGCTTTGCAACACAACTGAACCTCTTTTAGACACAATTCCAGAAAATGTCAATCATATACAACAATACTATGTTCATAAAAAAAATAATATTGGGTGGATTGTAGTAAATATGTATTTAATACGTTTTTTTTATTTACAGAACATAAAAATCACCCTATTTAGAGTGTTAATTGAATTTACCAAAAATGTGCTATATCGTGATGTATATCGTATCAGGAGATAAAATGAGCTACATCGGGAAATGAAATTTTGGTCATATCGCCCAGTCCTACACACAGCCCTTTTTTTACCTTCATTTTTTTTAATTTTTCCTAGAAAGGAGTCCTGTTGGTCCACTGCAACGCTGGTGTATCGCGAGCGCCTGCCGTGGTCATCGGCTTCCTCATGTCCTGTGAAGACCACACCTTTGACGCCGCTCTGTCCCTGGTCCAGTCAGCTCGGCCCGCCGCCTCGCCCAACCCTGGCTTCATCGAGCAGCTGAAGAGATACAAAAATCAGTTGATGAATGGATCCAAGCACTGAGAACGGAAGGAAAGTGATCGCCTACGTTCCGAGGAAGGCAGAACTGCAATGCGTTGTGCAAAGTTTGAATTGATTTGTCTATGTGTTTGTTTGTTTTGGTTGAGTAAACCTGAATCATAGTGTATTATGTTTGTATGAAACGCTAAAACAAAAGCCTGCAAAAAAATGTAATGAGATGAGTTTTTGTGAAGTTTCTTCCTTCCTTTCCCAGACAGCTTCGTTGACTGCAAAGCACAAAAATGAAAACGTCTTTGTGTTTTACTGTTCATATTATCTTTGTGTTGCGGTGCACTTATCTTGTTCAGCTCTGTGTGATATGCGATTGGATGAATCCTTTAAAAACAACATTTTGAAAACATGCATTGAGCTTCAGCTTATTTGGTCACGCTAACAAGGTTGACACTTTGGTGACTGCTAATGTCACTGCCTTATTGTCGCATTTATTGAAAGAATATTTTAGTAAATTAAATTTATACATGATGGAAAATGTAGCAAACCGTCTATAGATATGGCACAATATTTGTAACCAGTGTGCAAAATACCCATCAATATTTGGGGTGTCCCCATCCTCCTGATTGTTGCTCCATACCAATCTAAATTTCCTTTCAACAATTGAATGTTAGGCTGATCTGACAGCCATTTTAGTGACCATTAGTGACAATAATATGTACTTTTTTTTTTAGCTTTTTGAAAAAATAAGACCCCTGTAGTGGCAAAAGCCCCTTTGTTGTGCCACTACTATAGTTGCTACTGTGGATTTGTTACGACGTGCGCCCAATGCGCTAAGAAACATCAGCAGACGAAAGTTCCTTTTTACAATACTGCATCGGTTTATTTCCATATATCACGACAATAACTCATAATAGCGTATAGCATCAATAATGATGAGTCAATATTGCAGTAACAAAACTAACAAACCGAAAACCGATCCACCTAACACGCAGGGTCGCTACCAGGTTCACCTGGCTTAAGTGGTCTTGCCTGTGCTGACCCAATACAGCCCCCTACTGGCTTGGCATATAAACAGGAAAACAAATAAAAAATAATAAATATGGCTCTTACAACCCCCTTAAATTTTGCATTGAGGCTTCAGGGGTTCTCATGGGTTCACGAGATGGGGTCCGACCCAACCAGACCCCTTGTATTTTGCACACAGCTTGTACCACAAATAAGGCTCGGTTAGCTTCCAAGTATAACTATGCAATATGCACATCCAATGGCCTGATGAGCCGATCCAGATGTATTTTCCAGTCTGAAAGACGAGCATGTAGCTCAGTATGTTACACAGAGGAGCCCTGCAGCGTGTGAGCTGTTTGGCTTTATTTATCTCCGTTAGCGTCCAGCACGACAATTAGACAATCCTGCTGCTCCCCTATTAGTCTTGCTAAATGATTACACACGCACGCACATGCACACACACACACACACACACACACGCACCCTTCTGTTAATGATTGCAGAGGGCAAGGCCAGTGAGAGTGTGTGGGGTGCAACAGCACTCGGGAGACCGAGGTCCGCGCCGAGCGGCACGTCAATGGAAGCGGGAAGATGAGTCCGCCGCTTGTTTGGGAACACCTGAGAGATACCACGAGATCTGTCGCCAGGGTGGAGTTTTTCATTTGGCGCTCCACCTGACAATGGGCTCCTTCTGTTCGGCCCTGGGAGCGAAGAAAATGGTGGTGATGGTGAAGCCCGAAGAGAAGACGTTGGAGCAGCCAACAGCAGGTCAGACGGTCACTTTCCTCTACTTCCCTTGTCACTGTCCAACCACGTCAGTAGTAGTGATGGGCCGTGTCATTTCCGAATGTAGTTTGCACAAGTTGACAATTTATTTCATTTCAAATTTCATTGTTTGATTAGCTTTAAATCAGAGGAAGTAGTGCAGTCTAAAACTTGAATTTAATATTTAAAAGTTAAACATGTTTCTGGAAAAAAAAACCACAATATATGAAATATGTTGCTCTCGAAACTTCTTTTCCACGAAGGTCTAAACCTGCTGAATAACATTTCCCTCAGTGCAGACCTGTTGTCTGTCTTGCTCCCTCAAAAGGTTTTCATCTGAATATATTACTGCAAACACACACGCACGCACGCACACACACACGCACTCATCCCGCTGCCCACACGGTCATTTTTAACTGTCTCCTCAATGACGGTGCTGATTACGGTGATGAAGAACCAATCAACGGTGAATTAGCCAGATGACCAATCAGACTGTCTGCCGTTGCCATGATTGTTGTTGGTACCCCCCTCGCCCCCTCCCGCTTTGTGTCAGTATAGGAGGCGAACCCAAAGTGAACAGTCCAAATTAAAACTCAGTTGACCATCGTTGAGGCTTTCAACGATGGTCAATTCTGTGTTTTTCACAGAATTGAGATGAATCGTTATTAGATAGAATCAATAGCAACACAAGGAACTGGTACCACCAAACAAAAAAAAAAAAGATTAGCACACAGTTAGCCTGCTAAGCTAAGCCCACTGACAAGCTGCTATGGCAGGATGTGTTATGGATCATCAGGTGGTAACTTTCTGAGGCTGGACACTGATCTTGTTATCACTGGCCCTCACACCCACACAACCCCCTCCTATCTCTTAGCTACGCTAGTACATGGCGATTGATCACAGACCAAACGATATCGCCACCTTGAACAGAGCCAGGCTCCATATCATACATGTGAGAGACCCAGAGAGTGACTGCTGATACTACCTGGACCAGAGGTGGGCAAACTTTTTGACTGGTGGGGAAACAATGGGTTCTAAAATTAGGGCCATAGTTTGCCCCATGCCTGTTCTAGACCGTCGCATGGCCCCGAATGTCCTCCTCAGCAAATAGTCATGCTCCTATTGGATAGGTTATGAAAGAGTTATGCTACAAAGTTACATTATAAACTGAATTGGATAAATTGGTTGAACTGTGATTCAGGTATGGCTACTTCAAAACTGCCCTATTAATCTCTTATGAAATTGTAAATCTCATAGGATAAAAACAACATATCTTTAAATGTTTATCAGATGGGAGATTACCGCTGCTGGTTACGTGATACAGCCCTGCTTCCTGGTGGAGTTGGAGCATAACAATTGAATTGGCTGATGTCACTAGAGCCGTGGGATTTTGATCTCTACACTTCCTCCTGGCAAAACGTACTGTAACAGCCCTGTTATAGACAACACAGAGCTAATCTGAAGCCAGTTATCCAAAACAAAAATTCTCACTTAAATAAATCCAAAGAGGTTTGAATTGCATTGAAAAAAAAAAATTGTCACCCGTGAGTAAAATTCTCAGACAAAGATTCTTTTATGATATCAAACATGTTTGATATAAATTGGTTCTGCACAGGCAGCACGGGAAGGTCAAGATTGGATCTTTCAGCCACTTATACGTCAGTATAATCTAGGTAGCGAATCAGCCGAAGCTGTATGTACCTCCGTGACCCTGAGCTCAGGAAGAAGCAGGTATTGAAAATGGATGGATGGATGGGACCTTACTCATTAACTTTACAATTACATTACAATGGGGTATCCCACAGTGAACCTTCAGAGTCAGTGCAGGCTTGGAAAGAGCCCTTTATTTATGTGAGAAGATGCTGGAATATCATCAGAGTTATAATGTGTTGCAATGGGCTGAACAGGCGCGAAAGGAAACGGAACGAAGCAGAGGGTTCAGCTCCAGTCGGCAATCTCTTTAATCCACCAACAAGTAAAAGTCTGTAGATCCAGTGTAGGCAGACAAAACAGGCAGGGATTCAAAAACTAAGCAAGCATGAAGGAGCAAGGTAAATTGACTTCTATCGTAATTGGTATACATTACAAGAAGACTTGGCTAGTTGGATGAATTGCGCAAATTCCCTAATCTTCGTGTTTGCTGTCTAAACAGATATGGCCTGTGTAATTAGTGGGAGACTGATGAGTAAAAAAACCCTCAGGTCTTCCAGGATGCATAGGGCTAACACGGTCAAGCTAGCCGTGCGAGGCAGAGCCAACTTTTTTTTTCTTGATATGCTAAGTAAAAAAGTTTGAATTTGTGATTACACTATTGACATCTATTTTATGATTAAATGCTGTACATCATGCATCATTTCCCTATCAGCTCTGTGTCTCTGCCACAAGAGAGCACTGCTGTAGTCAAAAACCTGACAAAAATGTGTAAACCCAATTGTTAGTGTCTTACTTCCAATTTGGATCTAAACGTGTTTGTACAATATGCTTCAAGTATTTCTCAACAGCCGCCGCTAACTGCGCCTACTATGTGACATAAATGTTAAAGACAAAAAGTAAAAGTTTTAAAAGCTAATAATAAAAGTTGATAATATATAAAGTTGTTTCACAAATTATTATTACCCATGATTTTTCCAAAGGTTTGCTTCTTTATTAGCCATGTCCACCTTGTTTGTTATTTGAGTATTTGGTGTGGTGTTTATAAATACTAAAAAGGTGTTTCTTGCTATTCCTCCAGCAGGGGACTCTCTTCTGGAAGTTAGAGTCAGTCACCTGCAATGCCCATTCAGGAAGAGGTGGAACATCAAGAGTCGAGTTTGTGGATCCATCAGTCACTCTTCGCTGAAATCACCAAAGACTTGGTAAAACAACAACAAAAACAACAACAACAACAACAAAACCTCTTCTGTCTGTGAAATGGCCAAGTGTGGCTTTGTGCCTCATGTCGTCAAATTTAGATGTGCTGGAATGACTTCGGCCAGCATGTCTGTATAAAAAATGTTGAAATCTTATGCAACAGCTTAAGTCAAGTTTTCTTTGTAGTGCCTCGAACATACAGACAAATAACCACCCAAACATATGCTCGAGTTTACGCATGTGAATCGGTGATAAGCCGACTTGCCACCAGACCCGATAACTATTTGGAGGGGATTGAGACAGAGCGGTGTTTCAGCGGTGATAGGCCTCAGCAGGAAATGAAGATAAGAAGTAATTTATGGTGAGACACTTTCCCCTCGGGGGCCATGAGGACGACAGGCATTTAATCAAGGCCGGCAACTGTAGACTCCAGCTTGAACAAGATCCACTCCAGTAACAGAGGAGAGAGCCACTGTGTTGCTCATGTACTGTCTTTAAATCTGCTATACAGAGATGGAGATGCGTGTAGCAGTCTTAAGTTATAGAAGTAGAGTTACTGTATGAAAGAAGAGATAGCAAGAATTTGCAAATTACTAATTCAGTGAAAAGAATGTTTGAGTTGTCTTTGGCCAACTGAGGATAATTGTGTTTGACAAAAAACAGGTGTAATATATCATTAAACTTTTGATCTGACCTTGTTTTACTTCCGACATGACAGGACAGACACAATATGGTAAAAAGTGAAAGAACCTCACAAAATCAACAGGAGATCAAAATTAGATGATATCGTATCTATATTAAATCTTTTAAAGGTACTGGAGTACTATGATGTTAAGTCTTCTGATTGTTCTTCATAATGGCATTGCAAGCGCTGCTAAGAACACCACTTAGGTATTGTATGGAAAATATATGAGTTTTGTATCGGAAATGTTGTATTATTAACTAGCTATTAAGTATTTGATTCCTTTTTTCATTTGTCCTTCCAAAATTGGACACAGTCGGTCTCTGAATTGCCACTGCTGCCCCTAGAGGCCGTCAGCAGGGCTGCGCAGCGTTTGAGCCTGCCGTTGTCGTTTTTAAGGAACATTTCACCATCATTGTCTGGAATTCACAGACTCAAGAGCTCACACTCAGGCATGCAAGGCACGCACACAGCTTAGCACTGTACACACAAACAGACAAACACACACGCGCACACACTTTCCTGATCTTGTTTCCTCTGATGCAGCTGCTAAGCGATGAAGGACTGACTGAGATGCCCGTTTGCTTTTTGCATCTGACGGGAGGGTAAAGTTGTGTGTGTGTGTTTGTGCGTGCGTGTGTTTGGATTCGAGAGAGGCTCTGGGGGAGGAGGAGGAGGAGTAAAGAGGGGGAGGAAGAAGAGGTCCGCAGGATTCCATCACTCTTAGCAACCGTTATTGAGTTACCACGGAAACGCTCTGTGATGTTCTCTGCTTCTGCTTTGTCCTCCTCCATCCATCGCTCTCTCTCTCTCTCTCTCTCTCTCTCCCTCTGCCTCCGTTCTGTCTTTACTGCTGGTCGACTTCCTCCTTGTGTTGCTACGCAGTGCTGTGGGACGTTCAGCGGGATGGTTTGGCAGCCGCAGCGCCGGAGTGCAGATCTCCACGGCGCGAACCCCTGACGGAGATCGTCAAGCAGTTACCTTGTTGAACTTGTTGCTGGTTTATCGATGACAGGCAGCTGGTTTTTCTGTCTTGGCTTTCCAACTTTTTTTTTTTCTCCTCGCACCAGTTTATCTCATGACACACAACATGCAGGACGAGATCGCAAAACGTTTGTTTCGGATTGGCCGGCTCGTCCAGTGACATCACGGGAAGTTGGATGTTGGAATGTCAATCAAAATGCAACTCTCTCAGCTGCGATCAGTGTAGATGTTTCATTTGTTTAGGTCACGCTGAGAGGCGCCTGGACACGCCGTGCGAACTAAAGTCGACTCCCGTTAGGAGACTCCACCTCCACCTCATCCTCCTCCTTTCCTCTGTCCGCCACACCGAGAAGGGTTACAAGGTGGTGGAACAGCTTTAGAAGGGAGACATGCAGCAGCAGAACAGTGAAGAGGACGTTGTTCCAGAGCAGGAGGACCACCAGGAAGAGGAGGAAATGCAAGAAAAAGACCAGGCGCAGGAACAGCAGGAGTTGCACCGACAGGAAGACCACCAAGAGGGGGAGATGCAGCAGGAAGAGGAGGTTCTGAATGGGGAGAGGCTGCAGCAGCAGGAGGAAAATAGTGCTGATGAGGAGTTGGTGGAGAAGGACGACTCCCAGCAGACTCTGGTGGACAAAGAGCATCAACAAAATGAGGAACCGGAGCACCAGGAGGAGGTACAAGAGGAGCAGGAGGAAGAGCAGGGGGCAGTCCCACAGACTGAGAGGGAGGAGCTAAAGCAGGAACAGGAAGGGACTGAGGAGACGGACCAGGTGGAGGGGGAGGAGTTGCAACTGGAGGAGCTGCAGCAGGTCCATGTAGACCATGAGGAGGAGGCAACCGTAGGCGAGATGAAACAAGTCCAGGAGGAGCTGCCGGAAGACCATGTCCAGACAGAAGAGATGCCAGAAACCAAAGAACAGCCCATAAAGGCAGAGCTACAAATTGAGCATCATCATCAACAGCAGCAGCAGGAGGCTGAGGAGGACTGGCAGCGGAGTCGGCAGGTGCAGGACTTTGAGGACGTTCTGGAACAAAGTCACAACAGCCAGGTGCTGAATCGACTGAGAGGAATGTGAGTAGACACCAGAACAGCGGCAGCTGTATGTTACGATGTAATGCAATGATCATAATGATGATGATGATGTCATAGCCGAGTAGTCAACTGGAGTTCATGCGAAGGTCCACGTTAGAATCGGGGTGACGGCAGGCAGAGGCGCTGGTGCAGCGGACGGGAAGGGATGACAGACATCGGAGAAATGAGTGAGAGGAGAAAACGTGCGAGTTGTCGCTAAACGTGCCGCAAACACGACCGTGTTGTTGTTGACAGCACCTCATGCTTTATTTGATTTATTTATTTGTTTTTCGTTTTTTTGGAGGGGTCGTGAGCAAGCAGGCTCGGCAGCAGGTAGACCATAGCGGCATCTGTCAGAATCTGAAGCGACGGCAGGGGGATGTAAAACAGCTTGTCTTTTTGTTCCCCGTAGTTGCCATGGTAACAGCCGCGCGTTGTAATGCAGCAAAGTCCGCAATGGGAGAGGAAGGCGTGGAAAGAGGCAAGGCAGGACTGGAAAAAACTGGAGGAAAATATTTGAACTGACCATCACAATGTTTTTGCTAGAACGATTGAGGGTATGCCAGCACGTGTGTTCTCAATAGCCTTATCACAGCCTCTCTTAGACTGCAGGGTAACACTTTTGAAGAAGTGCACGCTCTCTGCAGTTTTACACGTTTTTGTTATTTGTGTGCGCTTCGTTGTTGGTTGTACCCGGCCTTTGCCCACGACAGCAGGGATAGGCTCCAGCAGACCCCTGCAACCCTGAGTGCAGGAGGAAGTTGAGGAGAAGGTGGATGGATGGATGGAAATTCATATTTTATAAATGATGGATTCGGGCTATGGTTGGGGTCCTCATATCTAAACCTCAAGTACGAATACACAGTAAATAAACCAATAGATGAAATATTTACAAACACTTTACTTGCTGGTAAAAGTGTGTACTATTGGTTAGCATTGGATCAGTGCTACCCATGGCACTGCATGGACAATACCAAGAACTTTCAACTGTCAAAGGTTAGACAATGGCAGAAGCTGAACAAGCTATGCGCTGGAATGTTACCAACCATATGTATCATGTTCAGCCAAGCTTCACGGATATGTGTTGTTTACCTCAAAGTTAAAGTGAGCATGTGGAAGCAACGACTTTTTGGGGCTGGACTGAAGCCACACTGAAGATACAACATGAGTCAGACAAGAGTAGACAGACCTTTTTGGAACACAACAAATCAGGTGCATCACTCATGCCCGGACAACTACTAAATCTGCTCGAAGGGGGTTTTACATTAACAGGAAATCACTGAAGCTGGAAAAAAGATTACAAAATCAATAAAGCCACCAGAGACTGCAACGTCTGCCAAAGGTCTACACACCGTTGGTACCAATTTTCAATTTGACAACTTTGAAGGACGTGGTCAATATCAGTAAAAACTTATTAGGGAAATAAAATAACAAAAAAAAATTTTTACTAACAGTAGACAGACAGACTACACCCCCCTTCACAAAATGTTGTTTAGCGGTGAATCAATAAGTCGCCACTAACAATTTGCGACAGTGTGTGCACTGATTCTCAATCACATACAATCAGGAAAAAAAAAAGGTACACTGGCAGTACCACCACCCTTTCATCACCTGAGTAGTGACGTCATCAGTAACTGAGGCCAAAACACTAGTCCATTGTTGGAGCCACCACTTACCACTGGCTTGAATTGTAGAACAGAAACATCATACTAGGGCCGAGCTAAACAGCAGGAACTCAACACAGCTGTTATGGTAACGGGCTAATTTCAACTGCAGGCACAATACATCACAGTACGTGACAGAGGTTGTTCAGCTCATGAAGAAAAGAGCTGCAGGAGCGCAGGCTGTGGTGACACCAATAGGGAAAAAAAATATTATATTTTTCTTTTTTCGTTTGTTCAAACAAGGTATAAAATGCATAGATACAAGATGCGTGACAGTTCCAACAAAGACCTAAACACCTAATTAGGAAAAAATATACATTCCAACATGTCTTTAAAAGACATGCATCTTTTGAGCTGCATTTGAAAAGAGGCACATAACAATAATGACACTGCAGCAGGATCAGCCTGACCGGGTTTTGAGATCCCCCCCGCCCCCGAGACCTTGAGTCTGAGACCATGACAAGACCCAGACCAAAAGGCCAAGATGGGATGAGATGGCATAGAAGTGGTCTCAACAACTATTATGCCACGACCCTATTCAGGCTTTAAAGACTGATCACTGCAATCACTGATAGAAGAATGTTTTTGTTTTTTTTTCTACCTTGCAGCTGTGCATCTTCATCATGTTTAAGTCTGAAGCACACAGACTGACAGTGTCTTAACACTATTGACAGAGTAATTACTCTTTGCTTCCAGTAAACTTCGAAATCAAACAGAATACAACAATCTCTGCTTGACATCTGTTTGGAAGTGCTGTCACTATGCACTGGCTTGTACGCATCATAATATGTCCCATTTTCCTTAATATGCATATTATGACTCAACATATTTGGCAACAAATGCCCTACTGGTGTTATTACATATTCAATTTGACCTAAACCTCAATGTGATGCCACTGAAATGATTAGGATCTAATTTAAGTGGTAAATGTAATTTTGGCAATGCTTGAGGTTGAGCTTGAAATAAGAAGCAGAGCATCGTCTGCAAACATAAATTTGCCGATCATACCCCCTTTTCCACCAGAGTCCCTAATTGCCAAGGTCACAGGTTAAATGAATAACACAAAAAGCATCAGACTCTGATGTGTCCCTCTTTCTACATAAGGCATATAAGGTGGTCATGGGCAGTTTGAGAAATTTAATAAAGAAGTCTTTAAAATCAAATCTTGGAGGCATAGATTCTCAGAATACAAGGCAAACAAGAATACGGTGGCTGAACCACATTGCACTCACATTTTTTTGTTGTAATATGACTTAACACTTGAATACTCTCCTTAAATCATCCAGCGTCTATCTTTATTTGATACAAAACCAGTTTAGTACACTAGTTTAGGAACAATGGCCTCCACTCCTATTGATGTAGTTTACACGTAGGACTGATATTGGTCCTTATGACTTACAATCTTTATCTCTTCTTGGAATGATAGCGATGACTGCTTCTCCTCATATTCATTCATTATCATTCGGTGACTTGCCCCATTCTCAATGTATGGTTACAGCAATTAAACAGCACTGGTATTTTCTGAACGCTATGAATGCTTTAATTGTTTACTATTACATGGATATGCATCCATTTGTGCCTAGAGCTAATCTCAGCCATAATTCCTTTATTCTGCTGTTCTATCAATGACAAATTTGAAGAACTCAAAAACCTCTCGTTTTAATATCTGCCTGACCGCTAGAGTATATTGTGCTCTGTTATAGTTTGAAAGATCACTGACTTAAAAACTAGATTGTTTTCAAGGTAACTGCATAAGTTTTGTGTTTTCTGATTTTATTAACTATACACTTTCGGTATTCTCTCGGGTAGCAGTTTTTATTCCCTCTCTCACAACATTTCTCGTGAATTTGTGTTGAGTTGAGTTTTCCATTACATTCTCCGATAAGCTCTTATCTCAAGAATTACCTCAAAGTACAGCCTTTGGTCTCATGAAGTACCAAACATTAACAAAAGCAAGAATCTGTTCCTATACTTTACTTTTACTTTACTTGGTCCTTTACCAAGTATAGGAACATATTACCAAGTACTTGTTCCTTTCCCTTATATTGATTGTGTGCAGTGGTCAGACAAGCTTTAAATCATTATGAATGAACACTTTACTCCTAGCCATTGTTTTTAATATATAATAAAAATATACATAAACAAGCCACTGGACCATTGTGGAATTTGAACTTATGTTAAATAATGGTTTAAAGTTATACAATTGAGGCTGTAATTGGGAATCTGGACCTTTTGACCGGGTGTTAGCTAAACTACTGGCTGCCAAAAATATCAAATTATCCATCCATCATCCATCTATTTTCAATTTTTTTTGCTATTACTCTGGAGGTGGCACACACAATAATTTCTACTGTGGTTTCCACAAGAAGATGTTTGGACCATTAAATGGGTGCACTACTCCATAACCATGCATTAAACCAGGAGGTTTTTATTTTCACAATCAAGTTTCTATTCTTTGAGAGAATAACGAGACAGTCCTCTGGGTCCCATCACTGCTGATTAAAAATGCTATTAGAACTATTTGTTTCCCCTTCATGTTGCAGTCATCTCGTTCATCATGTTGTGACAGGAAAACATTTGGCGAAATCAGTTTTTGAGTTAATGAATGTTGCTGCAGCTAAACAACTGAAGTGAATATTTGATTCAAAACAAAACATGCCCTCTGGCAATCTTTTTTTTTTTTTTGTTAAGAGAAATGGGCTCTAGTTGCCAAACAACATCTTGCATTTGTAACAATCTGGCATAAACGACAACAACAGAGAATTTCTTTTTCAAAAAATTGCAATGGAGCAGCTTGTGTGGTAGACGAAGAAGTCAAAGCCAAGAAAAGTGTTGCAAAATTCTGCAGGGAAACACCAGCAAGTAGAGCGTGCTTACCTGTCGACAGTGGTTTAGTCAGACTGAGATGCAGAAGGTGAAACTTTAAAACACAACTTACTCACAGGGACACTCTCGCCTTCCTGGTCATCATCTGGCGCTATCAGAAGAAGCTCCATTCTGTGAGAACTGACTGTCGACGATCTAAAGAACTATGAAGCTCTTACGAGTCTAAAAGCTTCTTTGATTGCTTCTTTTTAAACTGTTCTCATGAATGCCAGAAATTGATTTACACAGCAAACGCCTCATCACTCCCATGTTTTTCTAACAGAACAAAGATGTTAAATGCATCATTTGGATTTTTACAGGAATGAATTAGTAAAGTATCCCTTCGATTGTCTGTCAGCACAAGCCAAACCAAAACAAACATAAATGACATCTGTCCGCAAAAAACAAAAATTAATAATGTTAATAGTTGTTTTGGGTCATTTAATTAAAGCAACTCTAGGTAACTTTTCAACCATAAAATTATGATTCCAAACTCAGTAAAGCGGTAGATAACCGATTAATAGGATCAATGGTGCCGCCTCGGCAGCGAGAGGGGGGTTGTGCCGGCTGTAACTGCACTGCGTAACTTTCAAGCGCGACCCAACACGCCGGACGAACCACTATACGACAACGCCACACGTTTATTTAGAGTCGGTTTTACATACTATTATTACAAATAATACCAATAAGTAACCCAATAAGTAACCTCGATGAAAGACGACGTAATAAAAGTGTTGAACGTTTGCTACGACGTGATTGTCAATGTCTGTTTGGCATTTCATATTGGTGTTTTTCCTGAACACATACGAGCGCTCCAGCTAGGCGACTATTTGTATTTTCCCCACATCAATAAGCTAGCGCTGCAGCGTGTTTACTTCGTCACTTTGCCATTTCCACCGAAAGTTACCTAGAGCTGCTTTAAAGAAAAAATGAAACCAAAATGTAGTCATTTCATAATCACATTTAATATATAGAATAAAAGCACTTTTTCCAAATTGTAAACTTGCATGACTACAAGAACTCTGTTAGTTAAAGTTTCCTCCCTTAATGTGTTTTTTGCACGAGCATTTGTCGAGAGAATTTGGGGAAACTTCTGAACTTTAACCTTTAAACCAAAACTGGGAGTTGACCCCAAGTGTAGGTAGTGCCATTAATGTTTTACTCAAATCAATCTGTAAAGTATATAGGTAATTGGAAATGTATAGGAGCATATACAGGTGCACACATTTTAGTTGTTATCGCTAGTTTCCATGGTAACAGAACAGCAAGTTAATGGATATTCATGTCTTATCTTTTTCCTTTTAGGCTACAGTGTAGGTGTAGGCGGTGTAGATGCAGTTAACGACTGTTGTGCTAAATACGCCCCGTGGTGCTTCTTCACAGACAAATACTGCTTTTTCTTTTGGGACAAACTTGCTTTAACTAATGAACGCCCTCTTGACACCTGAGCTGAACATGCTGAACATTGGAATCCTCAAGGGTGAAAAAAGTGAGAGACGAGTGAGGTGAGAAGCTGGCTACAGGGCTTTTAGTCAACAGGAGAAACACTTCTACCTAAAGCATCACACTAAGAGGAAATGGAAGAGTGATGACTCATTCCTAAAATGCAACCTTCATCCTCATGTCCTCCATCCTTCATCTATACTCAGCCATGTTTTTCAGTTAAAGGTACAGTGAGTAAAATTCTGTCATCAAGGGCTCAGATTTTAGAATTGCAGGGCTCTTCTGCTCACCCTCCCTCTCTCCAAGATTGCCAGGGAGCTACGGTGGTCTTCGCATCTCAAAGGTGATTTCTTAAGTTGAAGTCATCCACACGCAAGACAGCCGGTGTTACGGTGTCTTTCTCTGAGCTGGCCGGCAGGTGCTAGCCGCCTGTATGAGCGTTTTGTTCACTTATTCCGCCCCTCGTGTACATATTGCACTCCTTTCTAGCTCGTTCTCCCTGACATTTCCGAACTAGTGCTACTCCAGAAATTGTAAATGATTATCTTTTGGAGTATCTTTCACCGAAATGGCTGATGTGAATGAAGTGGCAGTGAAAGTGTGCTAGGCGTAGCAACAGTAACCATGGAGGACAGGACTTAGCGAAAGGTGAATTGTTAATAAAGGTCGCATAATTTCAGTCCGTCTGTTATTTTTCCCCAATATGCACTAATGATTCCACTGTGACAGTAAATAACCGTTGATCATTGACTATTTGTATATGTAAAGGAACCGTTCCATGGGTAGGAAAGCCAAACTGCTTTCATTTCACAGCGTTTGTACACATACACAAATATATTTATGGGTGGCGTAATAAGCTTTTGCCAACAAATCCTGACAACCTTTAATTGTACAGTTGTAAATGTACGCTGCTCACTGCTCTTAGTGATTCACTGCTGATCCGCCCACACAGGCCAGTATGCAATTACAGACAGACAACAAAATAACAGGTCTATTGTAATGTCAGCACTAAAACACATCTCATCTGTGGTTTCCCCTCAAGGTCAGACTATATAGCTGTGATTGGCTAGAGACCCTTCTGTATCTATCTATCTACCTATCTATCTATCTATCTATCTAGTGTCCATTCTGTACTATATTGTCTTGATCTATGCTATGCATATGTATTAAAATTTAAATTTGACTGTTTTTCTTCTGTTTGTTTTACAGGCAAAAATATAAAACTACATCGCAGAGGTAAGAAAGACATACATGCATGCACATCAGCGCACTTTTGTCAAGGTTCTCGGCCGTCAAGGTCATTGTAGTACTTGGACATTAAGTTTACCAGTTCAGTTCAGTCGCCTTGAACTACTCAATTTGTACCATGAATTGAGGTTAGACTCTCAATTACATGAGACAGTTGTGAGGAAAAGAGGTGACTGGTCAAAAATGCCCTTGCCAGGAATTTTGTAAACGCGCGCACACACACACACACACACACACACACACACTGGGGTAGATCCTCAGAGAAGAACGCGCAGCTGTAAAATGCGGTATGTTTTGCGGCGAGATTGCGGCTGCAATCTGCGCCAAAGATGTGGGTATCCACAAAGGTTTTTGCGCTAATGACATGCAGGCGCAAACGCCCACAAATGCGGCACCTGAAACAGGTGCGAATGTTGCGGTCTGGCAACCTGAGGGCAGTTTGCGCCAAAGGTTGTTCGTGAGTGCATGTGTTTGGTTTGTGTTCATGGATGCACGGAAAAGAAAACAAAAAAAATTCAGATCGTGAGCCGGCTGCCCTCCCTGCTGAAGCAAGTAGATAAACGCGCTGCTGTGCGCGCCTGGCATTACGACGCCTCCTCTGTCTTACCAAGACTGCTGCCATAATAGAATAAAAAGAAAGTCAAACCGCAAGCCGCGTTAGTCCTTATATAAGCAAGACAATCACCAACACCTGAGTACCATTTGTATTTTTCATAGCCTATCTAAAATAGTGGCATATATACTGTATTCTACGCCTATCTATATATAAGATTTCAGGAGCCATATATATATTTCAGGCTTTTCAGAGAGGAAAGTTTCACTCAGAAGCCAGAAACACTTTGACAGACAGAAGCTGCGCCTGGTTTTGGCTGGCGGTGTTTCCGTCTGTCAAACTGCGTGCGGACACGAGCGCAAACTCTTTCTGGATCTGCCGCTGTTTGAATGAGGCATATTTGCATAGAAGGGGCGTGTCCTTTTGCGCGTAATGACTGATTTAAATACATTCAAATGAGTCTGGCGCAGCCCTGCCGCTACCTGCGCCTCGGCGCATTTTCCGCCGATTTTCACGTTTGCGTCTCGTCTGTGGATCGGAATCACCGTTTTTTTGGCGCTGTTTACACGGATTTTCTGGCGCAAAAGCCGGGCAATCGCTTTGTGGATCTGGCCCACATCCGGCGCCGGATGCCACTTTCTCATCCATGCTAGTCAGGTATGTCGCTACGTTGCGACACATGTAGTAGCAACACATATACATTCAACACCCTTTTCTTGCACACATAACCAGGACTGCTTTGCGTGTGTTTATAAAGTGAACAAAATATAATAACTTACCTTTAAGAAAATGGAAAAGTTGTGAGGGAACCAGCGAAGCAACACCTGTAACTCATTTTCCGGTTATTTGCATTATGAGCCTAGCTAGCTTCCGCTTCACCTTGCCGAGTCCCAGTGATGCCGCCCGCCGATCGGTGCTGCCACCTAGTGTTCATTTTAGCCAACAGCGGCCTAAACAAAAACTGCAATTGTCACCATACCAAAAAGATAAAATAATAACAACTCAAATAAAATACAATCCGTGGGTGTCACACTTACCTCTGTCATAAACTTGCAATTTGTCGCCCTGATGACTGGGAGAGGCTCCAGCAACCCCCTGCGAGTCTCAATGTGCAGGAGAGACGTAAAAAAGACGGATGGGACGATGAATCAAATGCGGTTCCAGACTTTAATTGTTGAAGTTTTAAATGTCCCTCTGTCTTGCTCCGTCACCCTACGTGACTCCAGCTGCAACCATGGCAACTGAAACCGATTTCCTCCAGTTTACAGGGAGGCGTTTCGTTGCCATGGCAATCGCTCAATGCCTGGCTGCACTGGTGTTTTCATGCTCCTCCAGTGTTGGAACAAAACTCTTTGGGTCTGTAAGGGTGAGACTGTCGCGTACAGCCCAAGTGAGGATTGTATGAAATGTCTATCAAGCTACCTGTAGAGTTTTCTCCTCTTTGAAAAGCCCACAACGAGAAATGATAGACGTGACTCATCTCGTCAGGTTACATGTTTATTTCCTGGGTGAGCCTCCCATTGCTTGTTGTGGGAGTCAGCTGATTTTGAAGGGGGCGGAGTGTCGTGTGTCCATCTGGAGGAAACAGATTTTTATGTTCTTATTTTGTGGTGTGAAGAGAAAGAGGGGCCGTGTGGGTGTGAAGTATGAAGACTGGTGCACCCTGCTCCCAGCTGGTGGAGTCCGCAGAGAGATTTCTTTAGCATACTTTAAGCTCCTATAGAAGCATGTGAGATAAAAGGTTTGATTTAGCCTAAAACGCTTTGACGTTCAAGTTAGAACCCCGATTAATGTCTGTTTCATTTTTCTAACAACTTTGTTTTACTTGCTCAGTTTGCTTTGATGACTCTGCAGCCCTGTGAAACCCTTCAGTCACCCCACTACAGCTTTGACAACCTCCTCCCACATCCCTGAGCCCAGGATAAGCAGTAGTAGGAGACTGGAGGGAAGACATTAGAAGACATTAGTAGACATAGTGACAATGGTGCTGGTCGCCTGATCTGTTTAGACCTGTTTATAAATGCTTGTTATCGGCAGCCCATGTAATAAGGACTGACTGGGGTCATGGGTTGGCATTTGTCAGGTGGATATAGGCCGTGTGTGTGTGTGTGTGTGTGTGTGTGTGAGTCTGGGAGAAGGACATTTCATTTCTGCATTACAGAACAATGATTCTTTGGGCTTCAATGACCCAGGGTGTCCATAAACCACCTGCATATAAAGCCTTGACTTCAACAATAAAATTGGACTGCAAGGATATGAAACGCATTTATATATATAAAAAAAAAAAAAAAGCTCAAAGACCAAGACAATGAAACAGGTTGACATTTTTTTTCCAACTATAATTAAGCAGGCCTCATGGAAACAAAGGAAAAGATGGAGAATGTTAAAAATTGAACAGGGAATATTTCTATCGAAAGAGAAAATGAATATGTGGCACACACACACACACACACACACACACACACACCTCTTGTTCATCTCATGAAAAACAGATGTGCTTCTTGACTTGGTTACGTTGGACAACTAATGTCTTCGTTAAGGTTCTTGACGTCTGTATTGATCTCAGCCACAAGCGACTGCAATCCCGTTCACTAGGCCAACAACAACACATGTAAGCACAATTGTCTAGTTACCACATTTAACTCACCTAAACGTCAAATACCTTCTTAGCCATGGGTGTCAGACTTACAGTAGCATAAGCATGGAGAAATGCTTTGAACTTCCAGTGTGAGTATCACATAATGTTGTTGACCTTGAGAACCACGAAATGAAAAAACAACTGTTGACTTTGACACCTAATTTCTTTGTAATTACTGTTTGTCATGGTCCGAAAGCTGAGCCAGTGACTGACTGAACTGTGTGTCTGTATTGTCAGGCTGAAGGGGGTCCTGGAGCAGATGGACCGAGGGGTCGTCGACCTTCAGGAACTCCGCAGGAACATAGAGCTCGCTGCGGCCATGCTGGATACTGTTTACACAGACGAGACCAGGTGGGCCGGCGGAGACTGGCGGATCAGCTGGCTGACAACTGAGCACATCTGCCGTCCAAGATGTTGCTGACAGGTGTTTCTGTCTGTCACGAAGGCGTCTGTTGGACACCGAGGACGAGCTCAGCGACCTGCAGGTGGAGTCGGTGCCAAGCGAGGTGCGCGATTGGCTGGCGTGCACCTTCAGCCGGAAGACGGGCGTGGCGAGGCGTCGCCCCGAGGAGAAGCCGAGATTCAGGAGCATTGTCCACGCAGTGCAAGCTGGGATATTTGTAGAAAGGTAATGGAGACTGTTTTATTTATTTCCTGAGAGTGGAAATATAACACACTTATGGGTAAGACCAGGGAGGGGCCGGCCGGAGCAGGAGCAGATGGATGGAGTGTGACCCAAAAAATATATCATGGGATATGTAAAAAACATGTGCTTTAATTGAAAAAGAACAAAAGCGTTACAACAAAATATGTGTCATTGAAACCCCACGGTATTTAGCTCTTTATTGAAATGACTCTTGAAAAACTGAAAAAAATGGATGAAATACAGCTATTTTACGACTTCCTTACTATGAATGCAATTTCTTCAAGTTCGGCAGACCATAGTTTGCCCATGCCCTCTTATCTGTCCATATACAAAACAATAGAAGTATAACATCAAACAATTTACTACTTACTTAGTATTTTTCCAATTTTTGTATGCAGAAACATTTTTTAAGTGTTGTGAATTTTCAAATCCACATTTTAAAATGTTTCAAAGGTGCTATATAAGCGAAAAAAGATCTGACAATTCCTCTTAACTCATCTGGCAGTTAAATATCAATCAATCAGTCCATCCATCCATCCATCCACCCATCCATCCATCAATCAATCAATGTATTCATTGAGGCAAATCCATGGCTTTGCTTCTGGAATCTTAAGGCAGCTGTTCCCTTCAGGGGGCGCTGTAGCAAATCATTTGCCTCCATCTGGCCTTCTCCTCTGCATCTTCTTCTCTCACATCAGCTAACTTCATGTCCTCTTCCACAGCATCCAATAAATCTCCACTTTGCTTTTCCCCTTGCCCTGTTTCTCCAGTCTCCAACCTCTTCATCCTTCCACTGATATGTTCACTGTCCCTCCTCGTAAATATCCCAAGAATCTTAGCCTGACTCCCCTGGCTTTATCACCGAATCATCTTTAATGGCTTTTAATAATTATATTTAAAGTGATAATGAAGAGCTGTGTAAAAATCCAGTTGGGCATATAATATTTTAAACTAATGGCAATGTCTCCAGCAGACACCGCAAGTACTTAACGACACTCAAGAAAACGGTCATTAACTTATCAAAATTACCATTGAAAAAGAAAAGAAAAAAAAAAAAAAAAGCTACATCTGGCTGGCTGTGTCACACGGAGTGGAACGATGTTAGCGTTCGAGAGACCTGCAGGTGGTTCGGAGGAACGATGGGGTCCAATACCATTAGAGTGTAAATGAGTCACAGTAATGGAACACTATCAGTTCATCTGCCGCTGCTTAATGACGCATGAAATAAAAGAATATCTGTGCACCGTGGCGGCAGTCGCTGTGCGTTTAGAGAGCGGTTGCCGCGGCGACGGCCGTCCTTTCGGCTCGCAAAAGTGCAGAGAAGCGCAGCTGGACGTCGACGTGATGAAGCGCTTATTCCGATGCAGCCGCTGTCTGTCAACTTCTAAAATGTATCTAAGCATGACATTTCTTGAAAGCTTACGCGTGCGTGTGTGCGTGCGTGTGCGTGTGTGTGTGTGTGGGTGGATTGGTATCAGGATGTACAGACGGACTTCTAACATGGCTGGTCTGACCTACCCTCCCACAGCTTTGAATGCACTGAAGGTGAGAACAGTTTTATAACCGCAGTCCCATCTGCTGAAAAGGGACGATTTTTGTGTAGATTTTTTTTTTTCTCATGATTTATTCAAAAGAATATGCTAAAGGTGAATAAAGAATACACTCAGATCTTCCAAGGCAAAGAAGGAAAAAAGCGGTTGGAGACATACAGGGAGTGTGAATATAGGATGAGTGGTATTACAGTTGAATTCCTATTCAAAATGAAAACTGAAGCAGACACAATCCAGTCACTTGTGCAATCTATCTTTATTACCAAAGGCAAAAGATTTAACTTAGATTTTTTTTAATGTACAAACGACCCATAGTGTCATTCAAGAGGTTTCAAGACTTCGCTAGTTTTAATCAGTTTTGATAGTCCTTTTCCTGTCTCTCTGTACTTCAACTGTACAGTCATAGTCATATTTTGTGCATGTCAAGTCCAATTTCTAGGCTGCATGAAACAGTTGCGTTGAAAAATGAACATTTTGTGATGGATTTTAAATCGAACATTTTCCCTGAAAACAGAGGTTCAAAGTGGATAGCAAAGGAACAGAGAAGGTCCACATCAGCTAAACATCGACGGTGCTGCAGGGACGGCAGAGGGAAAGATTTGGAATAGACGACAGAGAGCAAATGGAAACAAACGTATTAAAAAAAAAAAGTACGGTACAATTTAAACGAGAGAAAAGGCAAAATAGAAAAGTTGGACAGAAGCCATCGTGTCGCCAGCCGCAGGTTTTAACAGATGTAATGAAATGCAGGAAGCTGAAGACTGAAACAAAGAGGTGGAAAAGCAGCCAGTGCCTGAAATGTACTGATAACAATGAATTTAAAAAGACAAAAAGAAACCAAAGTGGGCAAAAATAAAGAGGTGCATTAAGCACAAAAGGCACAAAATTATGGGAACATCTGAATAGGCACTTGATGAGAGTAGAAGAGTATAAAAAAGATGGAGAACGATTTCAATATCTTTTCGATGCAAGTCTTATGGCCCAGAATTCCGGATTACTGTAAAGAATGTTTTTGTTCTACTTAAACGACACAATCGTAAAATAAAATGTTAATAGAATGAAAATTTTCATTTTCATAACAAAGCTGCAGAAGAAACATATTAAGAATGTAATCAATTATTAATCAGTACATCAAAGAATAAATTAAAACTATGATGGAGGGGAATCAGCCATCAGATTAGCTCAAATGAAAATGATGCTGCCTGGTCCCATGAGAGATGGTGTTCAGTTCATGACCAGATGGATGAGGGCTGATAATAATCTCAGTGTGTTCACTATTCTGTTTTGCTTTGTCTTGTTCCAGGAAGTGGATCAGTGGTCGTTTGATGTTTTCGCATTCCACAAGGCCACTGGAGACCATGCGCTCAAGTTCCTGGTCTATGACCTGCTCACTCGCTATGACCTCATCAACAGGTTCAGGGTACACACAGATTTTTTATCATTGCAACAGTCCTTGAAGTCACGGATCAGGCTAAGGGGCGCGTTCACACCAGCCTTGATTAGTACAGTTCAACTGAAAGAGGTGGTTTTTGGGGTTTTTGGTCAACTGTCAAGTACTGATGTGACCCCCATCGGCACCAATCACAGTAAGCCGCTTACCTCACTGATCACTTGTATGGGAAAGCCAACAAGTCATTTGTCTTCTCTGATAGGGCGATCTTCATAGTATTAAAACACTATTTGATACTCACCAGCTGTTCCTATGCGCGGCCTATTAAAGCTCACTGATTTGCAGTCCAGATTAGCACCAAAAACTAAATAAAACACATGGATGAAGTTCAGTGATTGCAGAGCAGCGAACTGCTTGAACAATAACCGAATGACATTTGTGGTCACATTTCTTTACAATTTCTGGACCGTCGTGAAGGCACAAACTAGGCTGAGTGAAAGGTTGCAACAATGTAACAACCTCACGTTGATTCGGACCAGGAAGCTGGCCTTTAGGTGTGAGCCCGATCCTAAGGTCAAGTCTGTTGGGACACATTATTCTTGAAGGTTTGACACAGTTTTCAAGGGCAAATGGTTTGATATTCAAGATTGTCACAAAATCACAACAATCTTCTCTTATGTTACTTTTTGTGTAATGGTTATTATTTTTGAATGAGAAATCTTAATCATCTGGAAAAAAACAAAAACAAAATTACATGGCATTTTCCTTCAGTTTGATCGTCCCATCAACTAACAGTCCTGTTTATACACAGTATTATTTAAGGTTAAGTGTGCAATATTTGGAGATTTTGAGCGGGAACGACGACAACAACTGGTTACATTTTAGATTGCAGCGCTTATTCGCCCATCCTCCCTCTCCCGAGCTTGCCAGTGAACTACGGTGGCCTGCACGCACATACCTAGCTTCCTCGTCCACCTTCTACTTTGTTGGTTTATTTGAGGACACCAGTGTTTACACTAAATACGAAACATGCTGGCTGGCAGACTGGATTGTCCACACCAGGCTTCCTTAGAAATATGGCGGTGCAAGATGGCAGCTAACTGGGAGCAAGACCCTTGTTGGTCTTTGTATTCTTATACATATAAGAACTATTGCAAGGGTAGGAAAACCCAATTGCCTTTATTATACTGTGAGTATACATTTTTATTACTGTATTTTATGGGCAGTATATTAAGCTTCTACCAATATAAAAATCGTAACAAATATACACACTGGACCTTTACATACTGGGTACTCTGCTTAAAAGGACGTGAGCTGCTAATGGCTTAGATTTTGCAAGACTTGCAAACCCTGCAACTGATATCAAAGACTGGCAACCGTTTCCTAAGATTTTTCATTGTGCCTGAGCTCAGTGTGATTGACACTCTCAGGGCAAGTGTTACCATTGACTTTAGAATTATTTTTTTTTCCGCTTTTTTCTTTTTTTTAGATTCCGGTTCAGGCTCTGGTGCAGTTTGTCGAAGCGCTGGAGTGTGGATACAGCAAATACAAGAACCCCTACCACAACCTGATTCATGCCGCTGATGTCACACAGACTGCTCACTTCCTAATGTTGCACACGGGACTGATGGTAATAAACACACGAGGCACCACTCAAAACACAATCGTGCGGCTACCTCAAATAACAATGCGCTTGTGTTTTCACAGCACTGGCTAAGTGAACTGGAGATTCTTGCTATGGTTTTTGCCGCAGCGATCCACGACTTTGAACATACGGGAACCACCAACAACTTCCACATTCATACGAGGTAACCAAGATCTGAACGACAACACAAACGCACAGCTGATGCGTTCCAGTCTGCACCGCACTGCCTCATCACAAGGTTGTCTGTACGTCAGGTCAGAGGTGGCCATCCTCTACAATGACCGGTCAGTGCTGGAGAATCATCACGTGAGCGCTGCCTACAGGCTGATGGCAGAGGAGGACATGAACATTCTGGTTAACCTGAACAAGGAGGACTGGAGGTAGACACACACACACACAGCTCACTCAACAATCATTCAGTACCTGTGCAACTCATTCACAGATGATGTTGTGTGTTGGCCATCTGTCTGCAGGGAGCTGAGGGCTTTGGTCATTGAGATGGTCATGTCCACAGACATGTCTTGCCATTTTCAGCAGATCAAGACCATGAGGAACGCATTGACACAAACGCACAGGTCAGCACTAAAGTATCTTTGGTTTGCTGCAGCATTCAGCATTGTTAGAATCTGTGATGTGATGTGAGTCTGTATGCTGATAATATCCGACTATGAATGTATGTATTTATATATATATATATTTATAATGTATATTCAGTGTATACATATATGTGTGTGTATGTGTACATACATGTGTCATTATGTTTCTTTCACACTTTTATTGATATATTTTTTATATATATGTATATATGTGTGTATATATATATGTGTGTTTATATGTTTATTTCTATAATGTGTATATATGTATAAAATGTAGTTTTAATGAGAAAAAACATGTACTTTTCTTCTTATAGTCCTTCAGAAGAAAGCTTGCTTTTGACTTCATTTTTCTGACTTCTTAAATCATGTCATTTTTAAAAAGTTTTTTTTTTTTTTTTTTTTTTAAAATGCCTTCACATTAGGATGCAGCTGCACTAGTTAATTTTCAAGCCACCGTTCAAATATCAAAGACAACCAGATCATAAGCGGGAGCTTAATGAAGTGTAGGACGTTAGGTCACGGAAGCCGTGCTGAACCAAACTGCGGGAGCGCCGACATAAAACGTGCAGAGAGCAACTTCCCATCACTTTCAGTGGAGGGGTGGGGGTGACAGCTGCCAGGCTTGCTGGGGCTATCGCACTTAGATCGATTCTGAGACACTTGTGTTCAGCCTGGCAGCACCCTGGTGCATCAACACAGCAGTCAAGAGGATCACCCCGTACAGACTGTAGCTACACAGTGACCAGTGTCTCAAACAAAAGGCACGTCACAGCTAACCAAGCCACGCATAGGCGTTGGCTGATTGACATGGTGGCTCATCTTAGATAACATATGTAACTCAGGGCCCGGAAAGGAAGTTCAGAATGCTATGGCAACCATTTCTATTGTACAGTATGTTGCAAAACTCCCTGTTGGGGAACAAGTTACAATTTGTCATACATTTTCATTCATGCGGCTAATTTTGCATTTAGTTATATAAAATTTTTTTTAAAACTCTATTCTATTTCATTGTATTCACTATTGTGGTCATCGTTATTTTATTTATCTGCTTTTGATTCAATGTAGTTTGTATTCCCGTTAGTACTCTAACTTTTATCGTCAACAACGCATTGAAGTTCTCAAATGTTTTCATACTGTGTGTGAAACATGTTAATGTAAGTTAACCAAGCCACACGTTTTGTCGGAAGTCTTGCAATTTTGTGTAATATCCCTATATTATAAACTGAGATGTAATTTTGAACGACTTGGTGGGTAAGGATCGACCATTTGCTTTTGCTCTTTCTTCGCCTCTGCAGCATCGACAAAGTCAAAGTGTTGTCGCTGATGCTTCACGCTGCGGACATCAGTCATCCAGCCAAAGCCTGGCCACTGCACTACCGCTGGACTCACAGTCTGATGGAGGAGTTCTTCAGACAGGTACACACTGGGTCCTGCTGGACCATTCTATGGGCCCAGCAGAAGATGCTGCTATCTATACGCTATGAATGGGAAGTAGGCCCAAACTGATAATTACTTATAGTATATACTTATTACTTATATACTAATTACTTATCAATCCTGCTGTTCTTTGAGCTCTATTTTATTTTCATTAGGAAATGCAGCAACTGCATGGATTTCTCTACAAGCTTGGGGTAGTTTTGTATTTCTCACATGATCAGATGATTGGTTTGCCCATTGCATTTTTTTCTTTAATAAAACGCGTCAACTCACAATAATATCAGTCTGAAAATATTTTTCAGTTGTTAAAATTTCTTCAGCCAGTAAGTTCACTGGTAAGTATTAACGAGCTTATTTTGTGTTCCACTTTCTGAAGTTTCCAACTGGTTGCTTCTAAAATTACATAACTGCTCATGCAAAAACAAACAAACAAACAAACAAACAAAACAAACAGCATTTTAGCCAAAGCTCCTCAGACCCCCTCTAAGTTCCCAGATAAACACTAATTTAACTCCCGAAGCTTAGATCTCAGAGACTGACTTAAACAGCTTTGGCTGGGTTTCTGGTACCACGGTGGTCCCACTGCTGCTTGACTGGCGCACCGCTTAGCTCAAATCCACCATGGATCTAGATTTGACTGTCTGCTCCAACATGCAACGAGTCCAAGTCAGCTTTGGATGAGTTGATGGACGCTCATAAAACCATCATGAAACATTTCCCAAGCTCTTTGGCAACAGCTTATATAATTTAAATAAGCAGCTTTACAATATAATTTATAGAATATATAAATTATTAAGCTAAGTGTGTGATTTTTTTTTGGAGTTTTTGAAGAAGAGACAGCGACATCAAGAGGTTACATTTTAGATTGCAGTGCTCACCCTCTCACCCTTCCTCTCCTGAGTTTGCCAGTAAACTACGGCCCTGAAACCTGCACCCAAACCTGGATACCTCGTCCATTCTTCTTCTTCGTTGGTTTATTTGAAAATGCAAGCGTTCACCCTAAATGCCAAACTTGCTGCGAGGCAGCTGGATTATCTATCGTTACTTTTGTTGTACTGCGATTATGCACTTTATTAATGTATTTATGGACAGTGTATTGAGTTGTTCCCCCCCCCGATGCAAAAATCATAAATCAAGCCAAATATTACACACTGGATCTTTAAGAGATAACCATGCGGGCTTTAGGGGACTTGTTGACTGTTGAATTAAAGCTTCAAATCAGTCTGGCGTATGGCGCGTGTATTGCAGTCTGTTTTTCCCGTTTGCATGACGTTAGCAAGATGCACATGCGAAACAGCTGATTTCAGCGCTCCGTTAACACATCGTGTCTGTGTTGCCCCGGTGACTGTCTCTCTTCCAGGGAGATAAGGAGGTCGAGCTCGGCCTCCCCTTTTCCCCCCTGTGTGACCGCAAAGCCACCATGATCGCACAGTCGCAGATAGGTAAGGATTCCCATCAGTCACGGTGGCAGGTGGGGGTAAGAAACAATCGACCGATGCTCCAGTCAGACTGATTTTACTGTGCATCAGTTGTGGTTTCAGAGTGACACTTGCTGGGGAACTGCGGAAGTGCACATATTTAACAGATGGCAACAAAAATGTTTGTTGCCTCGAACAGTTCTGCTGCAGTAAAAACATATTGTGAACAAGTTATCATGAAAAATGAACAGTGTTTGTTTTTGTACTGCTACTGCTTATACTATTTGTCCAGTCATTCCTTGTGTGTTCTCTTTGTGCACAGGGTTCATCGACTTCATCGTGGAACCGACCTTCAGCGGTCTCATCGACACGGCGGAAAAAGTCATCGGCCCTCTCATAGAAGAGGAGAGGAAAGCTAAAGAGACTGGAAACAGAAGGTCGAGGTACCACAAACACTGACAGTAGCATCATGTCATCCGCTAGCTTCAAGATAGACACTATTATAACAGTGAGATTTCTAGACAGCACAAAAAAAGTTCTATTTAGGAAGTGTTTGTGTGTGTGAAATTTAAACTTGAGGCAATGCTAAATAAAGAACATTTCACATTAAACTTTCCATTGTTTGAACGATGGGCTCCCTGTTTATTTTAAACCTTTGCTTTGTTTAGTCTCACAGGAAGTGGTTCTGTCACTGTGGAGTCGGTGCAAAGACACAGCACTGGTCGCTATGGGAGCAACGACGATGGACACATGGACTTCTCCCTCACAGCCATAGACTTGACGGCTCTGAGACTTCACCTGTCGGGCGTCATTGGGAGCAACAAGGACAGATGGAAAGAGCTCTCTGTGCACGGTAACTAACACAGGAGGACAGACAGAAAGACAGACAGAGATTGATTGATTGATTGATTGATTGTGTGTGTGTGTGTGTGTGTGTGTGTGTGTGTGTGTGTGAATTTGATAAGATTAGGTTTAGCAATGCAGTTTCATTTATACAGGTATAGCGCATTTCATACCAAGGGCAACTGAATGTTTCTTGTGCATTTTTTTCTTCCGATTTCATCAGGTAAAAAGCCAATTTTAGTTATTAATAAATATATAATACACCATTTATCAGCCATAACAAGGCATTGTTCTCGCTTTAGATCTGATAGCTGCAAAAAGCACAATTAACTGTTAACAAGTGCATAGTTATCTCATATTAACTACATTAAATTGGTGTTATTAACACTTATTAATGTTAATAAACATATTATAGGGTACTTATTAAACTTATTACTATATCATATTGACTAATGCTTAAAAAAGATCAGAAGTAACATCTTTCACTCAATTATTTTTGCATGTATCAGCGCTATTGTATATACAGTATATATATGTGTGTGTGTGTTTATGTGTGTGTGTGTCTATATGTATATATATATATTATATATATGTATATGTACTGTATATATATGTATGTATGTGTATATATATGTATATATGTATGTATGTGTATATATATATATGTGTGTGTGTGTATATATATATATATATATGTCAAGCTGTTAAATCCATGAATGTTGCGTCAAAGTGGAATTTGATAGACCAAGTTCATTAAAAACATTAATTTTCAGATTTTTTTTAAACTTTCATTCTGACTTTAATAGACTTGTGAAAAAACGCTGTGTTGCATAATGATAATCTTTAATTATACAGCATTTTAGACTCGCTTCAGAATTAAAATGCATAGGCACTTTATTGCACCATAGATTATTCTGCGTTTTTTCAATTTTTTTTTCCAACTTCCTGCAATTTAAATGTTGCTCAGAGTTGGCCAACAAGGTGGAGGACGTGCTGGAGGAAGAGGAGGAGGAAGAGGAACAAGAGGAGCCCAATGCCAAGTCAGAGTCCCCGTCACACGTGTCCCCTCGTCACAACAGCCCATCGGATGGGCACAGCTCTGACCAATCAGCGCCAGAGGATTCCCCTCCCAATCAAACGCTCGCTGACGGGCCTCCAGAACACGTGCCTACAGACTGCTCCACCTGGAACGGTACACAACGCCGCCGCACGTGACGACGTGGAAACGTATTGTTGTTATTGTTGCTAACTCTTCATCAACCGACTCGTTTCTCTCGTCACCACGGCAGGGGTCGGGCCGGGGGAGGAAGCAACCGAGGCGGACGACGGCCGTGAGGAGGAGGTGCCTGAAAATGCCTGATGATGAGATTCTATGTCAAAAAACCCATCAGCGTGTATGACTGTGGCAGGTCACCATAGCAACAGATGTTGCAGGTGCACTTGCAAAGAGAGTTCAGGTTGTTCTGTTGGAGCGGGGCGGCCGACTCAGCGTGGATTGGGGTTGGCCGGCCCTTCATTTACACCTGACTCTGGAAAACATCGTGTTCCGAATCATCCGATAGCAGCTTCTTAGCAGCCTCAAGGTACATTCTTAGTGGTGAAAGTGTGTTGTGATTTTATTTTTGGGACTTCGGGCATTGCAAGGGACATAAGTAGGAAGTTAAAAAAAAAAAAAAAAAAAACATGTCAAGACAACTGTCAAAACCGTCGTTAAGGCTGAAATATATACACTGTCTGGGGTTTCCCCCTTCATAGTTAAGACAAATTAGCTGTCCATTATCTTGAGGAGTCAGACGTATAGCTCTCACGAGGTGATACGGGACTCAACAAGTGTACTGTTCAAAGTGTGGCTTCAACTTTGCGGTGGGTTCAGAGGATCCCGCGTGTTTTACTTCTGACTGTGACACAATTTAGTGATGTCAAGGCTTTCAAAGAACATTCAACGAAGCCCCCTTCTGCTGTAGGAGGAACAGGGTTGGTTGCTTACCTCATTCCCACACAACGTAGTCTTTAGTATTTCTTGGATTTGCCCACATTCCACTTGTGCAGTTGTCATTGCAGTCTGGTGGCATTATAAGAACAAATGTTGTGTTTCTACTTTAATATAAGGCCAGTTACCTCTCCTGTACCCCGTGCTCGTGTTACCATGTATTCAATGAATTCAAACATTAATGGGTGAGACTAAGATCAATCAAAGGACAACAATACGAAAAAAAAAATTCAGTGAATTATTTTGCATCAGATACTACACATGTACACATGCTGTGTTTTTAGCGAAAAGCACTGCCATCCTTATTTGCGTGTTTGTGGATTCGGTCTCGCTGTTATACAACAGAGAGGGAATCTTACTTACGGCAGCATTTCATCAAAGTACATTTCTATGGGAGCCGTGTGCATGTAAAGTATATGACCTACTGTATGTAAACTTTAATTGAGGGAAAAAATATCAGCTGAGTCAATCAGGTTTTTTTTTCCAAGACACGTTGGCCTGTGACGACACTTTGGGGTTCATGGCTAATTTTTTTTTTAAAGGAAACCTTAGTTTTAGAGTTGCTACTCGTTTGATGTCAGAAAATGCAATTCGAGGACGTTTACATTTGCTATATAGAGCTGGACAACAGACACGGAGTGGAATGGAATACAGAAGAAGGCGTTTGATTGACTGTCCATCTGCTCAGCAAAGGTCCTTCTTCAAAGCCCTGCTCTGTAGTTCCTCACAGTCCTTCTAACGCACCTGCTTTTCATTCATACAACAAGACACAAACGAACCTGGGCGTAATGTGGCATCACCCATTAGGACACTGTCAGAAGTAAAATATGCATGTTTACTCCTTTTAAACCGTGAGAAGAGTTTTATGAGCGAGGAACCAGTCTTTGATATGGGTTCTCTAAGACAGTGTTTTTCAACCTTTTTTGAGCCACGGCGCATTTCTTTCATTGAAAAAAAAAAAATAAATAAAAACAAAATCCCACGGCACACCGCCAACCCAAAATATTATAAATTGACACTTTTTAGCCTCATGACATTTTAGTCTTGTTTTATTTACACTCGCTCAGCGTGAAACCTGTTTAGATGCACACAAAGCTGATATCCTGGGAGGACTTGTGGGAGGAAAATAGGCTCACATTTCATTTAAAGCAGTCACACCACAATGGAATGTTATTATTTTTTAGATCAATTGAGTGAAATTGGATATTTTTTGTAATATAATAGAATAGAATGCCTTTATTTGTCCCACATTGGGGAAATTTACATTATTACAGCAGCATATTCAGTGCAAAGAGAAGATTAGAAAATATGAAATTGAAAAATAAAGAAATAAAATAAATATCTAAATTATTTACATAACAAGATAAGTGTAATGTGTAGTGAAATGTGGCGGTTTCTAAATGTTTTGACTGGGACTTTACTTTTCTCTGCACACCGGACATTATCTCATGGCACGCCAGTGGGCCGCGGCACAGTGGTTGAAAAACACTGCTCTAAGATACCTCTCTATGACGCACTGTTTAGTGCCATACCTGAACGTTTCCTCTATCACTGTAGAAATTGTGGTGAGGATTGCAGTAATCTGACACAAGTGTGGCTGTCAAAAAAAAAACAAGTTTCCTTTGAACTCCTAGTTTGTCTTGTTTCATGATTGGTGACAGTGCGTTGAATTGAGGTGCCACGTCAGCGGACTGTTAGAGTTAATTCAGTGTTGCTGTGAGGCAACCGCTGAGAGAGCTGTCCAGCAGTCTTTTATTTTTTAAAGACTCATCGTTAATGTTACTTTGTTGTTTGTGTAAATCAAAAGGAGCATTAACTTGTGAATTAATTCACATGGTTTTTAGTTTCAAGTATGTACATTATGCCATTTTTTTCTAAATCGTTAAGCCATCCGATTGTATATGTCAGCAAAATGTGTCATTTACGATGGATTTCATTTCAGCAGACAAGTTGCGTAAAAGATCTCTTTCACAAGCCAAAATGGCAGCACCCCAAAACAACCAAAACAAGCAAGAAAGCGAAAGAAGAGAGAAAAATGAAAATAATGACAAACAGTACGTAAATATAACACAACATCGCATCACAATACATATTAAAACAACACTGAAGCATTGCGATTTCTTTGCAACCGCAATAAATCAAACCAAAACACCAGGACAATATGAAATAGTTTCAACACAGTGGTAACTGTAGGGTAACTCAAAATGTGATCCTCTCACAGAGAACACAGTCATACGACTTTCTGACCTTGTTGGGTTTTAGTAAGTTTTATTGTCCCTTGTGAGCTTTTAACTCAGCTGAGAGTTTTACACTTAAGCTGTAAAATTCAGTCAACCTCAACGTCAGTCACAAATGTAAAAAGCAAACAAAACAAAAACAGAAACATTCTGTTGGTGAGCATAATTTGTTATGGGTAGGAGAGAAATATTAAAACTAAAACATACAACTCTTTTTTTTTTTTTTTTTTTTTTTTTTTTTTAAATAATTCTCAAAAATAATTTGCAGGGGCCACATAAATTAAAAGGTCCTGTAATTCTTGTAGTAATGACAGTGATGGCAGAGAAAAAATGCATTTAGCCCAAATTGGTGAAAAATCACGAGACTGTCAGTCTTCTGATAGAAGAATCCACAGCACTTTCATAATCAGAGTGACATCGGTTTGATTCTGGAGCTACACGTGTGTAGTATCACCCTGCCATTGTTACCCACCTCAGTATTACTCAGTCACTCTGCTGCCTGTGTGGGCCAATTGTCTGAAAGAATCAGAGCGGTTGACCAACATAGTGTTCTTCTAATTTTTGCCAAATGTATTATTTGTAAAGAACTCTGATATGTTTGTAATCCTCCATTCTCTTTAGCTACATAGAGAAAACAGGTTTTAGTCTGTGTGAACTATTAAACACACACAAAAAAGGTGTACAATGCAAAAAATATCCAAATTTGTTGATGTCAGAAAACCTGGTCAGAGAAATGGCTGTAAACCAGCTCAGTTTAACTAAACCCTGCCTGCAACTCTACGTTATCTTCACTAGTTACGACTCTGCGTGCCTGTTTGTGAGCGAATAAGAGAAAGAAAGAGGCAGTAAGAGAATGTGTGTACCGTGTACTGTATAGCTGTTTTCTGTATTATTGCATTAAACATTGATGACTAATGTCTGTCCTGGGGTACTTTTTTCAATTACACAAAAGTGTGTGTGTCATCTTAAAGGTTAAATGTGTCATAGTTGGAGATTTTGAAGAAGAAACGGCGACATCAAGTGGTTACAATTTAGATTGCAGCGTCTGTTACTCCCCCTCCCCTCTTGAGCTAGCTACGGTGGCCTGCGCACCGGAACCCGGATCCCTTCTTCTTCTTCTTCTTCTTCTTCTTCTTCTTCTTCTTCTTCTTCTTCTTCTTCTTCTTCTTCTTCTTCTTCTTCTTCTTCTTCTTCTTCTTCTTCTTCTTCTTCTTCTTCTTCTTCTTCTTCTTCTTCTTCTTCTTCTTCTTCTTCGTGTTTATTTGAGGACGCTAGCGTTCACCCTAAATACGAAACGTGCTGTCAGTCAGCTGGATTGTCCACACCGGAAAAGGAAATGACTTTTATTGTACTGTGACTATACAATTGTAATAATGCACATAGCACTGGGCCCTTAATGAAGAATTTTTGTGGTGGCATCGTGAGGTGAACAGAAAAATTGCAAAGTTAGATTGATTCAATACGGTGAGGAAAGTTCGCCCCGCTCCAAAGCAATTTTTTTTGGTGCAATTTTTTGTTGTCTTTCCTGGTCACAGACGTGCATGTGGGAGTATAGGTAAAATGTTGCAGGTTAAATAAATTGTTTTAATCAATGGTTGTGAATTATATATGCAGTGCAGAGAGAGACTGTGACTGACATGAGTGACATGAATTACCGGTACTTCCAGGAATAGGAGCAGTGCCAACTGTATTCACGGAACACATTTTCCAATCCATCAATCGACGGAGGCTGATTATGTCAATAGGGAGTCTATCCACAGCATTAATGTGCAGGTATTGCCTGTGTGATCGTTGCAAGATTCTTTGCATTGTCAAACCTCCTCGTCAGAAATGTGGAAGCAAAGACCGGTAAAATCATGGTATAATAATAACTTCAAATAGCAACAACTTTGGTTTGTTTTACTTTGGTTGTGTTCTTGGAATACTGCACTCTGCATGCAATTTCCCCTTTTTTGACAGAGACATTTTTGGGCAATGAGAGTGGCAAAGAGGAGACGTAATAGGTAGAAAGACAACATAGCTTCAGAGTGGCTGTACTTGGGCCCACTTGCTCAGCCCCGGTATTAACAGCTTGTTTGCATAGCAGAAAAGGCTTTTGCAACATTCAGCAGACAGAGGAACAGCAGTTTCTTGAATTAAACAAATGCAACTCGTTATTAAACTTCGCAAAATCAGCTTGCGGGCCGGAGAAAACACGGTTGCGGGCCGGATCCGGCCCCCGGGCTGCATGTTTGACACCCCTACTTTAGAGTGAGGTACGTGGTAACTGGTGTTTGCATTTTCCTTGAAAATGTGCTCAAATTGAGTGCATGAGCTCAATAAGATTTCCTGTTCCTGTCTAAAGTAACCCACCTTTGGTTTGTCGTTGCCATGGTGAATCATACAGTCTAAGCTCTGTTTATGTAGGTTAACTCCAAGCGGGCAAACTCAGAGTACATTGACTCAACTGGAAACCACAGTTGCAAAACCCAGAGAAGTTTATGGTTAAATCTTATGAAGGTTTGGTGATCCTCCTTGTGTAAGTTGTTATGCCTAAATACCATAATATTGCTTTTGGTTTGTTTGGTTTGTGATTCATGTGTCCATCTTGCGAACTGCCAGTGTCTGAACAAGAACATGTACCATGTTCTTGTTCCTGTTGCCATATACCTTCTTTAAAAATACCATTTTCAGTTCTCCTTTTCAGATTTTTTTTTTACACTCTGAGCTCGGGTGGTGTAGCTATTGATGTTTCAAATCTCTATCTCTATCTCAATCTCCAGAGACCAGCAAATTCAGTTCTATGGGTTTTAAAAAAGACAGAAAAGAAGCGGCAAGGGGGTCTCGGAGCAAAGCAACGTATGACTGGTCGAGGAGAAGCAGTGAAACAGGAATTTGACAGCTTTCTTTGCACTCAAATTGGCCCAGAGGCTCAACTCAGGGTTCTCCCCACAGCAGGGACGGAGAACGAGAGGTAGAACATGAGATAGCAGAGAAACAGAACAGAGACTTCAAAACCCAAGAATTCAAGACTGCATCGTCTTGAATTGTTTACCATGCTATCCCACTTGGGAGGCCCCCTTTGACGAAAGAACAACACTACTGACGCCGTCATTACATATGGTTAATCTTATCACGACAGATTTACAAACGATATTTTCATGCAGAAGTTCCTGGTTGACTCAGAGAGGAGGACTTTCCGACTCAGCGAAACCAGATGCTAGAGCTTCTTCTTAGCAGAGACTTTGTTTCAACAAGACGAGTAAAACAGGAAGTTAAACAAAGACGAGGTCATTTAGTAATATCATTTGCGAGATATACGTTATAGGGACTTCACATGTAGGTTTTTAAAGCCGCACTGAGAGCCAGATAGAGACAGGGAGCTATTTGTCATGGGAAACAGTAAGTAGCACAGCAACAAAAAGGAGGAGGACACGGCTGTTGAGTAACATAAGCATATTTTGATTGAGAGTGAAATATGAAAATGCGGCAAGTCAAGTGAGCCATGTATCAAACATTTGATAGCTTTTGGTAAAATGTGTCAGTGATAAACAATAAACGCTGTGATTACACCTCCATCAAGGTACGTTATCTACTTTCACAACACAAGTAATTGAAACATCTTGCACCGTATTTCCATTTTTGTGTAATGTTATTGTGTTTCGAGGGACATTAGTTGGTTGGTATCCTTTTCGTGTCATTTTAAATAATTTCGAGTAGGTTCATTGTGAATACATGAGGATTTCAGTTTCAGTTTATACTCTCATTCTGCTGAGAGCATTGACTGTATACAACGATGGAAGAATGGAAGATGGAAGAAGCTTCCGGTTTTAAAAAAGGCCAGCATGGAAGTGCCAACCTGCATTCTATCGTTTGACCAGCAGAGACAGCAAAGGGGGTTGCAAGAAGACTAAAAATGACTGTCAATCCAGAAAAGAGCTCTAAATTCACACCTTTACTAACTAGTTAGTCTTAATTGTTACTAAATAAACCATTAAAAAGGCTTGGATGTCCATTCTGTCCGATTTGCTCAAATTTTGAGTCAAATGTCCAGAAAGCTGTGGGCTTGCCAACATTCAACTTCAATCATTGCTCATCTCTGGTAACCACCCACGTGTCCAAATATGGAATCATCTGGTTTCATCCTGAACCGGGAACTCAAGACATTGCTGGCATGAATCCGATCTCTTGACAAACAAGGTCATAATCTGTGATTTGTTCTTTCTGTTAACAAGGCCATTAATACCTGCTACTTGAAGCCACCACTTGGGACCTCCAACATGTGTCCATCTTCCGCATTGCTATACACTTTCATCATGACCATCCACTCATGCAGCTTTCACCTGGACTAGGGCTGTCCCGATACGATATTGATATCGGATATCGGCCCGATATCAGCCAAAAAAGGAATATCGGATTATATCGGAGGTCATCTTAAATCTCCGATATTAACACTCCGACAGAAAGCAGTCCATTCTACTCCGGCGAAAAAAGAATCTCCACATCATGCTCGGACTGCAGAAAGTGGAGATGGAGGAGTCAGGGCCATCACGAGTTCAGTTAACTGACAATATTGTTTTGTTTGTTTTTTTGTTCCTGCTCTCAGTTGTTTTCAGAATATGCGAGCAGTAAACTTGTTAATTTGTTTTGAATTGTTTGCACTATAAGTTATTTGGGTCATTGTTCACGGCCTCCTGATTAATTTTTTCATTTATTTTTTCTATTCCGCAGTTTTTTTAATAGTTGTTAATAATAAGTGGTATGTTCTCCAATACAACTGTTTTTGACTCTTATTCTCTGTTTAAGTAATATCACTTGATGCTGCCTTTTTTAACACTCCACACTCATCGCGACGAAATAATGAAAGTATGTTTCATTTGTAGCATGCTGATATCGGATTGATATCGGTATCGGCCGATATTCAAGATTGAAATATCGGTATCGTATCGGAAGTGAAAATATAGTATCGGGACAGCCCTAACCTGGACACTCACCTTGTCCTCCTTTTGTGATTGTTTCTATTTTTATATTTTATCTTATGGAGTGTAGTTAATTGAAAAGAAGAAAAAAGAAAAGTTTTTGGCTAACTTTATGCTCTCCAAGAGGATTAGTATAATAAATCTTGAAATGAAAGTGACCATAATTATCTGAAATTTGACTGGTTACTTCGCCAGTGAATTTGAGGTCACACTAACAACACCAGGCAGCTTACTTCTCGATTGGCCTACATTGTACACTGAGGCAAACAGAGTAACAGAAACATGCATTTGATCTGAAATGCCACTGAAACATGAACTGTAAAGCTGTTAAATACAATCATCCTAATTTCCTAATAAATTAATTTATCTTTTATTTACTGAACTTTGAGAAGTGTCCTGAGAAGTGGCAGCAGGAATCCAATATTGCTCGGTAAACATGTTTTCCTTGTACACCGGGATGTTCATTTTCTCTGTGAGAACTCTCTCTTTTTGCTAAAAAAAAAAAAAAAATGTTTGCAAACAATCACTTTCCTTCCTTTGATTTTTGTTCTGACATTCTGCTGATTTTGTGTGCGGTTTCCACACTTTCAAGACTAGAAAAGATTGCAGAGGCACAGAGTGAAAAACAGGATGTAGGACTGCTGACTGTGATCTAAACTGGTAAAAGTGTCAAGCTTGTTCTCACCCAAATAACCTTTGTTGTTGATGAAGAGAATGCAGAGAGAGAGAGAGAGAGAGAAAGTGAGAGAGAGAGGGAGAGAGAGAGTGCTCGTGCAAAAGGCTCACAAAAATATAGTTCAAGAGTTCAAGAGTTTGGATTTAATTGCGGCACGTAAGGCTTTCTGTTGGACACCATTATAAAATACTACTAGTAGTACCGCTACTACTAGTACTGCTACTGCTACTACTACTACTACTACTACTACTGCTAATAATAATAATAATAATAATAATAATAACAATGATTTCCTCAATCCTGAATTTGTGCAGGGAATTCTCCCAATTCTCATCCAGTTCACATATTTCAAATGATTGAATTATGGTCTAGGACAGGTAGACAGTGGAAATGCTCTTTAGTTTCAGTGGTGTTATGGACACTTTTTTTGGTGGTGGGGGGGGTTTCCACTTCTCAGCGTTAATTGAACCTCACAGCATCGGGGAAGAAAACAGTCAGTGCAAAACTGTCAGCTAGTCTGGTCGCATCATTCAATGCCCTGATTCTCGGGGGGGAAAGACACCAGTTCACGAAGCTCATCTACAGTCTTTACTTGACTGGCTTGGTGCCACTCTTCTCCCTTTGCAAACTTCACAAATGTCTGTCTGACAGTTTTTATTTATTTTTTTATTTTTTTATTCACATCTGAATCTAAACATCTAAATTTGTGCCACCAGGCCTAAATTTAGTAGTCCATTTAAAACTACCACAGCCTCACGCACTAACCTGTAGGCACAGAGGACTGCCCATCGTAGCTAATGCTATGTTCTAATGACTGAGCTGCATACTTGTTGGGCGTTCCCAACTAACTTACATCGGAGAAGCAAAGGCCAGACACTTTTTGGGGTAGTTTGGTGTAGTTTGGCGCAGCCGTAATGTGCTGGAATGCTTTGAAGTAGGAGCTTGCATCAGACTCTCTAGACCGGGAATGGGCAAGAGGGCAAGAGGGCCATATGCGGCCCGTTAAGCTTTTTAATCTGGCCCACCGAACTTGAAGAAATTATATTAATATTTAGTAAGTCATAAAATAGCTGTATTTCATCCATTTTTTTCAGGGTATTAAGAGTCAGTTCAATATAGAGATGAATAACGTCGGGCCAGACAGCGTTAGTTGTAATGCTTTTGTTTATTTTCAACAGACTTCAAAGCACATTTTCTTTCTACATATCTCATGATATTTTTTTTTCTCCTATGAGAGACTCATCAGACTTTAAAACCCACTGTGTGTGATGTGGTTGAAAGCTGTCACGAGAGCAGCTTTGCTGACATGCAAGGCAGTAATCGAAAAAACAGACACGCAACTCCTCAGTGGAACAGGAGAAAAACAGGATGTCAAAGAAAAAAGGCTTGCATCACCTACCCCTGAGATTTTTTTTGTTATTATTATTATTATTTTTTAACAGGTGTACAAACAGAATGGCACCTCAGCTGCAAGACAACGCACAGCAGAAGCACACAAATTCTCAGCCAGATGTCCTGATGGTTTGGGACTGGGCAAGAGAGGGCGACGTCGGTCTCGGCTGGGCCTTATGAACTGTCGGCAGCCAATCAGGTGGCAGCTCTTGGAATGGTGCCACCTGCAAGTTGCAACTCATCATCCACACACGCACACAAACAACGACAAAATATACATTTATATGAGTGTGTGTGTGTGTGTATACACATGTATATATATACACACATGTATTTGTATATATATATATATATACATATATATATATATATATATATGTGTGTGTGTGTGTACACACACACACACACACACACACATATATATATATATTTTAGATAAACATACTTTACATGAATACATACAAACATACATACATATCTTAGGGTCGGCCAAAATAATGTATACACACATGTTCAAAGTGGTGGCCATTGGCTTCCAAACATTTCTGTGTATGGCCAACTATGATGGTAACGCCATTCATGAAGGTAACGCGTCAGTTATGAAGACATTGTTCAGCAGTACACAGTGTTATCGTAATTTGATTAAATTTCAAAAGAGATATCTAGAAGTATTTATACAGATTAAATATTCCTGCTGTGTATACATTATTTTTGGCTGACTCTGTATTGACATGGCGACACGGCGGTGACCCGGGTCTTTCTGTGAGGAGTTTGCATGTTCTCCCTGTGTCTGCGTGGGCTCTCCGGCTTCCTCCCACAGTTCAAAAACAAACAGCTGACATTCCGCTTCAGAAGAGCTGATTTGCGTTGGTTCATTTAGCTCGGAGTGCACTGCCACGGAGCGGAACTTGTTCACGATGACTAATATTGTTGAGCCCTCAATGTTGAGCCTGGCTAATGTAAGAAAGGCTGTGTGCTTTGTGCCAGTTAAATACAGTCATAGCTCTGTTCATATACAGTGAGTGAGAATTCACAGTGAGCCGTAGTTTTTTTGGAGAAAACAATATTACAGGTTGCAACCAGTTGATTTGATGTTTCTTCAATATAAAATTTGTTCAATGTGGAAGAAAACCAGATAGGTGAGGATGAGGCATAATAGTAATTTCCACTGGTTGACTCTGTAGAATTCACACGGAACAGGATGAATCATATCTTGTCACAAAAAAGGAAAAAAAACAAAAACAAACAAACAAAAAAAAGAGACAGAAATGGCAAACCGCACCACGAAATTGTGAAGGCGGATCTGGAAATTCTGATTTGGAAACACGGGCTTAAGGTGGGTTGATGGTCACAGCCAGGGAAACCGTGGTAACCACCGAAACAATATTAAATGTGACTTTTTAATTTAGTATCGTTCAAAAAAATACAATGGAATTAAACATTTGTGCTTCGTCGAACTGCTCAGAGTGGTCAACAAACTGCAAAACACAGTGCGGGGGGACTGGCATGAAAAAAAAAAAAGTTGCATTCAAAACTCCTGATTTGTGACACGAAAACTGCTACTGAAAGAACCCAACACCGGAAGTGGTTTGATATATGCACATTCTCAGTCTGTTGTAAGACAGAGGGAAGGGAAAAAAAAAAGACAAGTAACAAAAGCCACTGTGGCAAGTTGACGTCACAAGATGACTAAGATGTTAATAAGTGCGATCAGGTAGCTGCAGGAAACCTGAAGGAAGAAGCCTGAACAGAAACTCGACTTTTGGTTAGATTAGCATCGTGCGACGTTTCCTGTCTCGTAGAGAGCTCTGCCTTCCAGCAGCTGTGATGTGTCTTCTGGACATTCAGACGCAGTTCCCGCAGCGCAGACGGACTGAAATGGCAACTAACAAACTACACATCTTCATCATTGTCTTCGCTGCAAGCTTCACTCTCCACCCGGGCCACGGTATGCTCTCTCATTTCAAATGGCAACCCATTGGTCTTATGGAGTCAATATACTACTACCGCTGATATATATATTTAAAAAAAAAGTATGTTTAATATTCTAATACGTACTGGAATAATGCTTCATTTGAGAATTGCAGTATGATAAAAATAAGAACACGAAAGACGTGCTGAAGTCTTCCAGTCATTCCGTTTATTCATTTTTCTTTGCGAAAAGCTAAAACAAAGTGCCGCAACGTCGCGTGAGCGGCCGGAGTTAGAGCAGAGTCTCTGTCACCCATCAGGTTTCCAGGTGATTCAGCCACACAATCAAACGGTGAACGCAGACGGGACGGCCTCCATCACCTGCCAGCACACGGCAAACGTCAGCAGGGTCGAGGACGTCCAGCTCAACAGCTTGCCATTGTACGTATCCTGTTGGTTCTCAGAGGGATTTTCACCTCCGTTCAACCTATGAGTTCATCTATTTTTTTTTTTTTTTTCTACCAGTAATTACTGCCAGCAGCGTTTAAATATTGGACTGGCGTGGACTGTGTTGACTTTTTTTTTTTTTTTTTTTTGAAAGTTTGATAAAATAAGGATGAGAAATGTATCTATATAGATGACAAGGCTGCACAATATCTGTGCAAAAACAAAGAATTCACCGTTTGTGTGCGCGCGTGTGGTTAGCTTAATCAAAAATACTTTATTTATTTGATAGGAGAAAACTAAAATAGAATTTTGGAGGTATTTTTGCAAACAGTATGCAGGCAAATATAAAATTGATGAAAAAAATACACTACTAAACCCTGTGTACTTTAAAACAGACAACAATGGAACCAACAAAAAGAACGCTGTGCAAAAAGAAGATCTTGAAGGAAGATCTTGAAATGACGCAACCGCATCACATATTAATGTCAACGACAATGCCTGTTACATCTGCAAAAAAAATACAACAATGTTGTGAGCTTTCAGAAAAGCATGTTAACATTCAGGCAGGATGTTACCTCATGACCTTTACACAATGTTCTGTATACATACTACAAACAACCACTTGTTTCACCCCCCAGAACAGGCAAACTTTCTCACAGGCTGCTCTGCCAGAAGGGCATGAAAGACTGTGAGGGCGTTGTCTTGCATGAAGACGGTCCAAACACATATCTCTTCATCATCCTGAACGTTGGTCCACAAGCCATGAACCTGAAATACGAGTGTGAGTTCACAATAAAAGTAAACGACGTGGATTACACCAAAAAAGGGACGCCAACTATTCTCATTGCAGGTGAGTTTAAACCTTTATTCAACTTTAAAAAAAAAAAAAGAAAAAAAAAGTGATTATTACACAACACAACAATTAATTTCACAGACTAGTTTATTGTCAGAGGTTCACCTTTTTTTTTTTTTTTATGGTTCATCTCCAATATCTCAAACTTGCATGTCGACAGTATGTCGTGGCTGGAACTGATCTCAACTATGTTACCAGGTGAAAGGGAAGCATGCGAACACCGCCCAACTTGCCCTGCCCAGTCTCACCTGCTGCTGTGGATTGTGATTGGTGTGCTGGCCCTGATGGTCCTGTACAGCTGTGCCATCACCACTGCTTACATCGGACAAAGGGTGACTATCCATATCTCACTTGATTTTGTTACAGACGTTGAAAAAAGTATATAATTACCATAAATATGCCCTTGGTACAGTTGGAATATTTTTGACTGGACCAGATGACGATATTCGCTTTTGAAAGAAAATATATCATTACGATATTCGTGAAGGGTAAAATTTCACAAATTAGCCATTAGACAATCACGTTCTGCCTTTTGAAAGTGAGATGTTTAATCCATTGCAGTTTAATTCATCATATGTTTGTGAAACCAGACATTAGAAAATGACTCATTCTGTCGCAAAGCAACAGTGCGCTAAACTCACTGGTGAAATCAAAGCAACAATCCAAACCTGAAATCTGATGCTTGGACAGATGATGTAGGAACTTAACAGGGAAGAAATAAGTAATGAAATTCAATCTATACTACAATGCTGTAGTACATACAATGAACATACCGCTTGTTTTTCTGCTACAGTAACTCCCTGCTTATATGTAAAACTGAATGCAAAAGCTATGAAAGACGGTTCCGTTTACTTGAGGCCCAGTGACTCTTTCTAGCTGGCAGTTATGTTCAGGCGGTTGTTTGTTTTTGTTCTTTCGCCCATTCTCAATGCAAGGATGCGGAATTAAATGTGTGGCGTTGAGTTTCATAAATAGTTTTGCTTTAGGCTTGGGCTATTTAATGATCCCTTAACAGGCCAGTCATAGCCATGAATAATTCAAACAAAGGACACTACCAGTCAAAAGTTTGGACTCACTTGTTTCTTCTTTATCTTTCCTACTTTCTACACTATAAATTCATACTGAAGTCATCAAATATATGACCAAGATATGTGGATTAATGTGGCAAAAGAAGAAAAGGTTTAATACCTAAATATGTTTTATATAAAGGGTGGCTATTCTGGATAATCTAAAATGTAAAACTTGTTTGAGTTATTTCACACTTTTTTGGAGAATACGTATTCCATATGTGTTCATTTATAGTTTTGATGCCTTGAGTGACAATCTACAATGTAAAGAGTCATGAAAAATGAAAGAAAAACCGTTAAATCAGAAGTATGTGGCCAAACCTTTGACCGGAAGTGTGCATAATGATGCCTATCGGTTTGAAATGCACCTGTAACTTGCATTACTTTGCAATAGCATGATTTCAATTGTGATTTGGCTCAAGCTATTAAAAAAAAAAAAAAGATTGCAAGACACACAGAGCTGATATTTAAACACATCTGATAAATCTGATCATGACAGCAATGCTAGAATGAATGACGGAAAAAAAAAATCAAGCAAGAAGGTTGCGGCGTCTTTCCCTGTGGGAGTTTGCATGTTCTCCCTGTGTCTGCATGGCTTCTCTCTGGGTTCTCTGACCTCCCCCCAGAGAAGAAAAACGAAATTAAGCTGTAAATATGTAACTGTTTTGTTTCAGTTCACCAACAAAGGACCTGAAAACTCCGTCTATGTGGAAATGAGGTCAAAGTCAACACATACATACACGAGGAGTAGCTGAGCCATCTCGCCTCAGCACTGGTTCCGACAGCAGGGGGAGACACAGGCCAACTTTAATATGAATCCAAACCCTGCTGCTATCATGTCTGTCTGTATCATACTAAATAGTAATTCATATAAATATGCGCACCTTATTATAAATTACTGGTAATATAAATTTGAATATTTATAGAATTGTAACATTTCACATTTTTCATTTTTATTGCTTTTCTGCTCATAGTTTGACACACACAAATCTATCTATCTATCTATCTATCTATCTATCTATAAGATTATAAAGGTGTTACATTTGTCTGTCAAACTTAAAAAACATTATGGCAAAGCAACAGACCTCAAAGGGAGCGTCTATTGTTGTATTTATGGTTATTTATTTGTTTATAATTTTTGTCACTTTGTTTCATAACTTTATCAATACCTCAAGTGTGGATGGGATGTAATAAACTGAAATTGAAGAATAAGGGCAGATTTTTAAAAAATCTATTTATGCATTTTATTCACACACACACACACACACACACACACGCGTCATATTAAATTATCTTTTGAGTGAACTTTTGTAGGGGTGTTCTATGTTTTATTTATTACTGCTCTCGACAGTTTCAAGTTATTACGGTGACCATTGTGGGTTTTTCTTTCTTTAACGGAAGGCTACCAAAAATGGTGTCCATGTCTGTATATCCACAATGGCTTCGTTGCCACTGAAAATAATATTGGGTGTCTTCAAAGTTCTGGAATGCTCCATCCCCGATGCGAGTGAAGGCCACGTGAAAAAGTCAACGTATGTTCAGTATTTTCTTTGCAGGGGCAATTCACAGTCAAGAAAGTCTCAGTCAAGAAAACAACAGCCCAACCCAAACCTCACTAATATCGCCTGTAATTATTGCCTGAGCCTTTAAGGCTTTTTAAGCTGTGGTTGACAGGTCTTAGAATGCCTTAGTGACCTGTCAACAATTGGAATTGCAGATATTGTCACCAAATGAATTGTATGGTACTACTGCCTCAAGTGAGATAGATTATTGTCATTTAAACTTTAAAACCTTAAACTTCATGAAAATGTTTATTCAATTTTAAAAGGTAAACACTGGTGATGCCTGGTAAAGCTATATAACTATATAACTTTGTACTGTATATATATATGTGTGTGTGTGTGTGTGTGTGTGTGTGTATATATATATATATATATATATAGTACATAGCTATACAGTACTAAGTAAAATACTATATGTATGTTTTTCAAAATAATTTCATGAACAACTGAGCTGAACAACTCCTCTTGCCTCTTATTTGCCCTGAGGGGATAAATAAAGTTTAATGAATTCAATTCAATTCAGTTCAATTCAATTCAATTCAAATTCAAAATCCAAACAAAAACAAAAAACAATCCATTCACAACAATACTTGTTTTGAAACAGAAAGTGGGAAAAGTGATTAGTGATTTGAGGATAAAATCTTCTTTATTTGATACAGGATTTACTGAAAACACAAACTTTGTAAATTTGACTGAAACAATCAACAACATTTCAATCTTTATTAGGTAGCACAAACCACTATATTAGAACATGTAAAAACTTTTTATTTATTTATTTTTTTTTTGGAATGTGTTCCAAGTAAAAGCACCTCAGGCTCATTTGGAACTATTAACTTTAGTGTTTGTGTCTAATTAGCTTGCATTATGCAGAGGTTGCATCATGTCTCGTCACATTTGTGTTGATGCACGAATGCCATTGTGTGTTTTTCTTAACACTTCTGATTAGACTTGTTCTTTTGGGATTAGTCACTGTCACTTCTGAAGCTAATATGCAAAGGTGTGAGTCCTTAATGAGGAATGCTCAGAGAGGGTTACTTGGGTGTTATCTCAAGGGACCGGGTCTATTTACTAGTAGACACGAGAATGTTTTTGTTTTGTGACTGTTTTTCAAAACAACTTGAGCAATCTTATTTGAATAAACTTTAAAATTAATTTCAATTTCACCATTTATCTTTATTTTTGATACAGTTATGGCAGGGGAAAACAAAGAACAGATGTGGAAACATTGTTTCCTGTACTTTTTTCACGATTGTGTCAAGATAATTCCACATTACAAAGGTTGTCTGAACTTTTCCTCTTTCAAACTTTGTGTGAACTTTGTTTGCAGCTGCTGCAGTCAAGGCAAGAAGCTGTGTAGCTGGCTCTTTGGGCCTCACACTCCAACACCTTCACAAGGGAAGTGGAACAGTCAGGATTTAATTTATCTACTTTTCAAGTGCTTTTATCCCAACAAACCCCTTCTGCTTAAAGAAACACCAGTGTTCTTGGATTCCCAAGAACCTCAGAGCCACAGTATACCAAGTTGAGGTCCATAACATTTGCCAATGTGGTCAACAGCCCAGGAGAACCTCAAGGGACTGTGCTGGACCCGCTCCTCTTCACCATATACAGTACATCCCCAGGGTACAGCAACAACTGCCAAAGAGGATCTCTTCCAGTCTGGTGAAACTGTGCCAGCTCTGGACTTGCAGACTGGTGGACTTGAGATGAACCTATTTAGTTATCGATATTTAGATATTTTTTAGTTGTTTCTCACTTTTTAAATGTTGCCTCTGCCTTTATTTTTTTATTTATATGTTGGGCATTTTTGAATGTGTGCTGTCAAAACTTATATTGTAGTGGCCACTCACTAGTGACTAGTGGACGGGTTATTCGGGTCCCTAGTCGTTATTTGGGGCCAGTGCTTGTGAACTCTGGGGGGAAGGGTGTAGTGGCCGCTCACTAGTGAAGATATGTAGGTCATGTGGGTTCGAATTCACAGCCATCTGGCGTTTGCTATTGTCGTAGCAAGACTACGTTACCCATGTTCCTTAGCGGTGTTGGGGTGCGGGGGGTGTGACTGAAGAGTGTGTGTTGTCATGTAATTTTGAACTGTTGAGCGCGAAATAAAGAAGAGTACCGATTTCCTCTGAGCACTAGCGCAGCCTCCAGCCGCTTTTGTTCCCGCACTCCTACAATATCATGTTTTAAACATACATTTTAATATACAAAAACATTTTTAAATTGGTTTGTGTGATATCTATCTACTGTATGTACAAGTCTTAAACTGGCTTAGTAGAGACAATTTGTCCACTGTGGTTGGCCTGTCCTCCAGCTCCTGGTTGGTGGAACCTTTTCCAATTTCTTCACCAGTTCATGTCATTGATGCGGCTTATTGGTAACACGCCTTCCTTCAGGATTTAACAGGCTCCAAACTAATGCGGCCCTAGGAGGTCAGTTCCTCCAGTCAGAGTGTCCATTAAGGCTCTGATGGTTGGCTGTTAGATGATAGACTGCGCAGAGCCAGACAAAGCAACACAAAAGCCAGAACAAAACAGAACACTGTAATGTAAACAGAGTCATTGACAATAAAAGAAACATATCATGCAAAAATAATATGCTACAAATGTTTGTATGGATGTAAAAAATCTGCACAAACAGTTATTGTATTGCCATGAGTATCTACAGCATGTGCATTTGCGTGTGTTTGTGTTGGAGTTAGCATGGATGCTGCGACTTCTCAAAGCCAGACAGGGCACCAAGGAGTCCAGAGCACCACAGACCGCAGTGCAATCCAAAGCGGCATGTCAAACAAAGTGCCCATCATTGGCAAACAGACACCAATAGTCCAGCAAACAACAGGGCCCTAATCCTGTCATGGCATTCTTAAGGACAGCCAAGCCACAGCACGCAGGATACACCCCACCCTCAGCAGGTGGACCGGCATCCAGAAAGAAGAACCAGATCCACAGATGCCAACGGAGCTCTGCGGGTGATGAATGAAACACTTGCTAATTTCTTGTCAAGTTTTTACTGCCTTACTGATTGCTTGCGTTGCTTTCGATGTAACAGTATCATGGTACTGCTGTCTGACATCCCCCACTGTGTCATCCATATTGAAAGCCATAAATACCGCTGCTGGTTCCCACTGAAATTCAGAAAAGAACCATGGGCCAGGATTAGAGAGCCTAGACGCTGCCAAACACATGGGACTGTGACAAGGGTAGATTTAAAAGGTTAAAGTCCCAGTGATTGTCACATCCCGAAGGATATGAAATCTGTCCTCCACATTTGACCCATCCCCTGTTGGAGCGGTGAGCAGCAGCGGTGCCATGCACAGGAATCACTGGGTGAGCTAACCCCCCAAGTTCAGGCCAACCTGCAGGGAGGCAGCAGGAACCATTTTTAAAGTCTTTGGTATGACCTGGCCAGGGGGTTGAACCAACAACCTCACAGACTTACGGTAGACACTAGACCACTGACCTCCACCTTAAAAAACCCACAAGACACATCAACACCATGTGACGCTTCTGAAGAAGTGTGCAGAAAGTTGTTGAAGCACGTATAGCTTTGAACATGTCAACAAATGTTTAGAGTCTAAAAGAAAGGGAGGCACTTTCCTGGCCTTCAACCAGCTTCCTGGCACCTGGTCGCACAGAAAATATGTCTGATGCAATTGCCCTTTAGCGTGTTCCCCAAACTGCCAGGCAGGTCATGTGAATGAAAACACATAACGAGACAACAAAGACACACTCTAAAAAAAGAAAAAGAAAGAGGAGGGTGGTCTTAGTTTTTGTTTCGTGAGTTCCCACTAGCATACCTTAACCACTATGGGATTGTGATTGGAATGGTGAACTGGAGGCAAGACAATAAAAATGTCGAGTCTGCCGACATCTAAACACACCCATGTCTGTGCAACATGGTGTAGCATTTAGTTTTATGATAATGGTAAAGGACTTCCATGAAGGACTTTGGACTATACATTATCATCAGTTACACAACTACTGGGATAATTTGGAAAATACAGTTTTGCATGTTGCCTTCATTGGGTTTTGCCAAGAAAAACAGGTACAGTATGTCATCGATGGTTTTACAGTTATTTTTTACATTTATCTAAAAAAGAAAAACACCCCGCACTGTATGTTTTTTTTGTATTGATGTTATTGACAAGTATATGTCAAAGCAGACAAACTGCAAACTACTTCTGTGTCAACGCTTGTGTCCCTGCAGATGGAGTCCCTTGAAGCTGATGAACTCTGCTTCCCACATCTCCTGAACACATCCTGCAGGAGAACCACAACATATCGACCCAATGTCACACTCACTAGAAGTCTGATGATCTTCATGTCTCTTCTCACGGCAGCGCTCAACCTGCTGGTCATCATTACTATCTCGCACTTCAGGCAAAGATCATCCCCTTGCATATATTTTTTCCATCTGAATTTTTTGGCTCATTTTGTCATTTTGCGTAAGAGTATCTTCATTTTAAAGATAATGTTTTGCAAGTAATTGTGATATTGACATTGAATTTTTGTTAAATGGGGCAAATTGCTCTTGATGGTAATGATAACGTTCAAAAGTCATTCCCATTAAATGATTGTTTTCTCTCCCCCCAGGCATCTCCAGAGCCCTACTAACCTTCTCATCCTCTCCTTGGGCGTCTCAGACTTCCTTGTGGGCATTTTTGCCATGCTGAGTGGATTGTTTTTGACAGATGATTGTTGGTACCTTGGTGAATCCATGTGTGCCCTGTTTTGCATGTTGAATGTCATAATTACTTCATCTTCTGTTGGAAATATGGTGCTCATATCGATTGACCGCTTTTTGGCCATCTGTGGCCCTCTGCACTACCCCATCAGAGTGACTACGGGGAGAACAAAGATCGCTATTTGCCTTTGTTGGATGTGCTCTATTCTCTACAATTGTCTTCTCTTAAGCAGCTTTCTGGGAGATCCTAATGCATTTAATTCCTGCTATGGGGAGTGTGTGCTTGCATTTAACAATGCCATAGGAATGGTTGACTTTTTATGTACCCTAATAGCCCCCGTCGCTACTATCATAGTGCTGTACACCAGGATTTTTTCAGTGGCGTTGTCTCAGGCCCGTGCTATGCGTGTGGTGCACATAGCAAGTAGTTCAGTAAGTGTGAAACCTCAGAAATCTGAACTCAGGGCAGCAATCACTCTGGGTGTAGTAGTGCTAATTTTTTTAATATGTTTCCCTCCATATTTTTTTCCATACCTTGCAGGCCAGGATATCAATATTAATGATTCCTCTGTATCTTTCACAGTTTATCTGCTGTACTTTAATTCATGTTTAAATCCTGTCATCTATGCACTTTTTTATCCCTGGTTCAGAAAATCTGTTAAACTAATTTTGACACTTAAGATACTGCGGACTAGGCGCTGCTAAAATTGCTGTTGGTTCACACTTGAAGATTGAAAGGAGAAAATATTTTTTTTCCACATTTAGAATGAGGTTGCGGTCTCAGTGGTACCTGCACACTGTTGTCCAATCAAAGACAGAACTGCAACCACTGTGTTTGAAGGTCTGCTTTCAAAGCAGAGTGCAAGTGCAGGGTTACTACTACAAGAATTTTTTTTTTTTGAAAGTACAATGTAATGTGGTGCACTATGAGTGGTGAATTGTTAATAAAGCCATTTTACATTTTCAAAGCAAGTCTTATTTTTTTTATATATAAATAGCAGCTTTAAAAAATGCAAATCAAAGAGTATGTCCACTGTCGCTGATAAACAAACGATAAGTAATATAACAATGTGCTGCGGGAGTAATAAAAACAGATCCAATAATACTGAAGGGATTTTTTTTACTACTACTGTTGACATTACATTAAAACGTCTTATTTTACAATAAAAACTCATATGCAGCATCATATATTTGTACTGATACAAGTAGAGAGGTTGTTCAAAAAAAACATTCAGACAGGAGTGCTTTAATTAAGAACTATTTTATCCCCCTTTCTGTAAATCATAAGGAATATTTATTTTTTTTACATTTTGTATAGTTAGATCCTATTCAGTGTCCACGGAAAATTGCTTATCAGTTAATTTATCCATAGACTCAATCAACCATCAATCAATGAATTAATCAACTTCTCGCACCGCTAGGTTGGGCTTTGTCCATTCAATGGATAATAAATAAATAAATGGACAATAAATAAAAAAAACAAAACATATTATGGTAATAGTTGATTCACTCTCACCTGCTGTTGCAATAAATTAAGAAAATTCGGCATTCATTAAGAAGACACATTAAGAAGAAGGCCTTTATTTATTCCACATTGGAGAAATTTGCATTGTATAACAGCATACACAGTGCAAAGAGTGAATTAAGAAATAATTTATCTATCTAAACACAAGTTATTTACATAACTAAATAAGTGTAAAAAACAAAAAATAAGTGATGAGAGAGAAGAAGAAGTTGAGAGAAGTGTTTATTGCACTTTAGTGAAATGTAAGTGGTTGATCAAGATGTTCTATTGTGTGCAATTGCACAGCCCAATGGCTGCAGGGAGGGATGGCCTGCAGTTGCTACTACTTGCTCTTACGGCGCAGCAGTCTGGAGCATAAGAAGCTGCTCAGGCTCTCCACAGTGCGGTGCAGGGGGTTGGAGGTGTTGTCCATGATGGAGGTCAGCTTGACCAGCATCTTTCTGCCCGACACCTCTTGGATGGAGTCCAGTGGACAGTGCAGTACATTGGGTGACCCCGTTATGAGATTTTGCTCCTGCTGGTGAGAATATATAGTAGAATTGAAAGACTGTTTCTGATTAGAGATCAAATGAGTTGACCAATAAAACAAACAGTCTTGCAAACAAAATGAGCACTCACACTCAAATCAGTGGACATTCTTATTATTTCTTTCTTTTATTATTTAGTTTATTATTTAGCGTGCACTATCTCAGTGCAGCTATATGTGTTGACCTACATAGTCTGCAGATTTACAAAAAAGAGCAGAATTAATAAAATGTGTCAATGGTCTATTATGTAGGCCGAGGATGAAGCTGGGACTAACTTTAACTACTGTTTACCTATCTAACTACATAACCTTTTTTTTTTTTCTTCAAGTATTTTGTTTTCAATGTATAGTCTGCTTGAAAAGTCTGTACAAAGTGCATTTAGTGCACAACAGGGAGCTTGACTAATGCATGCGAATATGACTTCCTGGTAGGGTAACATAGGTTTTGTGTATGAGTCATTTAAACCCTTGAGCCTTATGCAGTGATGATGATTTAAAAAAAACAACAACAAAAAAACAAAAAACAAAAATAAAATATGTATATATATATATATATTTCTAGCAGTCCATTATAAAATATTTGAGTATATGGATTGTCTATTTATTTTGTATTATAGGTTAATGCAACAATTAACCTATACAGTGTTACAAAAACATTTCACACGTCGATCGGAATGAGACACCCTTTCACACTTCTGCAGTTTCTCCCTTTATTGCTGTAAGATGAAACACCAAAATATTCATTTAATGTTGACAATTTTAATTGTATTTATTTATTTATTTATTTTTATTAAAACCATACTGTTCTTGGAAAAAAAAATCTGAAAGTCTTTTTGAATAAATCATTTAGACATTTCTCTAATATAAACATGTATAAGTGAATAATATATTTATAACACTACATACACACTTTGATCATGCACGTATGCAAAACAAAAACTAAAGCAGGTGATTGATGATAACATGTCTATGGTGCTCCTGCCACATGACTCAAGAGCACAATGACAATGAACGTTTACTCTCAGCTTACTAGCAGCTGCTTAGCTTGATAGCAGAAAAGTAATGCAAGTATATTTGGCCTTTACTGCATGTTAATGTCTCTGTAGTCAGCCTTTAGTATTTTTAGTGTAACAATAAGTTTGACAGATTTCCTGAACCAGGAGTAGAATGTGGCGTAAATTAGAGGATTTATAAAGGAGTTCAAATAGAACAAAATAACTATGACGAAAGTGGATGAAGTGCCAACGGATGCACTTTGACCCGCCAGTATGTGACAAAAATACGGGCAGACGCATATGAGAAAAACAACCACTACAAGGCCGAGCGCGGTGGCTGCTCTCATCTCGGATTTCAACGTGCTCACTTTCAGGGAACAGTGCAGAGTGACGGAGGCAACCTGAGACGCCATGGCACGAGACTGGGACACCACCACCGAAAACACCCGGATGTACAACACCACCACGACAGAGACCGGCCCGAGGAAAGAAAGCACCATGTCTGCCATCCCAGCAGCAAAACTGAGCACCACGGTGCACTGTCCAAAGCAATTGTTGGCGCTGCCGGCATTTTTGAAGCTGTCCTTGAACCGAATCCCATGAAAGATCGCAGAGCAGGTCCAACACAAAGTGACGCAGATTTGCAGTCTTTTTTTAGTCACGGTTGTTCTATAACGGAGAGGGTCGCAAATAGCCACATAGCGATCGACCGATATGAGCACCATGGTCCCGATTGAGGCGGAGGTAATTGTGTAGTCCATGAAATAATACAGGGCGCACACGATGTCCCCCAAAAACCAGCATCCGTCGAGCAGAATCATTTGAAACAACATGAGGAAGCTGATGAGGAAATCTGAGACAGCCAGAGAGAGAAGAAGGAAGTTGGTGGGAGTGTGGAGCTGCCTGAGGAGACACACAAGCAACAAACTCAAGATTATTCCAAGTTGTCAGTGCCTTATTCACACAGGTGCCATCACAACATAACCAAGTAAGCGCACATTAAAAAAAAAAAAAAAAAAAAATCATACACCTGAAATGCGAAATGGAAATGATCACCAGCAGGTTAAAAAACGCAGTGAGTGGAGAGATGCAGGAAAGCAGCGCGTGGATTAAAAAGCTTGTGACAATAGGATAGTGGATTTTCCGGCATGAAGTGTTAAGGAGCTGAGGGAAGCAGAGGTCGGTCTCTTCCAGACTCTCCATCAGCAGTGGGAGAGGGCGTCTCAGTCCTGCAAGAACACAGAATGCTCTCCGACTCATTGCACGTGCCGTGCTACTTATTTATCTGTCTCATCCCAGTCCCTTTTTTTTTTCTCTTTCTCTCTGACAACCAATAAACACTCTTACTTTTTTCCGTCCCACTTTTTTCCCCTATGTTCATGTTCTCCCCGTGTCTGCGTGGGTTCTCTCCGGGTTCTCCGGCTTCCTCCCACAGTCCAAAAACATGCATGTGAGGTCAATTGAATATTCTAAATTGTCTGTAGGTGTGCATGTGAGTGTGAATGGTTGTTTGTTTCTATGTGGCCCTGCGATGAACTGGCGACTTGTCCAGGGTGTCACCCTGCCTTCGCCCTAAGACAGCTGGGATAGGCTCCAGCAGACCCCTGTGACCCTGAATTGGAATAAGCGGGTATAGAAGATGAATGAATGAATGAATGAGTTTCTTTGCATTAAATGTATTTATTTTTCAATTTTCATTAGGAATACAGAAGACATGTAAGTATTTTCACATGAAATGAAAAGACACTACTGTAAAATTAATTACTATGAAAATACAGTCAGATTGTTGGGAAAACAATGTCTGAATTCATCAAAATCAACAGAAGAATCTGGGTCCTAAATCAACCATATTTTCTTGTTGAACAGACACCCATTTTATTTATTTTGAAATATGTATAATGACTAATGAATGCTTAATTAAGCCTATTTACTAAAGTTGAAACATTTTTTAAATTGTGGTTAATGGTTCATCTTGACTTGCAACAGGGATTTTAATAATAATTTTTATTTTAATTTAATTCAATAACAGTCGAAACCACAACAAGTTAACCTTCATTCCTCTCTACACCTTCACCTCTTTAAAAGCTGAAAGTTATAACCTGGACTGTGTTTGCGTGAGCATTGAACAATCCGCCAGAGCCGTGAGAGAAGTCCTTGGCCCATTCAACCCATCCTCCAAGCAACTATGCCCTTATGCAGACGGTTCAATCTGTGGATGGCCTGCATTCCAACAGGAGGTTAAAGACTCCATCCACCACATCCCACCATACCCCAATGAGTACACAATGTTTACAGAACTGCCGAAAAGGTCAGCCAGACGACACATTCCAAGAGGATGCCAGACAGAGGACCTGGACTTTCTGAAACATCAAGTAATTTACTGAAAGCCTACTCCAAGACATACCAAGAGGACCCTTTTCCCCCCACCATCATGGAACTCTGAGTGATCCTATTGAACAAAGTTGGTGAGGACCAAAGGCAAGTCTGGAAGGAGTTGATAGAAAACCCCAACAGGACTAATAACAGCAGGAAGCCATGGGCTACCATCCTCCGCCTTGGGGGGGAAGACCATTCCACTGTCCAGCACCACATCATGATCAAGAAACACTTAGACATGACTGGTGACCTCGACCTGTGCCAAGTTATCAAGGCCTCCTCAACAACGGGCACTTCTTTGTCCAACTGAAGAACAAGAAGAGCAAAGGGAAAGCCCAAAAAACCAGCCTACCACAAGGCAGGCCCCTGGACTGGCCCCTCTCCTCTTGAATGTCTCCACCATCGACCAACTACTTTCCCTACAATGCTGCCATTTCATCTATGCTGACGACCTCTGCGTCACCACTCAACAGGAGAATTCCAGAAGATCGAGCCTAGAGTGCCCTCCATGATGCAATCCATCAAAAACCCAGCTATGTTGCTTCCCCTTAAGAAACCTGGAAAATAAATGAGTGTGAATGAAAGTCTCATGGGATGGCCACCAACTTCCTCCCCCCTCCTTCAAAACCTATCTCAAGAACACCAAAGCCAAGGTCAACACTTGCAATAATATCCGGCACAAACTGGAAAATTGGCTGATCCACCAACCGTCTGTGCCACTGCCCTAGCCCTGTGTTTCTCCACAGCTGAATATACACGCTCAAGCTGGAGCCACTCTCACCGCAACAAATGACTCGCCACAGCCCTCATTGACACCTGCCAAATCATGACAGGATGCATTAGGACAATGCCAGTCCCGTGTCTCTACGCCATAGCTGGCATTGCCCCCCTCACATCGCAGAGAGCACATGGGCTCGACCTAAGGCACCTCCTGCACGATCACATAGCACCTCCATCTCGACCAAAATCCAGAGCCAGCTCCCAGTCCCACCTCTCCTGACAACCAAAGGGTCAACAAGGACAGACATCTAGAAAGAAACTTGACACATGAGCCCCTGACTGGTTGGAGAGAGGTATCACCCCGACTGAATGCCTTGCAAATAGGCACGACCTCCAATGGACAACCTGGAAGTCCTTCAACAGACTACGAGAGGAGCAATGAAGGTGCAAAGCAACTCACCCTGGCCTGTCTGCTGTGGAGGGTTTCCATTGGTTTTCTTTTTGATTGAGCAAAACACTTTGAGACGCCTTTGGATGTGTTTTTGTGCTTTATATTAAAAAAAATTGAGTGATTGATTTGTCTGGGGCTACAATGGACAGGGTAGGTCATAAAAGGCATCAGTTTTAGCATTGTGCTAAAAGTGAGCACCTCTGTTAGACAGAGTGAAAACAGAGAACTATAGATGCTTGAATTGAGTCTTTTGAAGAAAGTGACTATATACAATATATAAAGTATGTATATATTAGGGTTGTGCATCTCTGGTCTGTGGCTGATACGATACCTATCTCAATACACTACCAACGATTTGGTACATTAAAGATACGATACGATTCATATATTTATGATACGATACGATTCATATATTTATGATACGATACGATTGAACTCAATCAAAATTAGTGCACAGTGCAACTACTCATTGGTGTGTCACTTTCAGTCCATACTGTATTATTTAACCGACATGTTCCACTCTAAGGTGTTTCTTTAGGAATATCAGTTGATCTACATGATCGGGGTGAAGCAAACTGCACAGCGCAGTGCTGTGACTTTCAGCACAACGCAGTGTTGTAACTTTCAGCACAGCAAACCTTCCGCTGCGCCAGAATTCAGGAGTCCGGCGGTGGCCAGTGTTCTTTGTTGTTGGGCACTTTTGGCTGTAGAATCGTTCCACGAATAGCCGCGAACGATGGTGTCGTTCACGCCAGACTTGAAGCGGCACGCACCACTGTGGCCGGCTTGTGCAGCGATCGTTTTTAACCAATTTTAACTGCGCCGTGCTGTAAGTTACAGCACTGGGCTGTGCTGTATCTGTCTGTGACAGACGTAAAAAACGATGCATCTAGATTTAATCCCAAAATTGCATCGATTCACGGCTGCTCTACTGATGCCCTCGCATCGTGCCCGCGCATCGATACGTATCGGTTAATCTTCCCATCCAGAGTATATATACATATAAATATTTATATATGAGCACATATACACATGTGTGTCTTTCTATAATTTTATTTTTATTGAATAATTTATTTATATACATACTTATATCTATTTATGTAAGGAAAGCTTTCTAAGTATTTGGATGTACACTTGAGTCCTTTGAAGAGAGTGTGCATAAAATGCTACAGCTTTTCTCTGCTGAACCTAAACCTTTCAACCCAACAATTCAAATGCACTTGTTTACCCAAGTGGGAAAAGAACCCTTGAGTGTGAGCACTGTGGATAGAAAATACTTCAATACTAAAGAAATGACAAGGGGATAAAGGCACACATGATCAGCTGTATTAAGAGACAAGGTCAAATATCTACCACGCCTCAGCTCTCAGTCCTGCCCATCATGGACACCCTGGCAGAGAGTGAATTTTGTTTTCCACATCTCCACAACACTTCTTGCCAGAGGCCACAGCGACCACTCAGCGAGACTATGCTCATTTACATCCTGCTATCTGTAATTTCTTTCCTGACTGTGACTCTCAACCTACTGGTCATCATCTCCATCACCCATTTCAAGTACAGGAACAACTAACTTGACTTTCAGCAAACCACTTGCAAACTATGTGTTTGTTCTGCTTTTATATTTTCTGTCTTTTATTGCACCTACACAAAATGTTTCCCTTGACAGTCGTATGTGCTGCATGTTGTGATACAATGTGATGTATGTTTTGTTTTTCCACCACAGGCAACTCCACACCCCTACAAATTTCCTTCTCCTGTCCCTGGCTGTTGCAGACTTTGTCGTTGGCCTCGTGATGCCCTTCCAGATACTCATAACAGAAGGTTGTTGGATTCTCGGTGATGTTATGTGCACACTTGTGTGCATTTTAGAGTATATCACCACTTCTGCATCGGTAGGAACCATAATGCTCATATCAGTTGATCGCTATGTGGCTATCTGTTATCCTCTCCATTATTCCACTAAGATCACAGTTAGAGAAGTAACAATAGGCAATTGCCTTTGTTGGGCCTTCTCTGCACTGTACAACGGCGTTATCATGAACGATAACCTGACGCACCCCGGAAAGTATAACTCCTGCTTAGGAGAGTGTGTGGTTGTCATTAGCTACCATGCAGGAATTGTCGACATTATTTTAACATTTATTTGTCCTGTCATTGTCATTGTGGTTTTGTATGCAAGAGTGTTTGTGGTTGCCGTGTCTCAGGCTCACGCCATGAGGTCTCACATTGCAACTGTCACACTGTCAGAGACAGTTCCTGCAAAGAAATCGGAGTTGAAGGCAGCAAGGACTCTTGGTGTTGTTGTTATTGTGTTTTTGACATGTCTTTGTCCATATTTCTCTTCGTCTCTTGTTAGCCAGGAAACCTTGTTCAGTGTAACTTCTGTGCCAGTAGAGACCTGGCTGTTTTATCTCAACTCTTGCCTAAACCCTCTTATTTATGCTTTTTGTTATCCCTGGTTTCGAAAATCAATTAAAGTAATTTTGACATGTAAGATATTTAACACTATGTCCAGTGAGATCATTGTACAATGAAGAAAAATATGGTCATGACAAAGTATATATATGTAGTAATGTCTCCTTGTTTGTTCTAGAATTTAGGTTAGGTGACATACATGCACTGTTTGTGTGATCTAGTAAGATACAGCAGAAACTGCTTTTTAAATTTAAACTACAAAAATAATACAATGTTGTTCTTTCATATTCCTCCATTGTTACTGTACTAAATATTTTGCCTTAGATAAAAATAAGTTTAAAAATGTGAAACTTCCATTCTGAATTCTGTCATATAACACTTAAAACAAAAACAAGAACTAAAATCACACTTAATGAATACAATGAATCAACTAGGATCATTTGAAGTAATTTTTTATTAAAATCATTAGATTTAGCAAATGTGTAATAAAACAAATACATATTATACATTCGGACTAAAAGAACAATGATTTCTCCTCTGGCTGCAAACAAAGTGTTCAAAATTTGGTATTATGCACTATGAGTATTTTTCAGCAGTGAGACATGTCCCTAGTCTCTTCAGAACACTCTATGACCTCATCATAGTTTCAGCACAATTTGTTTTTTTACAGCAAGGTTTTTTTGCTTGCATGTCACCCTGTTGGCAATGTAGGGTATATCTAGAGGGAATAGAAAAACGAAGTGCAAGGCAAAGGAAGGGAAACCGCACTCAGTTCTCACCAGACCCAGATCCAGACCACAGATCACAGCGCTCAACTCAAGTCAATTCACTGACAAATGCAACAAAGAAAAAAATATCCTGGAAACTTCTTTAAACTATTCCAATAAACCAATATCCAAGCTGCCTGTTCCTTTTTGAAGTGTGTGTTTGTTTACCTCTGCTACACCTGTGCAGTGATGACAAAACCTACAAATGGGACATTTGAAATAAGAAGGATCGTCATTACTTTGACGGCAGGGTACTCCCTGGACAAGTCGCCAGTTCATCGCAGGCCACATAGAACAACAAACAATGATTTGCTTTCACACTTTGATTTTTTTTTTCTTGATTCGAAGAGACCCTTTTTTTTGCACACTGTGAATAAATGCACGGCTTAGCAGCAGTTTGTGACTCCAGCCATCTTCTTTCTAACAAGAATCCCACGTTTGTTTGACAGAGAACAGCATAGGCCCAAGAATAGAACCCTGTGGCACCCCACAAGGGAGAGAAGCATATCAAGAGCAGAATTCATCAATCATTACAGAGAAAGTCTTGTTTGCCAGAAACAACCTGGACCATTGGAGAGTGGTGCCAAGGATGCCTACATACTAGGCGAGCATCCACAGACGGGGAAATATCATTGTGCACTTTTAACAGTGCTGACTCGATGCTATGTCGGGATCTGAAACCAGACTGAAATTTATCAAGAACAGAATCGATCTCTAAAAATGTCTGCAATTGATAAAAACAACCTTTTCTAAAATATTAGAGAAAAAAGACAAATGGGAGACAGGCCTAAAATTGTAAAGCACAGAGGGGTCAAGATGTGTTTTTTGAAGGAGGCGCCTGACCACTGCATGTTTGAAAGCAGCTGGGACAGACCCCGAGCTGAGACAGGTATTTATAAAAACCAGCAGACTTGACCCAAGCGAACTAAAAACCTCCTTCAAAAACTTAGCGAGGATGATGTCTAAGGGACAGTTAGTGGGTTTCATGCCACTAACCGCCTTAGTGAGAGATGGCAGATTAATAGTCACAAATCCCTCAAAAACAGCAGGCTGTTTAGGAGGAGCACACACATCATCGGGTGACATAACCACATTACTGATTTTCTGCCTGGAGAAAGATGACAGATGACACTTTGTCAGTAAAGAAAGAGATCAGAGGTAGCAGTGTTGACTATTTCTCTGAGGGAAACTGAGAGCCAGAGAGAAATGACTAGATCGAGAGTGTGTCTATGCTCATGTGTTAGTGCATTAACAGACTGAGTGAGTCCAAACGAGTCCAAAAGGCCTTTAAACTCATCAGCCAGTTGATTTGCAGTACAACAGACATGGATATTAAAATCCCCACAGATCAATACTCTATCAAACTTTGGGATGAAGTCTGATAAAAACTCAGAGAACTCTTGGATAAAGTTCTTATTAAAACTGGCGGGGTAGGGTACACTGTGGCACATAGCACAGGGGAAGAGAGGTCGATCACAAATAACTGCAGTTAAAAGTTGTAATAATTATTAGCAGTTATTATTCTGCATTTGAAGCTCCCCTTGGATACAGCAGCTAGACCAACACCACGACCAGTGGCTCGCAGTGCGCTGAAGAAGAAACAGCCGGGTGGGTGGAGCTCCGAGAAGGCGCTGTATTCACCTGGTTTCAACCAGGTCTCTGTCAGCAGGAGGAAATCCAAATTATGTGTCATAAAAAAGTCATTCAAGATAAATGCCTTTTTTTGTGAGAGATCTGGTGTTGATCAGCGCCGTGTGAACTAAGCATCGACCAGTTGGGTGGGAGAAGCAGCTGAGCGAGCGTAGATTCCCTGGCACACAGCCCTGTTGGGAGATGCGCACCGGCCAACAACACGGAAGCAGCGCCACGGTGTCCTGGGAACCGGCCAGAGCCACCGAAATCTGTACTCGGAGGAGCTCCGCAAATTGTTGCCATTGAAGACAGTGAGGGATCCAGCCGGTAGACGACGGGGATCGTGGAGGGAAGAAGCCAAGTAAGTTTTGAGTTTAAGGAAGACTCCTCCTCACTTTCCTCGTCTTCAGCGGCGACTGTTGCGAGGCAACCAGCAGGAGAAACGCCATAGATGTGTGCGATATGGATGACAGGAAAGGTGGTGGCAACTTTGAGTGACCACCAGAGTCACGAATAGGCAGTTTTTCCTAAGAATTAAAAAAAAAAAAAAAAAAACAAAACAGTTCAGACAATGTCCCATCTACTGGAGATTGACAGCCCCCCAGTACTGTTGTCCCTACAGATCACAATGTCATCTGCAAAGATCATAGTGGGGAATCCTCTCTCTCTCTCTCTCTCTCTATCCTCCCTCTGATTATCTTTCTTCTAAAAAGCCCAACTCCAACCTAATTCTTCCACCATACTAATAATTTCTGTACAGACACCAGCAAAAACATACCACTATTATTCTTTTAAGTCTATCTTAATGTTGAAATCATATAGCTATTTTAGCTACATTTGTATTTCCCTATTTATCTATATTGAATTATTTATTTATATTAGGGCTGTCATCTCATTTTAGCGGCACTATTTTATTTTATTTTTAACGAGCGATTAACGCCGGAGGCAGAAGTGGCGCGCGCGCGAGCCGCAGCCCTCCTGTTCAATGCCGGGTTCACACCGGTCGCGGAAGTGCCGCGAATAGCCGAGCCCGCTTTTTTTCCGCCCTTCTTAACCAATGGCGTCGTTCGCTCCAAACTCGAAGCGGCGCACACCTCCGTGGCCTGCTCGCGCCGTACAGCGATCGTTTCGGCTTCTGGTCTATTTTGCACACAAGCCGCGAACGATCCGCGTTAAGCTGGACAGGAAGCCACTCAAAGAAACATGACAGAATACGGTTAATTTTCAAAATAAAAATACTGGGCTTGACAAATGCGATCATGGCTTGAGAATACCTCAAGGTTTGACAGTAAAAGTATGTAATCGTTTTTGAGCGTTCCAATGAAAATAAAATAGAATATTTCCACGAAGGAATTATTATTGTCCACTCCAATTTTTCATACAGTATAACAAAAACAATAAATATCTTGCTAATTTATATATAGAGGATGGTAAAAAATAAAATAAAAATGCCATTCATTTACGATTAATCGCGAGTTAACTCGGGACGCTCTTCAATTCATCACGATTAAAAATTTTAATTGACTGACAGCCCTAATTTATATACATACTTATGTTTATTAATATAATCTTAAAAAGCTTTGTAAGTATTTGGATGTACACTTGAGTCTTTTGATGAAATTGACTGTGCATAAAATGACTGTGCTTCAGCTTTTCTCTGCTGAACCTAAACCTTTCAACCCAACAATTCAAATGCACTTGTTTACCCAAGTGGGAAAAGAACCCTTGAGTGTGAGCACTGTGGATAGAAAATACTTCAATACTAAAGAAATGACAAGGGGATAAAGGCACACATGATCAGCTGTATTAAGAGACAAGGTCAAATATCTACAACGCCTCAGCTCTCAGTCCTGCCCATCATGGACACCCTGGCAGAGAGTGAATTTTGTTTTCCACATCTCCACAACACTTCTTGCCAGAGGCCACAGCGACCACTCAGCGAGACTATGTTCATTTACATCCTGATATCTGTAATTTCTTTCCTGACTGTGACTCTCAACCTACTGGTCATCATCTCCATCACCCATTTCAAGTACAGGAACAACTAACTTGACTTTCAGCAAACCACTTGCAAACTATGTGTTTGTTCTGCTTTTATATTTTCTGTCTTTTATTGCACCTTCACAAAATGTTTCCCTTGACAGTCGTATGTGCTGCATGTTGTGATACAATGTGATGTATGTTTTGTTTTTCCACCACAGGCAACTCCACACCCCTACAAATTTCCTTCTCCTGTCCCTGGCTGTTGCAGACTTTGTCGTTGGCCTCGTGATGCCCTTCCAGATACTCATAACAGAAGGTTGTTGGATTCTCGGTGATGTTATGTGCACACTTGTGTACATTATAGATTATATCACCACTTCTGCATCGGTAGGAACCATAATGCTCATATCAGTTGATCGCTATGTGGCTATTTGTTATCCTCTCCATTATTTCACTAAGATCACAGTTAGAGAAGTAACAATAGGCAATTGCCTTTGTTGGGCCTTCTCTGCACTGTACAACGGCGTTATCATGAACGATAACCTGACGCACCCCGGAAAGTATAACTCCTGCTTAGGAGAGTGTGTGGTTGTCATTAGCTACCATGCCGGAAAGGTCGACATTATTTTAACATTTATTTGTCCTGTCATTGTCATTGTGGTTTTGTATGCAAGAGTGTTTGTTGTTGCCGTGTCTCAGGCTCATGCCATGAGGTCTCACATTGCAACTGTCACACTGTCAGAGACAGTTCCTGCAAAGAAATCGGAGTTGAAGGCAGCAAGGACTCTTGGTGTTGTTGTTATTGTGTTTTTGACATGTCTTTGTCCATATTTCTCTTCGTCTCTTGTTAGCCAGGAAACCTTGTTCAGTGTAACTTCTGTACCAGTAGAGAACTGGCTGTTTTATCTAAACTCTTGCCTAAACCCTCTTATTTATGCTTTTTGTTATCCCTGGTTTCGAAAATCAATTAAAGTAATTTTAACATGTAAGATATTTAACACTATGTCCAGTGAGATCATTGTACAATGAAGAAAAATATGGTCATGACAAAGTATATATATGTAGTAATGTCTCCTTGTTTGTTCTAGAATTTAGGTTAGGTGACATACATGCACTGTTTGTGTGGTCTAGAAAGATACGGTAGAAACGGCTTTTTAAATTGAAACTACAAAAATAATACAATGTTGTTGATAGATGTGTTTTCAGTAATTTTGCTTGAGGTGGGGGTACATTCTTTCATATTCTTCCATTGTTACTGTCATAAATATTTTGCCTTAGATAAAAATAAGTTTAAAAATATAAAACTTCCATTCTGAATTCTATCATATAACACTTCAAACAAAAACAAGAACTATAATCACACTTAATGAATACAATGAATCAACTAGGATCATTTGAAGTATTTTTTTATTAAAATCATTAGAGTTATCAAATGTGTAATAAAACAAATACATATAATTTCAAATTTTACAATTGATTTCTCCTCTCGCTGCAAACAAAGTGTACAAAATTTGGTATGATGAGGTAAGAATATTTTTCAGCTGTGAGACTTGTCCCAAGTCACTTCAGAACAATCTATGACCTCATCATAGCTTCAGCACAATTTGTTTTTACAGAAGGTTTCTTTTGTTTGTGTGTTTGTTTTGTTTTTGTTTTATGTGAGGTGAGGGGGTTAAAAGTTTACATTTTAGATCTAGATATTTAGATCTATGTCTTGTTTTAAATTGATAGATTTTAAATCTTAGGAAATGATTGAATGCTGTGGCTGTGTAGAATTCCAAAATAAAAGCGCTGTGGTTACAAAGCTCAAGGTGGAGAGTTAGACGCACATGTCGCCGTTCAGGCTATGCTGGTGTCCAAGACTTGCACAGCCACATGAGGCCAGCCCTTGGTTTGCAAAATTGTCTAAGAGTCTGTTGTCATATCCTGCAAAGTAAGTAACACTTGTGCAAACTGGTCGCAGAAAGCCACTTAACAGGTCTTTTTATACTGTACATTGATTAATCACTGCTTTGTGGTATAGTTAAAAATTGACTAAATGAAGACAATCAACACATTTTTTACTGTTCAAAATATCATTAAGCTTGGTATTATAGATGTAAGATAAAGATGTCATGTTATTATTAGTCGTTATTAGAGATAAGAAAAAAGTAAAATATAACTACAGTTGAACTTGTGTGTTATGCAAGAAACTTTGATAACTTATTTTTTTGTCTCATATGTTTCTAGGTGTACTCTTGAGTACTTGTTTTTTGTTCTTACCACTGAGCTCATTTAAATAATTAAAAAATAACAATTTAAGGCAAATATCTTCCTTAAAAATGGCAAATTGAGTTAGTTGGTTATTGGTTGGAAACAATAACCAACTAAAGAAAGTTAAAACAGATTTGTAAAATGTTGTGTAATGGGTCATCTTGACTTGCAACAGGGATTTTTCTTCCCTTTTTGGCTGTTCATTTTAATGTAACTTTAGCACCCTCATCCCTCACAACGCCTAACTTCATCTCCCCTGTCATCACATCACTAAATCTGCTCTTTGGTCTTCCTCTAGGCCTCCTGCCTGCTCGTTCCAACCTCAGCACCCTTCAAGCAATGCATTCACTGTACCTCCTCTGTGTGTCTGAAGCTTAAGCAAGAGTTCCAGTGTGCACGCTGCACCATGTTGATACTGGAGGTTTACATTGTAGTAGGAGGCAAATAGCACCACAAGCCTAAAAACAAAGAATTTTCCTTCACACAGGACCTTGTGTTGTATGCTTGGCATCCATTGCCCGCTTGTCTCAGTCATTGGGCCTGAAAAAAGATTAAGAGATTGTAATATTTGCAGTTTCTTGCAATATTATAAGAGCCATTTTTGTTTATTTGTTGGCAGGCTATAGTATTTTACTTAGTTACATGTAAATTACATTATTTGGGGCACTGGTGACAATGTGGGGTATATCTAGAGGGAATACGAAAAAGATGTGCAAGGCAAAGGAAGGGAAATTGCACTCAGTTCTCACCAGACCCGGATCCAAACCACATGGACAGTGTTCAACTCAAGTCAATTCACTGACAAATGCAACAAAGGAAAAAATATTCTGGAAACTTCTTTGAACTATTCCAATAAACCAATATCCAAGCTGCCTGTTCCTTTTTGAAGTGTGTGTTTGTTTACCTCTGCTCCACCTGTGCAGTGATGACAAAGCCTATAAATTGGACATTTGAAATAAGAAGGATCGTCATTACTTTGACGGCAGGGTACTCCCTGGACAAGTCGCCAGTTCATCGCAGGGCCATATAGAACAACAAACAATGATTTGCTTACACGCACACACCTATGGTCAATTTAGAGTTTCCAATTTGCCTCAAATGCATGTTTGAAGGACCACACAGACACAAGGAGAACATGAAAAGTCCACACAGAAAGCCACCGGGCCCATAATCGAACCCACAGTGCTAACTACTGCACCACGCTGTCGTCCACTTTCACAAAATATGACAACTAACAATACGACACATCAGCTGAGAGGTACCGTCAACGGTTCTGAGCCCTCTCAATGCCTGCCGGCGAGACTCTAACGGAGACATACCACCGTCTTAAGGGACTGAATGCAGCCTGAGCTGAGGAGCAAAGACCAGATGGGAGAGGCAATCATCTTGGAGCAGCTGCTGCAGGTGTTTCCTGCAGACATCAGGACCTGGGTGAAAGAAGGGGGGCCCCACAGCGGGCATTGCGGGACAACCACACCAGGGACAATCATCGCACCATCGACGTCCTTCTGAGGAACTTTGAAGGTAATCGGGGAGAACAGGATAAGGGCCACACAGCTCAGACTTGGACTAAGACTTTGGTGTGTTTTCACTGTCAGCAACCAGGACACAAGGCACAATGTCCCCTGAACAGACCAAAAATTACTGGTTTGTGTTATGTGCCTAGAAAGAATGAGCAGGGTGACAACCATGACAGTGGGGAAAAATCTAGAACTGTGCAAGTTAAGGTTAATGGTAAATCTCTGACTTCATTACTGCATTCGGGTAGCTCCATTTCTTTAGACAGGAAACAATGTGTGCCTTGTGCTGTTGACTACAGCCAATAAACTAATGTGTTGTTATGTTATTGTGGTGGGATTTACCTGTGTTATATGATCTCCACAGCAAAGGTGACTGTCCCTGCAATCCTACTGACCTGGCGTTAGAGCCAAAGATGAATGTCTCTTGTTTTGCCATGACACGATCCCAGGCCAAAGTCCAAGCTCAGTTCAGGGTGCAATCTCTGCCAGATTTGTATGGTAGTCTATGTAAGGCTGAGACGAAGGGGCCCAGGAAAACACATCGACAACAGCAGTTGGAGAAACATGCTTGTGCCCCAGAATCTGTTGAAACCCCACACAATGATTTTTTTCTGTTCAATGGGAAACACCAGCAAATATTAAGATATTACCATAGTCTGATCCTTTGTTGAAATCTTTGCTCACCAAGGTTGTAACTTCTGCTGATCATAGGTTTCAAAGTGGGGGTTCAGTGTATATTCTGCACAATGATGTTCTGTACCAGGGGAAAGAGACAGATACTTTGCGGTTAGTGGTGCCAGGTAGCTGTAGATCTCTGGTGTTACACCTGGCACACACCATCCCATGGGTGGGGCATTTGGGACACCAGAAGACATATCTCAGGCTGGCGTCCCGGTTTGTTTGGCCTACAATGTACAGTGATGTCCAAGCATATTGCAAATCATGTCCAGAGCGTCAGGGAACATGTGCCACCCGTAAAGCAGGCCGAGCACCCCTGCAGCCCATGCCAGTGATCACCACCCCATTGAGACGAACTGCCAAGGACATTGTGGGACCCTTAGAGAAAAGCTCAGTTATCTGTGATTATGCTCCTCGGTTCTCTCTAACTACTCCAAAACTGATCAGTGCTCTTGTCCAGCTCTTTTCTCAAGTAGGTATCCCAGAGGAGATTTTCACCGTCCAAGGCACCAACTTTACATCCCACCTGATGAGTCAGCTTCATAGAGAACTGGGCATAACGGCAATCCTCACCATATCACCCAAAAACTGATGAGCTGGTGGAGAGGTTTAACCAGACCCTCAAAAGTATGCTGAAGAAGTTTGTGTCTGACACTGGTAAAAGCCTGTGATAAGTGGTTATCTTTTGTCCTTTTTGCCTACAGGGAAGTTCCACAAGCCTCCACTGGGTTATCCCTTTTTGAGCTCCTGTATGGTTAGCCTGTCCAAGGGCCCCTGGATCTGCTGAAGAAGACCTGGGAGGAGAAAGAGCCTGCCAAGGTTGCGCAGGGCCAAGGGGTACGTCCTCCAAATGAGGGATCGGTTGGAGCAGTACAGAGAGGAGGCCAGATTGATTCTCCTGGAGGAACAAAGGGCCCAGAAAAGGTGCTATGACCAACAAGCTCACCAACGTGAGTTCAAACCCAGCCAAAAGGTCCTACTAGTCCTACCGTCATTGTTCAGCTAACTACTGACAAAGTGGTAGGGCCCGTTTGAAGTCAGTAGGCGAATGGGTCCTACCACCTATGAAATACTGCACCCAAGGAGGGGAAAACCAAAGCAAAGTTGCAAGGCAACCAGCAGGAAATATGCCATAGATGTGGCGATATGGACGCCAGGAAAGGTGGTGGAGACTTTGAGTGACCATCAGAGCCACAGATCAGCAGTTTTTCCAAAGGAAAAAAAAAACAGACAATGTCCCATCTACTGGAGATTGACAGCCCCCCAGTGAAGCCCCAAACACCTCAGCTGTGACCTGCACCAAAGCGAAATCTGAGATTGCAACGGGCTTGAAGAGGAAGACCTCTCTTGATTTTCCTCAACATACTGTTGTCACTACAGATCACAATGTCATCTGCAAAGATCATTGTCCATGGAGATTCCTCTCTCGCTCTCTGTCGCTCTACATATACATGCAGAAATCTATATATATGTATGTGTATATATATATATATATATATATATATATATATGTGTGTGTGTGTACATAGCCTCCCTCTGATTATCTTTCTTCTAAAAAGCCCAACCCCCAACCTAATTCTTCCCCCATGCTAATAATTTCTGTATTGACAGCAGCAAAAACTTTCCACTATTATTATTTTAAGTCTATCTTAATGTTGAAGTCATGTAGCTATTTTAGCTACATTTGTCTTTCCATATTTATCTATATTGAATTATTTATTTATATACATACTTATGTTTACTAATATAATCTTGTAAAAGAGCTTTGTAAGTATTTGGATGTATACTTGAGACGTTTGTTGAACGTGACTGTGCATAAAATGACTGTGCTTCAGCTTTTCTCTGCTGAACCTAAACCTTTCAACCCAACAATTCAAATGCACTTGTTTTCCCAAGTGGGAAAATAACCCTTTAATGTGAGCACTGTGGATAGAAAATACTTCAATACTAAAGAAATGACAAGGGGATAAAGGCACACAAGATCAGCTATATAAAGAGACTGGAGGTCAAATATCTACCACGCCTCAGCTCTCAGTCCTGCCCATCATGGACACCCTGGCAGAGAGTGAATTTTGTTTTCCACATCTCCACAACACTTCTTGCCAGAGGCCACAGCGACCACTCAGCGAGACTGTGCTCATTTACATCCTGCTATCTGTAATTTCTTTTCCTGACTGTGACTCTCAACCTACTGGTCATCATCTCCATCACCCATTTCAAGTACAGGAACAACTAACTTGACTTTCAGCAAACCACTTGCAAACTATGTGTTTGTTCTGCTTTTATATTTTCAGTTTTTTTTTAATTTCACCTTCACAAAATGTTTCCCTTGGCAGTCGTTAAAGTGATGTATGTGTTTTGTTTTTCCACCACAGGCAACTCCACACCCCTACAAATTTCCTTCTCCTGTCCCTGGCTGTTGCAGACTTTGTCGTTGGCCTCGTGATGCCCTTCCAGATACTCATAACAGAAGGTTGTTGGATTCTCGGTGATGTTATGTGCACACTTGTGTGCATTTTAGAGTATATCACCACTTCTGCATCGGTAGGAACCATAATGCTCATATCAGTTGATCGCTATGTGGCTATTTGTTATCCTCTCCATTATTCCACTAAGATCACAGTTAGAGAAGTAACAATAGGCAATTGCCTTTGTTGGGCCTTCTCTGCACTGTACAACGGCGTTATCATGAACGATAACCTGACGCACCCCGGAAAGTATAACTCCTGCTTAGGAGAGTGCGTGGTTGTCATTAGCTACCATGCAGGAATTGTCGACATTATTTTAACATTTATTTGTCCTGTCATTGTCATTGTGGTTTTGTATGCAAGAGTGTTTGTTGTTGCCGTGTCTCAGGCTCATGCCATGAGGTCTCACATTGCAACTGTCACACTGTCAGAGACAGTTCCTGCAAAGAAATCGGAGTTGAAGGCAGCAAGGACTCTTGGTGTTGTTGTTATTGTGTTTTTGACATGTCTTTGTCCATATTTCTGTTCGTCGCTTGTTAGCCAGGAAACCTTGTTCAGTGTAACTTCTGTACCAGTAGAGAACTGGCTGTTTTATCTCAACTCTTGCCTAAACCCTCTTATTTATGCTTTTTGTTATCCCTGGTTTCGACAATCAATTAAAGTAATTTCAACTTGTCAAATATTTAAAACGGACTCCAGTCAGGTCAATGTCCTATGAAGAAAAATATCGAAATGATTAGGTGTGTATATGTACTAATGTCAACTTGTTTGTTCTCATTCTAAGAATATTTCAAATGAGATCTTTCAGATTTACCTCTTCTCGAGCATTGTGCTGGCTGGGGAAGTAAATTTCACTTTAAGCTTTTCTTTCGCATTCGTCTGTTTGTTTTTGCATTTCACAACTTCCAGTCAAAACTCTGCAGGGTTGAAAGACCATTAATTAGTTTGAGTTTTGATGACCTTGTTTGAATAATCAGTCTGTTGTGAAATTTTATGTCTCATTTTAAATTGATAGATTTTAAATCTTTTTAGGAAATGGTTGAATGCTGTTGTACAGGCTGTGTAAAATCCCTCAATAAAACCTCTGTGGTTAAAAAGCTTGAAATGGAGAGCCAATGCATGTGTCGCAGTTCAGGCTGTGCTGGTTTCCAAGACTTGCCCAGCTACATGAGGCCGGCCCTTGGTTTTCTAAGAGTTTGTTGTCATACCCTGCAAATTAAGAAACACAATTGCAAACTAAGTTCAGAAAGGAACTAAACAGGCCTTTATATATATGGATTATTCACTGCTTTATGGTACAGTTCAAAATTGACATAATAAAGACAATCAGCATATTTGTTTTTCTTCAAAATATAATTTAGCTTGATATTATATATTATTATAACAAAGATGTCATGTTATTACAATGTAATAACATTGTTATTAGTTATTATGGATGATCAGAAAACGTAAAATATAATTGCAATTGAACTTGTGTTATGCAAGAAACTTGATTAACTTTTTTGTCTCAAGTGTTCATAATTGTACTCTGTGTTGTTCTTACCACAGAGCTCATTGAAATATTACTTTTTGCAAGACAAACATCTTCCTAAGAAAAATGGCAAATTGAATTAGGTGTTGAAAACGTCTGTTAAATCTGGAATGAAATGAAGCCTGGAATTAATTTCATGATAATCTGCAAATGCTCATATTTGCAACATAAGTTAAAAAAAAAAAAAAAAAAGTCTTTCTTCTTAAGTGCAGGTGTTGTATTACCAGCACAAACAGTTTTACTAACTCAGTACATGGATATCTAAATTTTCATCCACATAATTACACACAAATATGTAAAATCATGGTTTTAAATTATTTTTTTCATTTTAAAATGCTGCAGGGGTGGGGAAACATGTTGTGTTGTGCAGCAGAATAAAGGCAGCCATGCAGAACGAGTTGGAGCTGGATGAGACACGTGCTAGGAGCCAAACACAAGCATTACCTGCACTAAGATGATAAGACTCATTCTTCAAGGTAAAATGCACTAGTGACAGCAGTATTCACTTAACCTTTAATTACTTTCCTGTCTGGTTGCATTCCAACATGTCGTCCTTTTGATTTTGTGTGATTATCTGGGCTTCGGGGCTTCAGTCCTGCGCAGTTTTTGCTAATTCCCTAATGACACCTGTCAGTCCAGGAGTGGACATTTCTCGTGCGAACTGGTTTCAAAGACCAAAAATAGACTTCATCACACAGCAAAGAAATAACTTTTAATTTTGTTTTAACCTGAAATACAATAGCTGTTTGGTGGTTCACACATGACGACTTCTTTTCTTTATACAATTAAACATAATAATAGAACGTGAATGTTATATTTCTATTGACAAAACAAGTGGCAATTAAACCTCTGTTTTTTTTAGACGTTTCTGTAATTTCACTTACGTAACTAATTATAGCGTTATTGTAATAACAGTATTGTAATTCAAGGAATGTTTTCTGACAGATGTCACAATAGAGGTCAAAAGGATGCGAGAGCGTCACGTGTCAGTGCTGAAGGAAAATACGTTACAGACACTCAGCAAAGACGCAGGAGGACAGAGGAAAGACAATTTGCCACTTGTACTTCAGCTACGCGTTCAGCAAAGCGGCTTGCGGGTAAGACATCTATGCTATCTTTGCTTATTACAAGCGCCTGCATATTTTTTTTCGATCAAAGAAAAACAAACAAACAAAAAAATCCGAAGATTTCTGTCAAACAGAAAAGGACTTTTGCGGGTCAGATGTGATCACGAGGATTTATTTGCTTCTAGCTTTCATTGAAATAAAAATATTTATCATTTTTCTATGACTGTGTTAGGTAGGTAGAGTTAAACTGACATTGTTGAAGTTGAAATATTTTTTGTGATTCTTCTTCTTCTTCCTCCTCTAGGCCTAAAATACAAACACGCATTGCAGGAGTAATTAGCTGGGTTGTTATTACTAATAAATTAGCTGGGTTGTTATTACTAATAAATCATTTCCATTAGGTATACTGTGATATTCTCATTTAATATTTTCATTATTTTGGGAGGTTGGAGGGCTGTCATTTGAAAAAAAAAAAAAAGAGATACATTTATATAATTTTTACACAATTGTACATACTTTTTTCTCAGATTGAATATTGTCTTGAATCCATTGTGCTGGATGGATTTGTAGAGGTTTTTTTTTTTTTTTTTTTGGTACGCAATTTAAGGAGGTCTTTCAGCTTTTTAAAGACTGCCTCTTTAAATCATACTCTGAAGAAATATTTTCAGACATAATGCACTTGTGTTGTGACTGAGGTAACTTTAACTACTGTGTTTTAGGTCTTTCTCAGAAGTTCATCAACATGTTCCGCTGTGCACTGATCGTTGCTGTTGCTGTGCTGCTGCTGGATGGTAAACTGGCCTCACAGTGGGAGGGCATTTTTATTATAATTACTTAGTGAGTCATATTAGTGGCAAGGGCTGCATCTTATTTACTATTAATTAAGGGGCTGTCTTGTTTGGAGGAAGGATACTTCTAACACACACACACACACACACACACACACACACACATGTATGTATGTATATATATATATGTATATATAAACTCAGTCTATTAGTGAGTTTCGACAGAACAAAATTACTTTTCAAATAAACAAAATACATCTTAATGATGCCAGGCACAAACACATCACACAACACGTCACTGAGCTTCATCACACATCACATTTTAGTTCTAAAGAAGAGATGAAATCCACCCACAGAGCTGATGTTACCATGGTTGAAGTCAGCGTTTTGTTATCCTAGGTTTATTGCTTCAATTTCAATGCTGCATCAATGAAATGGTGGCAAACAACATTTACTCCATATATTCAGGTACGGCTGCAACAAACCAGACATTTACCTTTTCTGGGGAGATGAACATCACGTCTTGTCCCATTACCTACTATGGACACAAATATGACAAAGTTTACGTGAGTACCGTGTTCAAACTCATGTTCTATCTTCCTTTCGTCATCACCATTAAAGGTGAGAAACATGAAGACTTGGGTAACTGGTATCTTGGCTGAATGAATTTTCACTTTTCGTACTATGATGTGATACATCATAAGTCAAAGCACTAAACAAATTCTCATCAAAATTCCCTATAGTCTGCATTCAGAGAAATCTTTCTTCTTTATGGACATGAAGATATTTTTTTTTTTTCTTTTTAGTCCTGTCCCTCTAATCTGAAAATGTTTCCCCTTGGTGTGGAGACTCTGGTACAAGTGCTGTGGAGTCAATAAGAAAGTTCGTAGGACAGCCAAACTCTTCAACTCTCCAAACAGCCATTGGGAACAGTTGAAGATTTTTGCTTTTTTTTTTTTGCTCTTGTACTAACAGGTGGGCTTCAACAGCAGCAGATTTGCCATCTGCTTTAATGGTCGGTTCACACCCGGAACCCAGAATGATTGTATTTTGACGTCTGGAGGAACAGCTGACAGAGGTGCTCTCGCAGTGCTGACCAAAGATATACCCACCGGGTCCGGGATTCACAAACTGCTGCCAAATCTGGGGAATGCTGGGAAGTGTGTCAACGTCATACGTCTGAAGAACAGTCAGCAAGCTCACGTGAGAGTCTTCCGTTGCCGTTGGATACACGCACACAACTGTGAATTCCCCAGTTTTGTCAAACAAAGTTGGTAATTAGAAAAAATAAGTACAAAGTTCACCCTTTCTTTGTTTGTGTTGTCATGTCCTGCCATTAGGTTGAACAAATTGAACTCGGCAACTTTGGAGCACAAGCAATTTTGGCAATAAGGACGTATCCAGGGTACACAAGTGTTGATGTGGTATGTACACAATTAAGATCTTAATTCAGAATTTATATGTAACTTTAAAATAGCAAAAATCTGAATGATAAAATTGCATGTTGTGTATTGTTTTGGGTTGTTTTTTTTTTGGCTTCTTGATACCACACTGGGAATAAGTTGCTTTGAATATTTTTCAACTGTAACACTTTTTAACTTTAGGAAGCAGATTCGCAAGTCAACGGACTGTCGGTATCTAAACAGACGTTCCAGACCAACCAAACAAACAAGGGTGTGATCGCTGATGTCAGTGGATGCAGACTCTCAGGTGAATGAAGTTAATGGCAGAAAAAAATAATGCTCGAAATGCTTGAATATAAGCCGCTGTAGCAACAATTTGTCCACTATCATTATCCTCCATAAGCGAGATGCCGAGTTCCATTTCTCAATGCCATGCTGCTACGCTCTTGGTTTGGAAGCGCATCTACAATCAAAATGAGCAGCGGGCACTTTCTGAGCGCATGGTGGTCAAAATGTGCTTTCAGTTAAACCGACTACAATCATTTCCCCAGGATTCCGGCTCAATATTACGTAGTATTAATAATACAACAGTTATTATTTGACTTTTAAAAAAAAAGAAAGCATCGTCACTAAGCTTATAATGGAAAAACACAGGATGAGTATAAACATTTTTCAGTGCTACAATACAGTTGAACACTTAATTCGATTAAAAGCTCATAAACATATAATCTTGTCCTATTTGTAATTCCTCCTTTACCGGTGTCCATATTGAACAACAAGTGCAGAGATTCCTCCCCCAAGTTAATTTCCATTCTACATTCATTTGACAACCGATAGTTAAACTACAATCTATAAAATAAAGATCTGTAAGGAAGCGCCACATGTGGCATTTAAACAGTTTTCATTATGTTTTTGCTGATTTTTTTATTTCCTAGGCCTTGTATATGATTCAAACACCACTGTAAGGGACCCGACAACGTGCACCACTGTATCCTGCAGCGTGAATGGAACTGCCACTGCTGTCAGTGATTGTGGTCCACTGGAAGACTGTCAGGGAAATGGCAGGTAAACATTTGGAGATAGAAAAAAACCTAAAAGAAATACGTGAAATATTACGATGTATAGTTGGTCACCTTTTGCTTGAGGATATTTGGACAGATGAATGGAACCTGAATGTTTAATGGGGGCTTTTTCCTCTTTTCTCTTTCAGCTGTGTCTTAAACACCATGTGCACTGTGACTGGCTCCACCGTCATTGACTTCACTGGCCGCGTCCACTCTGTGCCAGACAGGTGTGGGTACACCCTGATGAAGTCCTCATCAGTCCCAGGCTTCCAGGTGCTGGGTGTCTTCCAGGAGCGGCGTCGCAGAGACATGAGCTTTTTGGACCGTGTCATACTGAAACTAGACGAGGCACGTGTTCAGATCTCCCTGGAGCAAGGCAGCAGAGTTTATGTAAGTTGCCAAAATAGCCCCACTAATGTCTTGCTGTGTACATGACGGGTTGTCTTGCCACAAGTCAGAGACAATCAAGCAAGTCATCAGAGTAGCAGTGGGCGGATTTAGTCTCTAATGGTCACTCATTCATGATTCTATATCCGTTCCAAGGGATGAGTTTGAAAATGTTTGAAAGTAAACCCAGTATTTAAGGAAGCCTGTCTGAAAGCACGTTTCATATTTGGGGCTTCCTTAAATAGGCAGCTAAAGATAGCAGCTAAATAGGAGCAAGACCTTTATTGCTCTAAGTATATATATATATATATATATATATATGAGAACCGTTCTAAGAGTAGAAAAATCAAATAACTGTTAATGTACACACTGTATACACTGTTGTTAACACATTTATTGGCAGTATGTTAAGCTTTTACCAATATAAAAATCATAAATCAAGCCAAATTTTACACACTGGACCTCTAAGTCATAGCATGGTTAAATAAACATTAGGCACATCAACTTAATAACCTGTTATTATTAACACAGTGATGATGATAATGGTGATGATGGTGACATGTATTTCCACTATGCAAATAAAACAACAACTTTACAGAAAAATAAATTTTACTTTAATTTGGAGAATTTTTGTGTGTGTTTCAAGGTTTGGCTGCATCAGAGGCACACAAACAAATTGAAATTATTTTTGTTGTTTATTGTTAATAATTTAGTTCTTCAGAACTTTTATGAAGTTGAAGTTCTAGTACTCATGTACTCATGTACGCCGGATGTGTTGCAAGGGACTTCATCTAGTTCTGAGCTGTGGAACAGTGCACTAAAATAAACTGCATTTGTAGATATAGTAGCTATTGTTATAACAGTACAGTACATCACAAATGCATGAGGCATCCATGTACTTTCTTGTATATAACTATATATGTGTGTGTGTGTGTGTGTGTGTGTGTGTGTGTGCGCTGCAGCTGAACGAAACACTACTGGCGGTCAACACAACTCAGGTGCTTCACGGTGTGGAGCTGTCCAGGGATCAGACAGGAGTGAGTGCCAAGTTATCAGCGTGGAACAGCACTGTCTCCGTTCACTTTGATGGCCACACTGCACGAATCCATCTGAGAGGTAGCGAGAAAACACCCAGGTCTATGTTTTCATCTTGGAAATAAAAAAAATTGAAATGTGATGTGTGCAGTGGGCAGTGCGAAGTGCTGTGGTCTCACAGTAAGAAGATCCAGTGTTCGAATCCCTGGATGGCAGGATCTGGGTTTATTTGTGTGGATTTTGGAAGGTTCCAGGTTTCCTCCCATTAAAACTGCTTTATTTTACCTCTCCAGTTTCCTCGCAACTGCTGCTTTCCTTTTACCTCTTTGTTGTAAAAAGGTTATCTTATCATTATAGGTTGTTTTGTCAGTATAGGTATAAGACATAAGACATACCTATTTGTTGTGAGTCTCTGCTCTTCTGCCACTTGGTCTCTCCTATTTTTTGGCTAGGATCAAAAGCTGAAGATGTGGATGGTCTATGTAGCAATTTCAATGGTTCTGTAAGTGAGATGAAAGTTTCTGCCCTTTCTGCCTCTGGGTAAGTCAAAAGTTGAATAAGAAGGTTTTAACAAAAGATTCAGTTCTGGCTTAACAATGTGTTCTTTATTTGTTTTTTGTTTGTTGCCTCCTAGCTGTGAAAGCCAGTATGAAGATGATCCTGATAGTACGATCAACTGTAACGCTACAACACAATGGTAAAATTCAACCTTCAATACATAATGAACCAGTTAATTAAGAACACAAATTTGCCTCCTAAGCCTTCTGCTAATCCGCAGTCACACAGTAGTAATAAGTAACATTATTTGGGGTGACCGGGTGGGAACCATATTATACCATATTATTATAATTATGTAGCACCTTTCAAAATACACACAAAGTAATCATACAAAGTGCTGTACATGAGACAAAAAACACCCAATGAACAGAAAACAAAATAAATATAAACAGACCATAAAAAGGAGGAGAATGAAATTAGGTATTTACATAAATGCTAAGCAAAATGTGGGTGTTTTAAATGAAGCAATTGAGTAGAGTAGAGTAAAAATAAAAATGCCTTAATGTCCAGGAGTTGATGTCTGTGAGGCACGCCTGAAAACTGTAGAGGCTTTGGGAATTCCAGATTTGATTAGATAAAGCTGGGTGTCATCTGCGTAACGCTGACAATGTAGGTGATATTTACAGATAATGTCGCCCAGGAAAAGATTTAACTAGAGACTGCTAGTGGCCCAAGAATGGGCCCCTGGGGGACACCACATGTGAGTGAGGCAAATTAGGAAGAAACATTGGGGCACGGGAAAAAAAAGGCCTGTTGTCTAGGTATGCCATTCCTTTCAGGCTTTACAGTTTACCAAAATCCCAAGGTCCACCATGATACAGGCTGACTTACGCCAGACAATTTGATCCTACAACACCACTGCGTTGTTAGAGAGTGATTTTTTTTTCCATCCCAAAACCACTCATCATCTCTCTCCTCACCAACACATTCTCTTACATATATACTGCACTTACAAATCTTACCTGCACTACTGAATGGCTATCACATTCCAAACAGGTCTGCCACTTTCAACAGACCCAGGTTAATATATGTGTGAAAGTTCCAGAGACACTCCAGTGACACTGCAGAAACAACTTTCACTAGTTTTATGGCTCCAAATATTTCTTTGTAAAACTAATGGTGTTAAATTAATGAATACAACCCTTCACCTCCCATCCCCATTTCACCTAAACGTTTCTCAGTTGAGACAAAACTATATATATATGATAGTTAAAAAAAAAAAGTCTGGAAATAAATTAGCTGCCAAGACAGTTCACCCTTGTTTTTTCTAACAATATGATGTGGAAGGTTATTGTTCCTGGAGAGGAAACTTTAATCTTTACATTTTCCTTCTGTTTTGAACAGGTGCCACACCCTGGAACAGGCCCCTTTCACTACTTGTAACAAGCATATCAATCCCAAGTCATTCATAGATGCCTGCAGCCGCACTTTGTGCAAATATCCGGCAGTGGATGGTCTCAAGTGCCAGTTTCTTGAGGCTTATGCTGCAGCTTGCAGCCAACACAGCAACATCACAGTAGAGGGCTGGAGGGCCAGTAGTGGCTGCTGTAAGAATATATTTTTGTGTCTATATTTTTTCTATATATTTTTTTTTCTAAAGAGTAACTTCAAAAGCAAATAAGAACATGCATTTTATTTTGGACAGACGTCAGTAATACGGAACTTCTCATTAGTCAAGCCGTGCTTGATACAGTGTAAAAACAACTTCAGCAAGTCACTGCATGGAACTAAGAAACAAAGCAACTTAAACCTCCTCATATAACTTGCAGCAAGAAAACAGGCCATGTTAAATTTATTATTACATCAATGTGTGTCTGGAAATGACCAGAAATGGTTATGTGGCCATACAAAGGGAAAATAAGGTGTAACCACCACTAAAACCAAGAAAACAAATCTAATTCACTGTTTGCGTTTTCCCTGTTTGCTTGTAGCTTCTGTTGCTCAGACCCAATGCCAGGATCTGTCCTGCAGTTCTCATGAGTTCTGTGGTGAGAACAGCATCAGTCGGGAAACTCAGTGCCTGTGTAGAGCCATCTTTGCCTCCAAGTACAGATCGGCTAGCGCTTTTGGTGAGTCTTCCTTTTCTGTCCTTTCCTCCGAGGTAGTTACAAAATCAGTGGTCTGTTGATACCGTTTAAATAGATAGCTTTTAATATATTTCAAAATCTTCCACCTCTATATTTCTTCGGCAGCACCGAATTTGTGTTATGTTTTTCATACATAAAATGTGTCCATAAATACATTAATTAAAGTGTGTAATCGCAGTATAATAAAAGTGATTTGCTTTTCTTAGCCTTTGAACGGTTCTCCTACATATGTATAAAAATATACATATAGCAAGGGTCTCGCTCCCAGTTAGCCGTCATCTTGCACCGGCATATTTCTAATTAATGAACGTAATTAGGGTGAACACTCGTGTCTTCAAATAAACCAACGAAGAAGAAGGTGGACAAGATATCCAGGTTTGGGTGCGCAGGCCACAGTAGCGCACTGGCAAGCTCAGGAGGGCGAGGGAGGGTGAAAGATGCTGCAACCCAAAGTGTAACCACTTGATGTCGCTGTTTCTTCTTCAAAATCTCCAAATATTACACACTTGGTGCTTAGCCACTGTATTTAGCTTTGATCAGTTTTGAGCTAGCTTGCCTCACGGTATTAAAGGCTGAGGGATGTTATAGTCTGTTATAAGTTCAGTGTTGAAGAGCGGAAATAAATTTCGACTTCTACAATGGATTTTCAGGTGAGCCAGTCGTCTGTCAGCAGGGGTCTGCCTCTCTGAATATGGCGAACTGTCTCTTGGCGGAGCGAGGCATCGACTACTCTGTCTTGCACCTCAATGACCCAGCCTGTAAAGGTCAAATGGAGGAGCAGACCCACATGGTGACGTTTGAATTCAACAGCAACACTTGCGGTGCGCTGGTCATGGTGGGTGCCCTCATAATTGAGATGAATGAAACCAACTGCTGAATTCAAATATTTGATCACCGTCCACCGTGTGATTGTGTTTCAGGCAAATGGAAGCGAGATTCTTTACAAGAACACCATCATGACACCGAACAGCACCTCGCTTGGTCTAATCCACCGTCACGACTCGGTGCACATTGACTTCTCCTGTTATTACAGTCAGCCACATGACATGGCCCTCTCCATCAAACTCAAAGACAGGTGTGTCTTTTGGCGGTCGCCCTTTCATCTCCTAGAAAATGTTGGCCATGCTACACTTTTTGTGCCTTGAAGCAAAGAATTCGCCAAAAAATATATAATAATTCAAAGTTCTCTCTCAGCTCTGTCAAGCAGGAGATTTCCTCTGGACAATGGAATTTTTCTTTGAGCATGATGGCTTACACAGATGCTCTTCGACATGAAGCCATCCAGGCAAACACCAGCATTCAGCTGGACCAGAGAGTCTGGGTGGAGTTCAAGGCAGAGAAAGTGGATGATCAAATGCTTTCTCTGGTGACCGAGTCCTGTTGGGCAACCAATCAGCCTTCACCGGAGAGCAGTTTGAGATATGATCTGATCATCAACGGGTGCGCAATGGAAACTGCCTTTTTGGTGTGATTAAAGCTGCCTTTGTGGACATGAGCAAACTAATTTCAGGAGTTCTTTCGTTTTGAGCAGCTGCCCGAACCCTGCTGATGACACCGTGAGGGTCGAGGGAATGGAGCGGGACTGTCCAACTACTTCTCATTTAGAATGTTTCAGTTCACTGGCTCGGAAAGCGACGTCTTCCTGCATTGCACAGTAGACCTGTGTGTGCGGAATGGAGACAGTTGCAAGCGGGTATGGCCATTTTTTTTGGTGTTCGAATCAGTACATATGCAGTCATTTCGATTGTGGGGAAACACACTGAAATAAAAACTCTCTTTTCGGATTGCCAGGATTGCAGCCGAGCTGCACGACGGCGCCGATCTGTCTTGTCAAGGAACAAGGTTGAAACCCCTGCATTAATCACTTTGGCCTGGACTTATTAGGTAGGAGCAACTGCCAGGTGGTAAATAGCGAAGTCTGTGGATATGGTAACTTGTATTATAAAGGCACCACTTTCTCAAAAACTTTTTCTCCTCCACCGCACAACACCATTAATTCGAGAAGAGAAAGCCTTATCTTTATCTTCTCAAGTCATTTTTCCCATTCTGTTTCTATTGATGCAAAACATAAATCTCTTTCAGGTCCACGTACCATTTTTAAATCCCTCTTGCATTTATGTTTTATTTAAAATTGGCAGCAGTTGACAAACTTCCTGCATCTACTTAGTTTAAAAAATAAAATAAAATAACATAAAATAGTCAAATTAAAGGCAGATAGACATGTTGATATTAGTTTTTATCATTTATCGTCTCCTTTTTGTCAGTTGAAAGTTAATTGTCACACGAGAATGGTTTAAAAAAAACCCAACAACCTTAATTCATAGACTTTCGTTCAACCAAACATGTTTTCAGGTACCGAAAACCCCCATAAAGTTTGTTTTCCAGCTTACTTATCATTATTATTGATTAAGTGTACGTGAAACTTACCATTATTCTTTTTTTTCAGGTTTCTGTGGACATGTGGACAGGCAAGCTCAAGATCCATAATGATTCTGCCTGAAACGTATCATGGCTAAGACTTTGAACTTCAGTTAGCAATGATTATCTATATTAGCTGGGATGTACCTGATCTTTTAATGGCTTATGGTAGAATTTCCACTCTGATTGGCTGTTCAATAAGGCAAAGAAAGGTCGACTTTCCATTCATCATCTTGTCAATCGACGTGCTATGCTCCGTAGTTTCATTTATTTTTTTGTTATATAGTATCCAGGTTTTGCTTCTGCAGTTTTTTTCTGGGACATTTTGGAGGGGGAAACAATCATGCACTGTAGGATATCTAAAAATGCTCTCACCTCTTGATTTTGTTTGCTTTTCTATCTTTGTTACTTTCTGTGAGTATTATAATTAAAATCAGAATTTGTGGGGGGGCATTCCCTAGACTTTTTGTTGTGTTTTTGTTCGTTTTCGAGCAAAACTGTCAGCGCCATTGATATGATTTGGTGCTACTTTCAGACAATTTATCTGCTTTTCTGAATATTGTACAATTAGTTTGTTACTGCTGTGTTTAAGAAACTGGTTTTCGGAACAAAGACTGAAAGAAGCAAGGATACCAGTTGATGGCACAATAGTGTCCAAAGTGTCCTAAAACTACCCCAACCCTGCCGACATGGGTCCATAACAGAACCACACACTTTCTTCCTGTCAAATATAGGGGGCAATTTAGAGCGAAGCTGTCAGTGCCAGTTCTAAAAGTAGTCCACGTTGCAGAATTTGTATTATTTTTATTCTTTAAACATTCCTGTGTTGGTAAATGAAGGCCAAAGAACAGATACTGCAAAGACGTAATGAAGGTTTTATTAAAGGTTTAAGGTTTTGCTGCTGTAAGTTGGTGAAAATACAGCAGTAAAGCCCAACGTGGCTGATGAAAATTCTAAAGATGGGTTTAGACAATGAATAAAGCATCACCTGACTTTTTCATGTGATCAACAATGAAGACCACACAAATGCATTTGCATTAGGAAAAGCATATTTTTTCAAAACATATATCGACAAGCATGAGTTTAGTTTCTTAAGGAGTTGAACTAGATTGAATTGAAAAATAAATACTTCCTTCACCAACAATATTGAACAACTTTATCCTAATTCATCCCCAGTAGGAAACATTTGACCCTCGAGCAGCTTCCGACGTCGAAAACAACGCTAATGAAGATGCTGTTTTGAATTGACGGAAGGGAGATTTAAAGACCCCTGTGGATTACGAGTGTGAACACATAGATTAATACACATCCGCTGAACCATCAGTCTGCCTCTACTCCAGCGATGGAGACCCAGGAGGGCGGCGACCTTTGCTTTCCACAGCTCCTCAATGCCTCGTGCAGGAAGCCGGTGCGCCCTCAGCACGAGGTCATGCTGACCTACGTTCTGCTGTCGTCCATCTCGCTGCTCACCACGGCGCTCAACCTGGCCGTCATCGTCTCCATCGCTCACTTCAAGTACATACACAGTTTCGTTTTTTGCCTGCGAAGGATGTCGGATCGGCTGCGCCGGTCATTTCGTGCAATGTGACCGATGATTGAAGAAAAACACTGAATAAAGCATCACCTGACTTTTTCATTTGATCACCAATGAAGGCCACACAAATGCATTTGCATTAGGAAAAGCATATTTTTTCAAAACATATATCGACAAGCATGAGTTTAGTTTCTTAAGGAGTTGAACTAGATTGAATTGAAAACTAAATACATGCTTCACCAACAATATTGAACAACTTTATCCTAATTCATCCATCTCGCTGCTCACCACGGCGCTCAACCTGGCCGTCATCGTCTCCATCGCTCACTTCAAGTACATACACAGTTTCGTTTCTTTGCCTGCGAAGGATGTCGGATCGGCTGCGCCGGTCATTTCGTGCAATGTGACCGATGATTGAAGAAACACTGACTCTGGTCGCTGTTCTCTCCCGCAGGCAACTCCACACGCCCACCAACTTCCTCCTCCTCTCTCTGGCCGTCTCAGACTTCTTCGTGGGCCTCCTCATGTTCTTCCAAATCATCCTCATCGACGGATGCTGGATCTTCGGGGACGCCGTGTGCTCCCTGTACATCGTGTTGGACTACACCATCACGTCGTCTTCAATCGGCACAATGGTGCTCATATCCGTTGACCGATACGTGGCTATCTGCTACCCTCTGCACTACCCTACCAAGGTCACCGTGCGGGGAGTTACAGTCTGCATTTGCTTTTGCTGGGGCGGTGCCGTCCTGTACAACTGCCTCCTACTGAGCGACAACCTGAGACACCCAGGCAGGTACAAGTCCTGCTCCGGAGAGTGCGTGGTCGTGATCAACCACTTTGCCGGTCGGGCAGATGTCGTTCTCTCGTTCATCGGTCCGCTTACTGTCATAGTGGTTCTGTACGTGAAAGTGTTTGCGGTGGCTGTTGCTCAGGCTCACGCCATGAGGTCCCACATAGCCGCTGTCACTCTCCAGGGTTCCGTCAAGGCCGGCGCAAGGAAATCCGAGGCCAAAGCCGCAAAGACCCTCGGAATAGTCGTGGTTGTGTTCCTGCTGTGCCTCTGTCCGTACTTCTGCATCACTCTCACGGACACGTTGGTCAACCTCTCGTCCGCGGCCTTTGTCATATGCCTGTTCTATTTCAACTCCTGTCTCAACCCTCTGATCTACGCCCTCTTCTACCCGTGGTTTAGAAAGTCTGTGAAACTGATACTTACCCTTCAGATACTAGAACCCGACTCCTGTGACATCCGCATGCTGTCATGAGGTTGCCAAATGAAATAAACCACTGGTTTGTGAAACTGAAATTGTTGAAAGCAAATCAGCTCATTGACATTCTGTCCAGAATAGATATGGACTTAATGGTCCTTATCATAACTCCTTTTACGACTGAGTAAAAACTGGATACACTGAATACTGGTCCTCCTTATTTTCATTTACTGTAACACACACATGCTCACAAAAGGTGACAAGAATGTCGTCAAGAAGTGACGTCCACATTGATGGGAGTGGCAAAAATGTTGTAAAAATAATTATTTGTTAATGACACTGCATCAAAGCAGCATTTGTGAGTGATTTGAAAGTACATTTCTTCTTATTTTCTCTCATTGACTCCTGGCAGTATGATACAGTCTCTAGTAGTGATTCCAGCCAGAATAAAAACCAGACTGTATATAGCAGCAACATAAACAAATAATTATGGAAGATTTCAAAACAAAGTTAGCATTAAAGTAATTGAATTTAGGTAAGTCAGTTTTATTAAAAAAAAAAAAAAACAACTATATATATATATATATACATATATATATATATATATATATATATATATATATATATATATATATATATATATATATATATATATATTTCACAATGACATATTTTGTGTAGATGATGGTTTGTAGTGTGATTTTCATACTGACAAAAATAATTTACTTATATAAATAGGCTAGCTTAGTATAAACACAATTGTAGGCACCATGCAAAGTATCCTGATGTGGTGTGATTTCTGATTTGTCGAATGGACTATATGACTTTCCTCCTTCTATAACAGTAGCTGAGAATACATGCTTGGGTCTTACCATATCATACTCACGTATTCATAAAGCAAGTAATCTTTAGGGATTTTAATAGTTGTCATATGAAATAATAAGCGGCTAGACCGCAGGCCTTAAAACTATATATTGACTTTTTGATGTTGATGTGGGCTCCTCCCTCCCCACCTATGTTTGCAGCTTATTATATTTATCTATGGATTTGATGTTGTGTCAGCAACAGATCCATTTAACTTGACTACTTCTTAGAGTAACCTCAAAATCATCCACTCTCACAATCAGTGCTGCAGCATTTGTCTCGGCCTGTTGAAGGTGGCTTGCAGTGTTTTGGAGAAACCAGAACATGCTAGTTGAGGCAGCATTTGTGCCACCACCTGAAGGGTAATGCAGTTTGGACTGTGTCAACCTAAAGTCATTCGGTGTGTAATTAAGGATGTGCAGTAATTTGAATAAAGACCTCTTTCTCTAGAACCCAGGAATCTGGTATTTGTACCCAAACATAAAATAATATGAATTAAATACTGAAACAACCTTTTTGGCACTGAGAGCTACTTCATGGGTCCTGAGCCGTATGAAGGGTTTGCTAGACTCTCCTGAAATAACAAAATCTCTGAGTTATATATTATTATTAATGATACTCTGACACTTATCAAGCTCATGAGTTCTCAATAATTATCTCAATAATGATCAAAAATGAATTTTTCCAACGGGTCTGCGGGCTACTCATGAGGTCCTTGGGGGCTACCTGGTGCCCGCGGGCACCACGTTGGTGACCCCTGCACTAAATGGTTAGCACTGAAGCTTAGCAACAAGTGCATGTGGCATTCGCATGTTCTCCCTGTGTCCAGGACTGACGGGACATCAGTGTGGTTCTTCCATCGCCACTGAAGGTTGTCAGTCGGTCAATCAGTCAGTCTGGTCATAGTCTCCGGGGGTTTACTGTTAGGCAGCTGGACTCAGCTTTTGGGTCCGAAAGGCTTTGGATGAATGGTGAATAACAGAGAACCAAGTCCAGTTGCCTGGACCAGTGTTTTCTAACCACTGTGCCGCGGCACACAAGTGTACCGTGAGATAATGTCAGGTGTGAAATTCTCCAATTTCACTTAATTGATCTAAATAATAACATTCCGTTGTAGAGTGACTGTGCTTTATAAAAGGAATATAAGCCTGTTATCTTCTATCAGTTCCTCCCTGGATATCAGCTTCGTGTGCATCTAAATAGGCCCAGGTTTCACATTGAGTGAGTATAAATACATTAAAAGGCTACGGTATATTATCGTTTGAATAGAATAGAATAGAATAGAGTAGAATGCCTTTATTAATCCCACATTGGGCAAATTTACATAATTATAGCATCAATACTGTCACACCGTGGTGAGGTTTTGTCTCGTCTTGGGGTTTGTCTCGTCATTTCCTGTTTTATTTTGACAACTTCCTCTCGTTTCAGATCACAACCTCTCCTCATGTTCCACCTGTTCGTCTGACCCAATTACCCATTGTTTCCAGCTGTGCCTTGTTACCTTGTGTGTTCAAATAGTCTGCGTTCCCCTTGTCTTGTGCCAGAGTGTCTTCGTCCGTCACGGTTAGCCCCGAATCTGTTCACAGCCATTGCCTTAAGATTCAACAGTCAGACGGTTGTTCCTCGAGGTCGAGTGATTTTTCGTTAATGCTAAGTTTTGTTATTAGAATAGGATTTTGTTTACTATTTAGTCTTTTCCTCCATGCGAGTGATTTTGATTTTGTCAGCTCAGTGAGAATAGGATTCTCATAGCCTGTTTATTTGATCTCTCCGATCTGCGGACAATTGCTTGTGTGAAATAAATTTACTTGTTTTCCGTTAAACCTCTGCGTCTGAGTCCTGCCTCAAGTCCCGGCCTGACAAATGCAGTGCCATGAGAAGAAAAAATATATGAATTAAAAAAGAAATAAAGAAAGTTAATGAAAATAAATTATTAGGCTAAAAAGTGTTATTATATAATACTTTTGATTGGTGGTGCACCACGGGAGGTTTTTCAATGTAAAAAAATTGTGCTGTGGCTCAAAGAAGGTTGAAAAATACTGGCCTGGACTACAACTCAACTCCTTAAGACACTGACAGGAACAGAAGAGTGTCTTCACGGTCAGTAGGCCTCCCAAGCAGGGACCTAATTGAAGCTAATTGTTCACCGCTTAGCCACGCTGCTAGCCGCAACCTCCGTCAACACTTTTTTGTAAACATTTACCGTTCATATTTGAAGGCAATGTTTTCACATTCTTTCTGTTGATGCTGCCGCACAGCTGTTCCATGTTATTCGTGTGGTTTCTGAATGGGAATCACGTGTTGTTGGTACCTGACCTCAGTGACTACAAACAGCTCTGCAAAACACGAGGCACAAATCAAGCAAAACACAAACTCCATCATTGGGACTCGTGCGTCAAATGTGTCTCTAGACGCTGCGCAGCTCAAAGTGTGAAGCCATTAACTGTCCTGTGTGTGTGACTGACTTTTCACACCTGCTTTAATTAGCTTGACGTAATGATGGCAAAACAAGAGGTGTTACCAGAGGGCATCCGAGCTTTTCACAGTTTACTTAATTCCATGACGACCGATTTGTAATGCAGACGTACAACAATAAATGATGCAACAGGCGGTTAAAAAGCGTAACATGAAAGTAAGAGGCCTCCTTTTAACTTTGTCGTTGTTTGACCGCGGGGGCTCGAGCTAGCCACTGCACCACCGTGTCGCTCCTCATTTTAAAAATCAGAAAATAATCGTTTGTGTTTGTGTTGTGTTGAAGAGATATATATTCAGTTTACTTCTAACCACCAGATTTTTTGTCAACAAGAAATCTTACCAAACGCTCTCTCGATGTGGACAACAGCAGTGAGGTTGCACTCTTTGACCGTATGAACATTTAGGCACAGCTACATGGAGAACACATTGCATTAGAAATACTTCCCTTCTGATGATGGTAGATTCAACTAAACAATAATAATAATGGCACTTGATAGGATCATGATTAGCAGTAACTGTGTTATTCTGCTTAGTAGATGGAATAGCGCTACACACATTAGGCTGCAATAATAATAATGATAATAACAACAATAATGATGATGATGATGATGATGCTAAGGCAGATGTTATGGTTTTTCCAACTTTACAAACACATACACACACACACACACACACTTGCAAAAATTAAAATAATTTGAACTTTGCAATACAACTCATTAGTAAATTAGGGTTTTACCAAAACTTTTGGAAAAATGCAAAATAAGAAGTTTTAATTAAGACCAGGCAGCAGTGCAGTAGTCTTAGCTTTATTTTGAAATCCACAACCTGAATCTTAATTTCATAGCAAATTGTTGGATTCACTATGTCAGTTAAAGGATGTGAACAATAATCACAACTTCAAGTTTGCAGCCATACGGTTTGACTATGTAGGAATATTGGGAATCAGTTTTTTTTTCAAGCTATTGATAAATGCAGACAAAAAACAAAAAAAATGTTCCTAGGGGCCCAATGGGAGGAGGGGAATAAAAGAGCAGTGGCCCAAAGACTTTTGGTCAGAACGCTGTAAACGCAGCATCCGTCCACTTGATCGCAGAGACAATGCAAGCGGATGAATTTTGTTTTCCACAGCTGAACAACTCCTGCAAGACGCCAACGCAGCCGTACACCGAAGCCATGCTGATCTATGTCCTGCTCTCCTGCGTATCTCTCGTCACCGTGCTCCTCAACCTGCTGGTCATCATCTCCATCTCTCACTTTAGGCAGATATCTGGCGTGCTCCTCTTCATTCCTTCTGATCGTTTCTTGTGACATTTCTTGAACGTTATTTTAGACTTGACACTCAGCAACTTCACGACTTGACGGATACTAATATGTCCTTTCCCCCCCCAGGCAACTCCACACTCCGACCAACCTGCTCCTTCTCTCCCTGGCTGTGGCCGACCTCTTTGTGGGCCTCCTGCTGATGCCAGTGGAGATCATCTACGTTGAAGCCTGCTGGTTCCTGGGTGACATCCTGTGCACGCTCTATTATGTTGTGGACTACATCATCACCTCAGCCTCGGTGGCCAGCATGGTGCTCATATCCGTCGACCGCTATTTGGCCGTCTGCTACCCCTTCTACTACTCCACCAAGGTCACGAACAGAAGGGTCAAGAACAGTGTGTTTCTCTGCTGGCTTTGCTCCATCCTCTACAGGATTTTACTGTTAAAGGACCACCTGGAGAAGCCGGGCCACTCCAGCTCCTGCCTGGGCGAGTGTGTGGTCGTGATCAACAACCTGGCAGGGGTCGTCGACCTCATCTGCACTTTTATCATACCCATCACCGTCATCATAGTCCTGTACATGCGAGTGTTTGTCGTGGTGGTAGCTACAGCTCGCACCATCAAGTTTCAGATCGCAGGCGTGACCGTCCCGCATTCGGTGGCGGTGAAGAAGACGGAGATGAAGGCTGCCAGGATTCTGGGTGTCGTTGTCGTCGTCTTCCTGTTTTGCTTCTGTCCGTACTATTTCCCCACGCTGGCAGGGGAAGACACTTTGGTCAATGCTTCGTTCGTGGCCTTTGAGATCTGGCTGACCCATTTCAACTCCTGCTTGAACCCTGTCATCTACGCCTTTTTCTATCCCTGGTTCAGGAAATGCATTCGACTCATCTTCACACTGGAGATTTTCAAGCCTGGATCATGCAACGCCAAAGTAATACAGTGACACGCATTGTCATTTCATTTCGTTTTTGAGAAAATTTGCTTGAACACTGTTTTTTCTTTTTTTAATGTGTTATACTGGTAGCTTGTATATGTGTGCATACTTTAAATCGATTGTGTCGCAAACCTGATCTTTTTCACGTAAAATGTGATTCGCAAGGTGCATTTATAAGCGAGAGAAACAATATGAATATGTATAGTTGGATCAAACTGTTTTTTTTTTTAAATAAGACATTGACATTTTGCTCTCTGTTCCTTAATCTGTTCATGTTCATGTATGCGTTTTTGGAAACGAAAGCCCTTTTTTATTTTTGACTGCAGAGTAGAAGTTTTTTGTTTTGCCCTGGCTTGATGATAAATGTAGAGACCTAATGAAAAGGAGCGAAACGATGAAACGATCATGAAACTCTGGCCTAGCCACAGATGGACACATAATACAAATGAGGTAACATAGTATATGAGGAAGATGAAAGCAATATTCTTTTTATCCAGGTCATTGGATACAGCAAATAATGCTGACTGGCTCCAGAGACTTTCCTGCTTCTCTTTTAGAGCTGTGTGCCGAGCTGCAGCCCTTATTTGAGAATGGTTTATGGCAACAGGGACCTGGCAGACTGACTGCGGCTGTGCCAGTCGACCCTGAGCTGGACCACGCTAGCTGTCTGGATCAGATTCATCCATGTCAGCCAGACATATCAGATCTCCATACAATGTTGTTGATCAGATCGACTTTAAAGGTCCAGTGTGTAATATTTGTCCTGATTTATGATTTTTATATTAGTAAAAGCTTAATATACTGACCATAAATAGAAAATGTATACTTGCAGGACAATAAAAAATAAATGCATCCTCCTACCCATAGACTGGTTCTTATTTACTGCGATTTAAAATGTAACCACTTGATGTCACTGTTCCTTCTCAAAATCTAGACCTCAGTGCTGCAAATGATACAGTCGACCACAATTCTTCTGGGGAGGTTAAAGGATGTTAAAGGCATTAAAGATAAAACCCTAAATTGGTTCAGTTCATAATTTTCTGACCGCTTTCTATTTCTTCATGTCCACAATTACCCATCAGAATGTTAAACAGTTCCTCAAGGATCCGTTCTTGGACTAATACTCTTTGACATTTACGTTACCCCTTGATAATATTATTAGAAAGCATGACTGACTTTTCATTACTGAGATGAATATATATATATATATATATATATATATATATATATATATATGCATTATATCTGTCCATTAAACCTATCAAAGCAGACCAACTTAAAGTTAAACTTAAGTTAATAAATGATTAAATTATTTTAAAACCTGGATAAATCAAAATGTCATGATTGTAGGCCCAAGGGAGCTTAAAGAACTGCTGCCCCTACTGGCAAAACAATAGAATGCAGGTTTTTGGCACTTCCACATTGGACTCCTTTCTGAAACCGGATGCTGCGTCTACCTGTCTGGACCATCAATGATTTTAGGGTACAATTTGTGAAATGTGGGGCAAGCAAACAACACACAAAAGTTACCTTGTCATGTGGTGCATCATTGTTATCAAAGCACCGTGATTCAAATCCTCAATCAGTCCTTGGCAATTTGAATAAATTCAATTTGCATGACAGGGGTTGGGGGAAGTGACAAAGAGTGAATATAAATGGCATTTTGCTGGAGAAGATCTCCCACAGGCTGAACTGGTTTCTGTCACCATGCAAGACCCTGAAGAATCCGAGGTCTGCTTTCCCCATTTCAACAGCTCCTGCAGGAAGAAGCTGCGCTCTCCCGTTGAAGCCCTTCTGACTTCCAGCTTACTGTTTTGCATCACTCTACTCACTGTCGCCCTGAACCTGCTTGTCATCATCTCTATTTACCACTTCAGGTGAAGAAAATAACTTGCGTGGTCACAAAGAGTGTATATATAATTTACATAATATATATTGACATACATAATTACTGTGATGGTATTTCAGAGCTGCCCAAATTGCACTGAAGTGAATTTTTTGTCTTTTTCTTTTTTTATGTACTTCCGACTACGTTCTGTTTTGAAGCTTTACTTTGCAGAATAATTGATATGTATTATTGCTGTCTGTAATAACAGGCAATAATGATTGAAATTTTGACATTGCATAAATCTATGTGTTCAATATTTCATGTTGTAGGCAGCTCCACACCGCGACAAACCTCCTGCTCCTCTCCCTGGCTGTTGCAGATTTCCTGGTGGGCTTCCTGCAAATGCCTGTTGAAATCCTGCTCTTGAACGGCTGCTGGATCCTGGGCGACATCGTGTGCCTAATAAATAACTTTTTAGGCATGGTGATTGTCAGTGCTTCGGTAGGAAACATGGTCCTCATATCCGTGGACCGCTACGTGGCTATTTGTGAGCCCATGCTCTACTCCACCAAAGTCACAATGAAAAGGGTTCAGCTGTGCATATGTCTGTGTTGGATCTTTTCCACTGTTCACACCAGCTGGGTGCAGAGAGACTTGTTGGGGCAACCCGGCAAGCACAATTCCTGCTATGGAGAGTGTGTACTCATAATCAGGTATGAGGAAGGAATCATTGACATTTTTGTCTCCTTCTTCGGCCCAATAGCCGTCATTGTAGTTTTGTACGCGAGGGTGTTTGCGGTTGCAGTGTCCCACTCTCGGCCCGCGCGCCTCCAGACATCGGCTGCAATTCAGCGCTCGAAGAGAACGCCTCCCCTGAGGTCTCAGGTGAAGGCAGCCAAGACTCTTGGGGTTGTCGTGCTCATATTTCTTCTGTGCTTTTGCCCATTTTATGTGTTCACTATGGCTGAGAGCAACATGATCGGGGAGTCATCCGCAGCTGAGATTTGGCTGTTGTATTTGAACTCCTGTTTGAACCCTCTCGTCTATGTCTTTTGCTACCCTTGGTTCAGAAAATCTATTAAACGCCTTGTTACACTTCAACCTGTCAAGGCCTGTTCATTTCAGGTTGATATCAGGTAACGGAAGACCAGAGAGGCCAAAGTCCAACTTTTGTGTTCTGTCTTTCCCTTTTCTTTGTTTACTCATTGTGGTTGATCAACTCGCACACTCAAAGGTACATCAAAGCTGCCACGAACAGCCTGTGTGTGTGACAGCGGTCAGTAAACTATTGTTTTAACTATTATTATTACATTAAAATTGAACCTTAATCGTTATTTTTGATCAGCCTTCTCATGTAAGACCTGATGTCATGTGAGATTAAGAAAGTTAAAGAACAAAACTGAGGGATTTCAGTGTCGGTGACTGAAGGACATCAGAGGCCAAGAAAAATAAAAGAAAATATATGTTTATCAATTTTACCTCCTGCCAATGTTCCTGCAAGGGCTGCCTTTATATTTGTTTTAGATGTTTGCATCTCTGGAACTTGTATTTGTTATGTAATTATGTTACTTATAGTTAACAAAATAAACATCAGTTTCAGTTCCATTTTCTTTAGAACCACTTTCCAGCATTTACACTTGTTGTATTGTCTAAAACTCTTATCATAAATGCACTTTTATTTGTACAGTGTTAGATCAAAGGCGTCTCAAAGTTACTTTGTACAATCAGGAGAAAAACACCTGAACCCTTTCAGAGGAAGCAAGTTGCGATAGTGACAAGGAAGAAACGTGGAGCAGATCCAAACTCCAGAGGGCGCTCATCTGCTTTGACCAGTTGGGGTGAAAAGAAAATACAAAAAATGTAGGGAGAGAGGGAAAGAGAAAGAAGGAGAGGAAGAAGAAGTCAGAGTTGCAGGGTGAACAACCTAATACATACATAATATATATAGTAGATAGATATAATATAATACATAAAATGCATGTAGATACATATAACTAAATAATTCAGATGTAATAATATAGACACACGCATAAGTATATGATACATACATTACATATATATACAGTATACATACACACACACACACACACACACACACAAACACAAATAAATAGTGGTATATAATTGTGCCTCAAATTATTATAAAATGTAAAAAGACTAAAATGTGTAATAGCGGACTACTTATGCTGCTGTCCGTATACTGTACATAATGCTTGTCTGTGATTTGAAGCGGAAGAATTTGGCAGTAGTTAATAACAACATTGCACAACAACAACATTGGGCCTAGTATTCCACTGACAGATTGTATGAAATATTTTTTTTTATATATATATATGAAGAACCTTCAAATCAATATACTCCAATATATTGACAATTTTGATATGATTCAAAGTTAGTTGACAATGAAAAAGGATAGAAACCCCCAAACCACTTTATAGATGGAGCATGTGTATAGCTTTTGCGTAGTGCCCGTGATGCTTTCTGGTCCAAATGTTTGAACTCTATTATATATATCTATCATGGCAGCCCTAGGAGGGAGGATAGCTGGCCCTTCTCACCCCATTATTGAGTTTTGGCAAAAGTATTCATTGTAACTTCAGAGCTGAGAGCTGCATTACAAGTGTGGCAAGTTGCAATAAAAAAAAAAGTCAAAGTCCCAGTGATTGTCACGTCCCGAAGGATGCGAAATTAGTCTTCCGCATTTGACCCATCATGCCCCGAGGGACAGCAGCAGTGCCGCGCCCGGGAATCATTGGGTGATCTAACCCCCGAATTTCAACCCCGAATACTGAGTGCCAAGCAGGGAGGCAATGGGTACCATTTTTACAGCCTTAATAAACTCATTACAGTCATTTGTAAAACAGATGACAGTAATAATGGTGTGGTCCTATTCTTCCTGGCTTTTTTGACAGCAGGGAAGTGGGATGCAATTCCCTTTGTTTGAACAATGAACAGCAGCAATAGCACATCGCAAGAGGCTCAACAATACTGCCACACTCATTAACAGAGAGCCTCTTTGCCTGTGTGTGAGTGTATAAATGAAAATGATATGGATTTTTTTTTCATGCAAAAGAAAGGAAGAGCTTTGTTGTGTTTGGTGTGAAAAGCTTTTGGCATACAAATAGGTGTGAGTCTTGGTGGAGATTCCTGGCAGCTGGCCGGGACCACAGGACACCTGGGCTCTGGTCCGTGTTAAAATTGAAAAAGGGAGATTTTATAATCTGATGTTGAGTGTTGTGGATGTTCAGTGAAGAAATGAGGGCATACTTACACATTTTAAACTGCTAGCTTAAAGTCCTTTGCTTTGCCTTAATAATCATGTTTAAAGTGACCTTTTAAAAATATGTTTTATAGACGGAATGATGTATTTTTAGTGACCTGTACAAGTTATTTATCATTTATAAACCTGTGGATGGCACTCAATTTGAGTGCCATCATTGACATGAAAATGTCAATAAAGATTATATGATTACACTACTGCTCGTAATTGCGTCTGCATTTCAACATACATTTGATCCATTTAATGTTGTAATTATTAATAACAACCACACTGAGTGAAAACCAATGTTTTTATTAATCTCACAATAATCCACTTTGACAAAAAAAAATCCAATGTTTTGATTGTACATCAGAACACAGGAATGCTACATTTTTCTACAATATGTTGACGTTATTAGAGCCGGGCTGCAATATCTGAAGCGTGACAATGAGTCTCATGGCCCTCCTGAACCAGGGGTAGAAAAATGCATAGACCAGTGGGTTCAAACAGGAATTACAATAAAGCAGCCAGACCCCGAAAACTGAGAAAGCCACACTGGTCGACAAGTCCTGGCCTACCAGTGACGGATAGAAATATGGACAGAAACATATGACGAATACACCCACAATGACACCGAGAGTCCTGGCTGCTTTTATTTCCGACTTCTTCACCCAGACTCTCACTGAACCCTGCACTGACGCAGCTGTTACGTGAGACCTCATGGCTCGGGCCTGAGACACAGCCACCACAAAAACTCTCACATACAGGACAACGATGATGGCAACCGGGCAAACAAAAGTCAGCATGACGTCAACGGCTCCGGTGGTGGAGTCAATTACGACTATGCACTGTCCGTAGCAGGAATTATAAAGATCGGGGTGTTTCAGGAAGTCTCTCAGTATGACACCGTTATAGAACACAGAGAGGGCCCAACACACACACACGCAGACCTTGACTCGACCCTGGGTGACCTTGTTGGGGTAGGACAAAGGGTAACAGATGGACACGTATCGGTCAATTGATATGAGCACCATGTTTCCCACTGAGGCAGATGTCAAGATGAAAGAGGAATAATAGAAGAGTCCACAGACGAAGCTCCCTAAATACCAACAGCCGCCTATGAGGAGGATCTGGGCAGGCATCAACAGGAGGCCCACCAGGAGGTCCGAGACAGCCAGAGAGAGGAGGAGCAGGTTGGTGGGAGTGTGCAGCTGCCTGGAGAGGAGAAAACATGATTTCCATCACAAATATTATTGCAGTGCTTGTCAACATTACAATTAAAATGTCCATCTACAAATAGGAACCGGCAGTGTTTCACTTAAAAAAGAGTCACAGAAATAAATAAAAAATAAATCAAATTCAATTATATTTTCACGTAAATACAGTAGTGGGAAAAGATTTTTGGACACCTTCTGCATTTATGATATAGTATGGGCAACCATGCCCCACATTGCTCCCTTATTCAGTAAACTGTTGTATTGTGCTGTGCAAACTGGATGTCTCAGTAAAATCATGTGCCTTTTGCCACACATCCAGGGCAAGTACAATTCACTGTGCTATTTTTTTCTTGTTTACAGTAAATACAATGCATTTTAGTATCTTTAGTGTCTGTTGCAGCCGCACCGTTTGAAACACCAACAAGATTTTCCCCACACATATTCTTGGAGTGTTTGTACATGTGAAGGGTATCCAAAAAGTGTTTTATCTCTTCTTCCAAAACCATCATCTGCAAGCAAAATCAAAATGCATGACAGTCATTTAAAAATGTCGTACATTTTCTTCATACCTGAAATGAGAAATGGAGATAATGACAAGCAGGTTGAGAGCTACAGTGAGCAGAGAGATAGAAGGCAGCAGGATGTAAAGCAAAAGTGTATTGGCGTGATGCTGCACAGGCCTCCTGCAGGACACATTGAGCAGCTGTGGAAAGCAGGCATCAGTTTCTCCCAGGGTGTCCATAGAGACAAATAAAAGTGACTCTGATTGCGTTGCCTCATTAAATACTGCTTTCAGTTGCTCTCCTCCCCTTTTGTATGCTCTTGTGCAACGTACACCTTTTGTTTTGGAGAGACAACGACATGAGTGATTGCATTTCCAAGGAGATTCAAGATAACAGCCTTCTGTGACCTTTTTTTTCCCACCTTAAGTTTTGCACATTCTATGAAAGTTCTTTGTCGTTAAAACCCTTCAATCCAGAAACAGTCCCTTTGTTTGCTAATGATGAATACTTCAAACATGCACCGTGTTGTGCTATTTGGACATGTTTTCAGTGATTAACCCGAGGTCAACAGATGTTTTGGGTCTTTGATCAGCAGACACCCTTGCTTGGGAGACTCTGCCAGGGTTGATCAGTTCCTGGCCTGTGTCCAAGTGGCACACCATGGATCCCTCTTCCAGATCCACAGCCATTGTGGACTCCAAGATGTTCTTGATAACTTCTCAGCACAGGTGACCATTAACCCCATGGAGTTTGAGAATTTGTGCAATGACTGGCCAATCTGTCGTCCCAGAGCGCCCACAGGAAGGACAGTTTTTCAATATGAGTCAACGGTAAAGTAAAGTGCTAAATTAGACTGTCAAAACAAAATTATTAGACTACAAAAGATAGTAAAACAAATGAGTCCAGGGACACAGAGGGAATAACACACGTCAAAGTGTGTTATCCAAATCCAAATATCCTTGATTGTCATTGCGACAGGTAGCTACAACAAAATTGGTTGGGCTATCTTCCCATAGTGCAATAAAAAAGTAAGAAAAATAACTCGTAAGGCCCATGTACATTATTGGTGATAAGGCAGACTGTGCATGTCCGACCCCACAAAATTTTCAACGAAAGCAGCGACCAGCAAGAACCAGGTAACCCCGGACCACAACCAACCACGTGGGAGACGCATATGTCCAATGCCTTCCGCAACGGTCTGCTTCCCCAGATCTCTGAGGCCGTCAACCAGTCACGCGTCGGTGTTGATGTAGCCTGCCTTAATGAACTCCACCATCATGCAGCCCACGCTGAACGTCAAATCCAGTGTATAAAGGAAGCAGAAGAGCAGAAGCGCAAAGACGCCAAACACCGAGCCCACCTCACCATGGTCCAAACACCGACCCAAACAGCCCACAGCCTAACAACGCCCGGTGAAGGGCGAGAAGGTGACCCGAGATTAGCCCGAGGCCAAGGTGATGGCTCCCATTTGATTTGTGGCTTTTGTGACCACTGGGCCAGAGGCTGTCCCTGTAAAACCTGACAGCCGACATGGGCGAGGAGTAAGGACAATTTACACCTCAATACCAGCCTCACCACCCTAGTCCAGAACACCATCAACAAACTGGAAAAACCCAAATTGACCCCACCGAGACATACATTATGTACAAGGCCACTCCCTTTGAGAAGTTTCCAAGCGCCACACTGAAAATCATAGATAAAGACAATACTTTTCTTGCCGATTCTGTGGCTACGCATTCTGTTATCCGAGCTAAGGAACTCCCACATTCAGTGGTGGAACTAGACTTTTATCCTTGGGGTGGCTATCGGATGACCAAGGCTATTTCAGGGGGACCACAGACTATGACAATGAATTTGTTTCTCAACCAATGAATTGCAATCTGAGTCTCTAAATGTTGCTATGTACATACTAAGCACAAAGAAGATTAGATTTGTGTGTATCATTTTAAGTTTATTAACACAATGTTCAAGTCTTTGGGTATCGGGACGATGGAGGTGGGCTTGAAGCAGGTCGGTACCACAGTGCGGGCTAAGGACAGGTTGAATATGTCTGTCAGCACTCCTGCCAGTTCCCCAGAACACGCTCTGAGAACACGTCCAGGGATACCATCAGGACCCGCAGCCTTGTGTACTTTAATGCTGTTCAGCACCGCTCCTACATCAGTGGGGAAGGGAGTCAGTGGTTGGAGGTCTGGAGTCACATCTGCCTTGGTTGCAGTTATTAGGTTCCCCCTCTCAAAACCAAAATAAAAGTTGTTAAGCTCGTTGAGGAAGGAGACATCAGAGGAGGTAGGGGAGGGGTTGGTGGTCCTGTAGTCCTGTATTTGGAGAAGTGTTCTTCTACCTTCCCTTTGTAGTGGTGTTTGGCCTTTTTGATGCCCCTCTTCAGCTCAGCCCTGGTTGTACTGTAGGCCTGTCCATCCCCTGACCTGAAGGCGATGTTGTTGGGTCTTCAGCAAGAGACAAACATCCGGTTCATCCAAGGCTTTTGATTGGAGTACATAGTGATCCGTTTGTGGGTGGTGACGCTGTTTATAGTGGTGGAGATGTGGTCCAGTTCAGATGAGGCGTACTGGTTCAAGTCTGTGTGGGTGAACATATTCCAGTCTGTGTTTCTGAACCGGTCCTGGAGTACAGCGTCTGTTCCCTTTGGCCATACGTTTATTGGCCTCACAGGGGGTTTCATGCGTTGAATGAGAGGTGAGTACCGAGGTGTGAGGAACAGGGAGAGGTGGTCCGATTGTCCAATGTGGGGGAGGGGTTTTGCTTTGTAAGTAATATGGTCCAGAGTCTTGTCCCCTCTGGTGTTACAGGAGACATGTTGGTAGAATCTGGAGAGGACTGTCTTCAAGTTGGAGTGGTTGAAGTCACCAGCAACAATAAAGGCAGCCTCCGGGTGTTTGGTCTGGTGTTTGCTTATGGCTGCATAAAGTTCTTTCATAGCCAGCTTAGCATTAGCATCCGGGGGGGTATACACTGCAGTGAGTATGATGGAAGTGAATTCTCTGGGGAGATAGAAGGGCCTGCATTTGACCATTAAGAACTCCTCATTAAGTGAGCATTGTCTCTCGGTAGTAATAGAGTCCGTGCACCAAGCTTTGTTGATATAAATGCACCAGTCTCCACCTCTGGTTTTGCCAGAGTCGTCTGCTATCCTGTCGACTCGGTGTGTGTGACGTCCTGCAAACTCAATAGCATTATCCGGGCGGCTGTTATTTAGCCATGTTTCAGTGAAAATCATGACATTTGAGTCCATAATCCGTTTGTTGTTGGTGATGGAGAGCCAAATTTCATCCATCTTGTTTGCCAGAGAACGGACATTGGCGAGGAAAATGCTGGGTAAAGGGAGCCGGTGTGGTATTAGCTTTAGCTTAGCTCGTAGCCCTCTGTGCCTACCTCGCCTTTGTTTACATTCTCCCAATCGATTTACGTGCGTGCACTTCCACCCGGCCGGGAAGAGTGAGCAGCCTCCGGTGTTCTGGAGATCTCTGGGATGAGTCGGAGATCGGCGATAAATCTGTCAGAATTTTTAGTCCAAATGTCCAAAAGCTCCCGTCTGCTGTAGGACAGCAACGCAGAGCAATTGGGGATGAATGATCCAGTCAGGAGTAGGTAGAATACCGCTAAGTAGCAGATTCTGGAGAGACACTGAGCCTTGCGTTGTTCGCGCGCCGCCATCTTGGTCACTTATAGAGTTCTTCTTGGGAACAAGAATGATGGTGGCTGTTTTCAGACAGGATGGAACGGTGGCCTGTTTCAGGGAGGTGTTGAATATCCTTGTCAGGACCCCTGAGAGTTTATCAGCGCAGACCTTTAGCACTTTGCTCAGCACTCCGTCTGGCCCGCCGCTTTGTGTGGATTTACAGCCCTCAGGACATTTTCTCACCTGGTGAACCTGCAGCTCGAGCAGGTGGGTGCTGGGATGTCATGAGGTGCTGGGATGACCTGACTTGAGCCGAGGCGAGTACTACTAGTGGCAACGTGACCTAAGGGTCCAACCGAGCAAATGAAAAAACTTAATGCACTGTGGTTCGGAGCCTGCAGCTCAGCCCAGGTGATCTTGCACTGTTCTACTTTTTCGCACACAGTCACCCAGTTGAGACACGGCACACCCAGTGGATGTGTGTCGTGTCACAGGCGGTGCACATATCGAACACTTCTGAAATTGGTCCCATCATGAACTTGATGACGTTCAACACCTAAACTGTTCCGTTTCATTGAGGTAGACTTAGCAATTTTCAAGATAATTGCTTTTGAAACAATGTCAAATTTCTCGGGACATCCTGTATATCTAACAAAAATACGGTATATAAAAAAAAAACCCTGAAACACACAGAATAAATATATCAAATACATCTATCGTGTTATTCGAGCTGATCTCGTTAACCTAAAGAAGGAACAGAATGTTAGGTTAATCCTTATGCCTGAAGTGAGCGATGCAGATGACGACGAGCAGGTTGAGGGCGACGGTGAGCAGGGAGATGGAGGCCAGCACGAAGTAAAGCAGGGGGTGCTCGGCGGCGACGGCGGCCCGCACCTGCACGACGTGTTGTGCAGCGGCGAGAAGCAGGCGTCGAGTGCTTCTCTGAGGGTCTCCATTGGCTCAGAGACCAGCGAGTGCAGGGGCTCGTCATCCAGCTGCTGCATCCAATGCTGACTTTAGTACCTCCCATCTCCCACACTTTTTAGAACAGGCCTGCAGGGGGCGACTCACGTGGTGCCTGCGAGCACTGCGTAACTGACCCATGATTTATGGATTATTGTGATGTTATGAGGTATTCCATTGGTCACACAGAGGACAAAACGACAATAAAGTGAGATGGCAAAGGCAGTATGTGTCTTATGAAAATGGGGCAATGCATACTTGCTCCAGGCAGTGTCCCACACTCGGCCTCCAGACATCGGCTGCAATTCAGCGCTCGAAGAGAACGCCTCCCCTGAGGTCTCAGGTGAAGGCAGCCAAGACTCTTGGGGTTGTCGTGCTCATATTTCTTCTGTGCTTTTGCCCATTTTATGTGTTCACTATGGCTGAGAGCAACATGATAGGGGAGTCATCCGCAGCTGAGATTTGGCTGTTGTATTTGAACTCCTGTTTGAACCCTCTCGTCTATGTCTTTTGCTACCCTTGGTTCAGAAAATCTATTAAACGCCTTGTTACACTTCAACCTGTCAAGGCCTGTTCATTTCAGGTTGATATCAGGTAACGGAAGACCAGAGAGGCCAAAGTCCAACTTTTGTGTTCTGTCTTTCCCTTTTCTTTGTTTACTCATTGTGGTTGATCAACTCGCACACTCAAAGGTACATCAAAGCTGCCACGAACAGCCTGTGTGTGTGACAGCGGTCAGTAAACTATTGTTTTAACTATTATTATTACATTAAAATTGAACCTTAATCGTTATTTTTGATCAGCCTTCTCATGTAAGACCTGATGTCATGTGAGATTAAGAAAGTTAAAGAACAAAACTGAGGGATTTCAGTGTCGGTGACTGAAGGACATCAGAGGCCAAGAAAAATAAAAGAAAATATATGTTTATCAATTTTACCTCCTGCCAATGTTCCTGCAAGGGCTGCCTTTATATTTGTTTTAGATGTTTGCATCTCTGGAACTTGTATTTGTTATGTAATTATGTTACTTATAGTGAACAAAATAAACATCAGTTTCAGTTCCATTTTCTTTAGAACCACTTTCCAGCATTTACACTTGTTGTATTGTCTAAAACTCTTATCATAAATGCACTTTTATTTGTACAGTGTTAGATCAAAGGCGTCTCAAAGTTACTTTGTACAATCAGGAGAAAAACACCTGAACCCTTTCAGAGGAAGCAAGTTGCGATAGTGACAAGGAAGAAACGTGGAGCAGATCCAAACTCCAGAGGGCGCTCATCTGCTTTGACCAGTTGGGGTGAAAAGAAAATACAAAAAATGTAGGGAGAGAGGGAAAGAGAAAGGAGAGGAAGAAGAAGTCAGAGTTGCAGGGTGAACAACCTAATACATACATAATATATAGTAGATAGATATAATATAATACATAATATACATGTAGATACATATAACTAAATAATTCAGATGTAATAATATAGACACACGCATAAGTATATGATACATACATTACATATATATACAGTATATATATACACACACACAAACACAAATAAATAGTGGTGTATAATTGTGCCTCAAATTATTATAAAATGTAAAAAGACTAAAATGTGTAATAGCGGACTACTTATGCTGCTGTCCGTATACTGTACGTAATGCTTGTCTGTGATTTGAAGCGGAAGAATTTGGCAGTAGTTAATAACAACATTGCACAACAACAACATTGGGCCTAGTATTCCACTGACAGATTGTATGAAATATTTTTTTTTTATATAAAGAACCTTCAAATCAATATACTTCAATATATTGACAATTTTGATATGATTCAAAGTTTTACTGCATCTGCGTATTACTGCACATCTACATTTCGACAGAGAAGCCTTAATAAACTCATTACAGTCATTTGTAAAACAGATGACAGTAATAATGGTGTGGTCCTATTCTTCCCTGGCTTTTTTGACAGCAGGGAAGTGGGATGCAATTCCCTTTGTTTGAACAATGAACAGCAGCAATAGCACATCGCAAGAGGCTCAACAATACTGCCACACTCATTAACAGAGAGCCTCTTTGCCTGTGTGTGAGTGTATAAATGAAAATGATATGGATTTTTTTTTCATGCAAAAGAAAGGAAGAGCTTTGTTGTGTTTGGTGTGAAAAGCTTTTGGCATACAAATAGGTGTGAGTCTTGGTGGAGATTCCTGGCAGCTGGCCGGGACCACAGGACACCTGGGCTCTGGTCCGTGTTAAAATTGAAAAAGGGAGATTTTATAATCTGATGTTGAGTGTTGTGGATGTTCATTGAAGAAATGAGGGCATACTTACACATTTTAAACTGCTGGCTTAAAGTCCTTTGCTTTGCCTTAATAATCATGTTTAAAGTGACCTTTTAAAAATATGTTTTATAGACAGAATAATGTATTTTTAGTGACCTGTACAAGTTATTTATCATTTATAAACCTGTGGATGGCACTCAATTTGAGTGCCATCATTGACATGAAAATGTCAATAAAGATTATATGATTACACTACTGCTTGTAATTGCGTCTGCATTTCAACATACATTTGATCCATTTAATGTTGTAATTATTAATAACAACCACACTGAGTGAAAACCAATGTTTTTATTAATCTCACAATAATCTGAGAATGTGCACTTTGACAAAAAAAGAAAACAAGAATTCCAATGTTTTGATTGTACAAAACATCAACATATGAATACACAGGAAAAGAACAACACTGCTTACATTTTTTTTCTACAATATGTTGACGTTATTAGAGCCGGGCTGCAATATCTGAAGCGTGACAATGAGTCTCATGGCCCTCCTGAACCAGGGTAGAAAATGCATAGACCAGTGGGTTCAAACAGGAATTACAATAAAGCAGCCAGACCCCGAAAACTGAGAAAGCCACACTGGTCGGCAAGTCCTGGCCTGCCAGTGACAGATAGAAATATGGACAGAAACATATGACGAATACACCCACAATGACACCGAGAGTCCTGGCTGCTTTTATTTCCGACTTCTTCACCCAGACTCTCACTGAACCCTGCACTGACACAGCTGTTACGTGAGACCTCATGGCTCGGGCCTGAGACACAGCCACCACAAAAACTCTGACATACAGGACAACAATGATGGCAACCGGGCAAACAAAAGTCAGCATGACGTCAACGGCTCCGGTGGTGGAGTCAATTACGACTATGCACTGTCCGTAGCAGGAATTATAGAGATCGGGGTGTTTCAGGAAGTCTCTCAGTATGACACCGTTATAGAACACAGAGAGGGCCCAACACACACACACGCAGACCTTGACTCGACCCTGGGTGACCTTGTTGGGGTAGGACAAAGGGTAACAGATGGACACGTATCGGTCAATTGATATGAGCACCATGTTTCCCACTGAGGCAGATGTCAAGATGAAAGAGGAATAATCGAAGAGTCCACAGACGAAGCTCCCTAAATACCAACAGCCGCCTATGAGGAGGATCTGGGCAGGCATCAACAGGAGGCCCACCAGGAGGTCCGAGACAGCCAGAGAGAGGAGGAGCAGGTTGGTGGGGTGTGCAGCTGCCTGGAGAGGAGAAACATGATTTCCATCACAAATATTATTGCAGTGCTTGTCAACATTACAATTAAAATGTCCATCTACAAATAGGAACCGGCAGTGTTTCACTTAAAAAAGAGTCACAGAAATAAATAAAAAATAAATCAAATTCAATTATATTTTCACGTAAATACAGTCGTGGGAAAAGATTTTTGGACACCTTCTGCATTTATGATATAGTATGGGCAACCATGCCCCACATTGCTCCCTTATTCAGTAAACTGTTGTATTGTGCTGTGCAAACTGGATGTCTCAGTAAAATCATGTGCCTTTTGCCACACATCCAGGGCAAGTACAATTCACTGTGCTATTTTTTTCTTGTTTACAGTAAATACAATGCATTTTAGTATCTTTAGTGTCTGTTGCAGCCGCACCGTTTGAAACACCAACAAGATTTTCCCCACACATTTTCTTGGAGTGTTTGTACATGTGAAGGGTATCCAAAAAGTGTTTTATCTCTTCTTCCAAAACCATCATCTGCAAGGAAAATCAAAATGCATGACAGTCATTTAAAAATGTCGTACATTTTCTTCATACCTGAAATGAGAAATGGAGATAATGACAAGCAGGTTGAGAGCTACAGTGAGCAGAGAGATAGAAGGCAGCAGGATGTAAAGCAAAAGTGTATTGGCGTGATGCTGCACAGGCCTCCTGCAGGACACATTGAGCAGCTGTGGAAAGCAGGCATCAGTTTCTCCCAGGGTGTCCATAGAGACAAATAAAAGTGACTCTGATTGCGTTGCCTCATTAAATACTGCTTTCAGTTGCTCTCCTCCCCTTTTGTATGCTCTTGTGCAACGTACACCTTTTGTTTTGGAGAGACAACGACATGAGTGCCTGTGTCCAAGTGGCACACCATGGATCCCTCTTCCAGATCCACAGCCATTGTGGACTCCAAGATGTTCTTGATAACTTCTCAGCACAGGTGACCATTAACCCCATGGAGTTTGAGAATTTGTGCAATGACTGGCCAATCTGTCGTCCCAGAGCGCCCACAGGAAGGACAGTTTTTTCAATATGAGTCAACGGTAAAGTAAAGTGCTAAATTAGACTGTCAAAACAAAATTATTAGACTACAAAAGATAGTAAAACAAATGAGTCCAGGGACACAGAGGGAATAACACACGTCAAAGTGTGTTATCCAAATCCAAATATCCTTGATTGTCATTGCGACAGGTAGCTACAACAAAATTGGTTGGGCTATCTTCCCATCGTGCAATAAAAAAGTAAGAAAAATAACTCGTAAGGCCCATGTACATTATTGGTGATAAGGCAGACTGTGCATGTCCGACCCCACAAAATTTTCAACGAAAGCAGCGACCAGCAAGAACCAGGTAACCCCGGACCACAACCAACCACGTGGGAGACGCATATGTCCAATGCCTTCCATAGCGGTCTGCTTCCCCAGATCTCTGAGGCCGTCAACCAGTCACGCTGGTCGGTGTTGATGTAGCCTGCCTTAATGAACTCCACCATCATGCAGCCCACGCTGAACGTCAAATCCAGTGTATAAAGGAAGCAGAAGAGCAGAAGCGCAAAGACGCCAAACACCGAGCCCACCTCACCATGGTCCAAACACCGACCCAAACAGCCCACAGCCTAACAACGCCCGGTGAAGGACGAGAAGGTGACCCGAGATTAGCCCGAGGCCAAGGTGATGGCTCCCATTTGATTTGTGGCTTTTGTGACCACTGGGCCAGAGGCTGTCCCTGTAAAACCTGACAGCCGACATGGGCGAGGAGTAAGGACAATTTACACCTCAATACCAGCCTCACCACCCTAGTCCAGAACACCATCAACAAACTGGAAAAACCCAAATTGACCCCACCCGAGACATACATTATGTACAAGGCCACTCCCTTTGAGAAGTTTCCAAGCGTCACACTGAAAATCATCGACAAAGACAATACTTTTTTTGCCGATTCTGTGGGTACGCATTCTGTTATCCGAGCTAAGGAACTCCCACATTCAGTGGTGGAACTAGACTTTTATCCTTGGGGTGGCTATCGGATGACCAAGGCTATTTCAGGGGGACCACAGACTATGACAATGAATTTGTTTCTCAACCAATGAATTGCAATCTGAGTCTCTAAATGTTGCTATGTACATACTAAGCACAAAGAAGATTAGATTTGTGTGTATCATTTTAAGTTTATTAACACAATGTTCAAGTCTTTGGGTATCGGGACGATGGAGGTGGGCTTGAAGCAGGTCGGTACCACAGTGCGGGCTAAGGACAGGTTGAATATGTCTGTCAGCACTCCTGCCAGTTCCCCAGAACACGCTCTGAGAACACGTCCAGGGATACCATCAGGACCCGCAGCCTTGTGTACTTTAATGCTGTTCAGCACCGCTCCTACATCAGTGGGGAAGGGAGTCAGTGGTTGGAGGTCTGGAGTCACATCTGCCTTGGTTGCAGTTATTGGGTTCCCCCTCTCAAAACCAAAATAAAAGTTGTTAAGCTCGTTGAGGAAGGAGACATCAGAGGAGGTAGGGGAGGGGTTGGTGGTCCTGTAGTCCTGTATTTGGAGAAGTGTTCTTCTACCTTCCCTTTGTAGTGGTGTTTGGCCTTTTTGATGCCCCTCTTCAGCTCAGCCCTGGTTGTACTGTAGGCCTGTCCATCCCCTGACCTGAAGGCGATGTTGCGGGTCTTCAGCAAGAGACAAACATCCGGTTCATCCAAGGCTTTTGATTGGGGTACATAGTGATCCGTTTGTGGGTGGTGACGCTGTTTATAGTGGTGGAGATGTGGTCCAGTTCAGATGAGGCGTACTGGTTCAAGTCTGTGTGGGTGAACATATTCCAGTCTGTGTTTCTGAACCGGTCCTGGAGTACAGCGTCTGTTCCCTTTGGCCATACGTTTATTGGCCTCACAGGGGGTTTCATGCGTTGAATGAGAGGTGAGTACCGAGGTGTGAGGAACAGGGAGAGGTGGTCCGATTGTCCAATGTGGGGGAGGGGTTTTGCTTTGTAAGTAATATGGTCCAGAGTCTTGTCCCTCTGGTGTTACAGGAGACATGTTGGTAGAATCTGGAGAGGACTGTCTTCAAGTTGGAGTGGTTGAAGTCACCAGCAACAATAAAGGCAGCCTCCGGGTGTTTGGTCTGGTGTTTGCTTATGGCTGCATAAAGTTCTTTCATAGCCAGCTTAGCATTAGCATCCGGGGGGGTATACACTGCAGTGAGTATGATGGAAGTGAATTCTCTGGGGAGATAGAAGGGCCTGCATTTGACCATTAAGAACTCCTCATTAGGTGAGCATTGTCTCTCGGTAGTAATAGAGTCCGTGCACCAAGCTTTGTTGATATAAATGCACCAGTCTCCACCTCTGGTTTTGCCAGAGTCGTCTGCTATCCTGTCGACTCGGTGTGTGTGACGTCCTGCAAACTCAATAGCATTATCCGGGCGGCTGTTATTTAGCCATGTTTCAGTGAAAATCATGACATTTGAGTCCATAATCCGTTTGTTGTTGGTGATGGAGAGCCAAATTTCATCCATCTTGTTTGCCAGAGAATGGACATTGGCGAGGAAAATGCTGGGTAAAGGGAGCCGGTGTGGTATTAGCTTTAGCTTAGCTCGTAGCCCTCTGCGCCTACCTCGCCTTTGTTTACATTCTCCCAATCGATTTACGTGCGTGCACTTCCACCCGGCCGGGAAGAGTGAGCAGCCTCCGGTGTTCTGGAGATCTCTGGGATGAGTCGGAGATCGGCGATAAATCTGTCAGAATTTTTAGTCCAAATGTCCAAAAGCTCCCGTCTGCTGTAGGACAGCAACGCAGAGCAATTGGGGATGAATGATCCAGTCAGGAGTAGGTAGAATACCGCTAAGTAGCAGATTCTGGAGAGACACTGAGCCTCGCGTTGTTCACGCGCCGCCATCTTGGTCACTTATAGAGTTCTTCTTGGGAACAAGAATGATGGTGGCTGTTTTCAGACAGGATGGAACGGTGGCCTGTTTCAGGGAGGTGTTGAATATCCTTGTCAGGACCCCTGAGAGTTGATCAGCGCAGACCTTTAGCACTTTGCTCAGCACTCCGTCTGGCCCGCCGCTTTGTGTGGATTTACAGCCCTCAGGACATTTTCTCACCTGGTGTTCCTGCAGCTCGAGCAGGTGGGTGCTGGGATGTCATGAGGTGCTGGGACGACCTGACTTGTGCCGAGGCGAGTACTGCTAGTGGAAACGTGACCTAAGGGTCCAATGCATTGTGGATTGGGTGGCGGTCGTGGGAAGGGACCTCAGCACCCCAATCCGTTTACAACAACAATTGTGTTTGAAACATGGAATGTTACATAGCTGGGGTGGAAAGACCCTGACCCTGTGCAGGAGGTCATATGATACCAACGAGAGATAATCAGACTCGGCTCCACACAGGGCATGGAACCCAACTCCTTCACAGAGGCTGGACTCTCTACTACTCTCTCATCTCAGCGTGGTACCAAGTTGCAATGGAAGCAGTCGTACCGAGCCCAGCCAAGTCGACACGGCACAACCCAAGCTAAGTAGGTAGTAGTGGAAAAGCGCCTGTCCATCTCTTGCCTGGTTGACTCCAATGTTATCGCAATGTCTGGGCAGCACGATGTGGCCATGATGTGATACGAGAACTTGAGCTGTCTTCCCAGGTAGACTTGAAGATGTCAGTCCCTTGTATTGGCAAGGAGTCCACCTGGGGCGCATGGCTGATGTTGAGCTTTCTCCCTAACTATGATTAAGGTGGTGGAGTTCTTGGTAAAATGCAGATTCTTGTTCTAAATTGCTGTGTTGACTGTATCTGCCAGAGCCATGAGGGCCTGATCATGGTGCCAGCAGTACCGTGCATCCCCCACAGCCTTTGGACAGCAGGTGAGGATATGTTCCAGATTGCCACTCTTTGGTACAGTTGGCATGATGGAGAGTCTGAATGGGCTAGGAAAGAATGTCATACACCGAGCAAATGAGAAAACTTAATGTACTGTGGTTCGGAGCCTGCAGCTCAGCCCAGGTGATCTTGCACTGTTCTGCTTTTTCGCACCTCATCCAGGAGATTTGGTGATCGTCCTCCATCCCTTTCTTTATCTTGTCCTGCACCAGATGACACTTTTCCCTCACTTTCTCGCTTTGTCTGGAAGCAAGCTTTGTTCTTTTAGTGTGAGCAAAGTGTCTATGTCTCTCTTGTGTTTTTAAATTTCCTTTTCACCCCAACCGGTCAAAGCAGATGACCACCCTCTCGAGTTTGGTGTTTCTTCCTATAGAAGAGTTTTCCTTGACCCTGTCGCACCTTGCATTCTCTGGAGGGTTCAGTTGGTTTTCTCCTAATTGTGCAAAGTGCTTTGACACGCCTTTCGTTGTGATTTAGTGCTGTACAAATAAAAGTTGATTGATTGATTGATTGATGTTTTCACGCAACAAAATATTTATGTATATTTCAGTTCACTTACTTGATATGAGAGACTGGAGACTTGAAAGTGTATTCACCTCTTTAGCTCGCTTCAGTTTTCAAAAAAAAATGTGCCAAAAGGTCTATGTCATGTCAAAAATCTATTTTGAAATATTGTTGGTTTTATCTACCCTTTTCCTCCATACCAACACCTTGCCATCTTGTTGATGATTCATGCATCAAGCTGAAGTCACAAAGGTAGGTCTTAAGCTCCGAACTGGCAAGGCTCTGGGAGTGGATAGAATCCGCCTTAAGGACCTCAAGTAAATGAATCCATCCATTTTCGGTGTTGTCCTGCACTGAGAGTCAAATACCAACTGTCTTGGGGCAAAGCGGTGTTACACCCTGGATTAATTGGCTGTTCTTCACAGGGTCTAAAACCATGCAGTGGGGTAGCATTTTAAATATGCATAGTGTATTCTGCAAGTCAGTGGTCCATTTTTTTTTTTTTTTTTAGCAATACCATATTTATTTGTTTTTCTCTTAGGAATGTGAGGGTACTGTCATACTGTAATCACAACAGACTAATTCAAGACAACTTTATTTGTTCCTTTGGAGGTTTGGGTCAAAACATATGTGCGCTTTGTTCAGTCGCAGAAATAACATGTCATAATGTTTCAAGGACCATACCAGTGTAATTACAATGCCATGTGTTCAGTCTATATACTGTATCCCTCATCAAATTTTTCTTATTCTAATTTATTTAAGTTACATTGTGCTTCTTTATTTATTAATGCTAATTTATTATTTTGATTGTTTAATTGTATTAGCCATGTTCACATATGACAAAAATTCAAAATTGATATAGCTCAGCTGGAATGTGGCTTGGCTGAATTCAGCACTGAACACATTGTTATAGAGACCAAAAATACCTTAAAGCAATTTGTCCATCTTATCTGTCGTGGGTAAAAATCCTTACATAACAATTAGCCAACACTTCAATAAACTGTTCTGCTTTTGAACATAGGACAATTTAAGTCTCCCTTGTGCTATGACTCAATGTTTCAGTAAACTGGACAAGCTGTTTATCCATGATGGTCCAGTGTAACATAACAGTTTTCAAACTCAAATTTAATAAATAAGTTAATACATTAAAAATAATGATGTGCTATGCAAAATACAATAAAAGTCATCATTACAGAATCATTCCTACACACTTCAGAATCAAAACTACTGATGCACCTAAACCTGTAGCGTTACGTAACGGTACATCTCTGGTTACTGTGGCTGGCTCTGAAATTGAAAGAGCCTGTAGCCTCAATTTAGCAGAAGGTGGTACTTAGGTATTAGTGTGAATAACTTGTTTCAAAGACTTATGAACAAGCTCATGTCAGAAAATTTTATTTGTACAGCACTTTTCATATAATGTTTGCAACTTACTTTCAGCAAACAAACATCCAATGACATCCTCAAATGGCCTATCAGGCTCACAAGGAGACAACAAGACTGCCAACAGGATTGCTGCTCTTTTTTACCCCCTAAAATATCTTGGCATTCGCAGAAATAGGCATCTGAAGCGTGACAATGAGTCTCATGGCCCTCCTGAACCAGGGGTAGAAAAATGCATAGATTAATGGGTTTAGAAAGGAGTTACAAAAAAATAGCCAGACCCCAAAAACTGAGAAAGCCACACTGGTCGACAAGTCCTGGCCTGCGAGTGACGGATAGAAATATGGACAGAAACAAACTACAAATAGAGCAACAATGACACCGAGAGTCCTGGCTGCTTTTATCTCCGACTTCTTCACCCAGACTCTCACTGAACCCTGCACTGACGCAGCTGTTACGTGAGACCTCATGGCTCGGGCCTGAGACACAGCCACCACAAAAACTCTCACATACAGGACAACAATGATGGCAACCGGGCAAACAAAAGTCAGCATGACGTCAACGGCTCCGGTGGTGGAGTCAATTACGACTACGCACTGTCCGTAGCAGGAATTATAAAGATCGGGGTGTTTCAGGAAGTCTCTCAGTATGACACCGTTATAGAACACAGACAGGGCCCAACACACACACACGCAGACCTTGACTCGACCCTGGGTGATCTTGTTGGGGTAGGACAAAGGGTCGCAGATGGACACGTATCGGTCAATTGATATGAGCACCATGTTTCCCACTGAGGCAGATGTCAAGATGTAAGAGGAATAATAGAAGAGTCCACAGGCGAAGCTCCCTAAAAACCAACAGCCGCCTATGAGGATGATCTGGGCAGGCATCAACAGGAGGCCCACCAGGAGGTCCGAGACAGCCAGAGAGAGGAGGAGCAGGTTGGTGGGAGTGTGCAGCTGCCTGGAGAGGAGAAAACTTGATTTCCATCACAAATATTATTACAGTGCTTGTCAACATTACAATTAAAATGTCCATTTACAAATAAGAATCTGCAAATAAATAAACCCAGTAACTCTAAGATGCACACAACCGTTCAAAAGTTTGCGGTCACTGACTCAATTCTACATTGAACTTCATTTCATATAACCAGTTTTATGAAATAACGATATTGAACACCCTGCGATCATTATGAGTGCATGAAAATCAGCCAAGATGTGCCGAACAAGCATGGGAACATTTTGGTGTTTAACGAAAAGCATTTCCAATGTCTTAGTAAAAGTGATTGAGAGAACAGTCGGCTTCGTTGACTCTTTTGTGGTTTAACACACACAACTAAGTGAATGTGCCTATAAGAACGACCAAAATACAGGTTGTCCCACAAAATTTGACATCATTTCTCAGGCCAATAATTTTGGAAATTCTTGTTGAAAAAAAAAAAAAAACAGATCCAAGATTTTATATTTAATGTTTCATTTTTGTTCTGTTTTCAGGTTAAGCCATACTGTTCACTCCCACAGAGAAGTCATTTCGTGTCTTGGAAAATGCTCGCACACAGTCACCCAGTTGAGACACGGCACACCCAGTGGATGTGTGTCGTGTCACAGGCGGTGCACATATCGAACACTTCTGAAATTGGTCCCATCATGAACTTGATGACGTTCAACACCTAAACTGTTCCGTTTCATTGAGGTAGACTTAGCAATTTTCAAGATAATTGCTTTTAAAACAATGTCAAATTTCTCGGGACATCCTGTATATCTAACAAAAATACGGTATATAAAAAAAAAAACCTGAAACACACAGAATAAATATATCAAATACATCTATCGTGTTATTCGAGCTGATCTCGTTAACCTAAAGAAGGGACAGAATGTTAGGTTAATCCTTATGCCTGAAGTGAGCGATGCAGATGACGACGAGCAGGTTGAGGGCGACGGTGAGCAGGGAGATGGAGGCCAGCACGAAGTAAAGCAGGGGGTGCTCGGCGCGACGCGGTGCCGAGCACCCCCTGCACGACGTGTTGTGCAGCGGCGAGAAGCAGGCGTCGAGTGCTTCTCTGAGGGTCTCCATTGGCTCAGAGACCAGCGAGTGCAGGGGCTCGTTATCCAGCTGCTGCATCCAATGCTGACTTTAGTACCTCCCATCTCCCACACTTTATAGAACAGGCCTGCAGGGGGCGACTCACGTGGTGCCTGCGAGCACTGCGTAACTGACCCATGATTTATGGATTATTGTGATGTTATGAGGTATTCCATTGGTCACACAGAGGACAAAACGACAATAAAGTGAGATGGCAAAGGCAGTATGTGTCTTATGAAAATGGGGCAATGCATACTTGCTCCAGGCACTGGTGATACAGTTTAGCTTTGGTGAAAAAAATCCCTTGCGGACTTTTTACTTGTTTCATTGTAACATAATGTTACAACATTTAATACCAGGGTTCAATAGAAAGAGACACGTCCGGAGCGTGGGGGTCAGAAGGCCAATACTTTGAAGCTGTGTCATACTGTAAAAGACCTCTGTGTAGCTAAACCACAAAACTAGAGATGCACCACTGCAGACACTGCAATACCACTTTTTTTTTTTTTACAGAAAAAGGTGGTATTGGTATTTTTCCATAGATGTCCTGTTATTTGAACAACACTCCCACGTTTTACTGCAGTACACACACAAATTTAACAAAACTGTCATATACTGACATTTAACAAAAGTACTTCAAACATCCAAAACGAACCACCTGAAAACATTTCCACGCCGCTGCTGCCAAATGGTATCGGTACGTATTTTCCGAGTACGAGTACTCAACCACGGTATCGGTACCGATACCTGACACCGGTATCTGTACCGATACCTGACACTGGTATCGGTACCGAAGCAACACACCCTCTGTGATAAGGCATTAACTAAGGCCAGTTCAATCGAAATCAACACACTTTATTTCCAATGTCTTCCAAAATTTTCTAAATACAATTTCTTTATTAAAAACAAAATTCAAGCACACATGATCACATCAGTCCAAATGCAGTTGAAAGCTCCACTCTGAGTGAAAGAGGAGGTCACTGCAGCGTCATCTCAACTCCACAGTGCCAATCAGAGGAGTCTTTGGAGGACCAGAAGGTCAGTCAGTCCCTGGTGCTGCTCCATCAGTCATCCACGATGCTCAGCAGACCGCTGAGCTTCAGCCTGCAGGCCAGCTCCTCCTCATGGCTGGCCACGATCTGTCGCTCCAACTCCTGCAGTCGCCACGCCAAGGAGGCCGGCCTGGCCGAGGACCAGCCTGCCGCTTCAGACTGCTCGTCCACCTCCAGCTCCTGAAAGGCCCAAAAGAATTCCACATGCATGATGCCGACTAAGTGTCACGTGAGAGAAATCAGCGTTTCTTCCACATACACAGGACGTGGCCAAAATTGTTGGTAGCTTTCCGTTAAAGAAAGAACCACAACGGTCACTGAAATAACTTGAAACGGGCAAAAGTAGTAATCAGACATTGCTGTTGAATTGTGGATCAACAGAATTATTAAAATAAATCAGTATATAATAATGAAACCGGCCTATACAAAAATAATGGTGTCCTTAAAGATCCAGTGTGTAATATTTGGCTTGATTTATGATTTTTATATTGGGAAAAGCTTGCACTGCCCATAAATACATTATTTAAAGTGTAGACTTGCAATACAATAAAGGTCGTTTGGTTTTCCTGCCCTTAGAACTGTTCTGGTATATATAACAACATTCATAGATCAAGGGTCTTGCTCCCAGTTGGCTGCCATCTTGCACCGCCATATTTCTAAGGAAGCCCGGTGTGGACAATCCAGCTGCCTGACAGTGTGTTTCGTAATTAGGGTGAACGCTGGCGTCCTCAAATAAAGCAACGAAGAAGAAGAAGCTGGGTGAGGTATTCAGGTCTGTGCTCGCAGGCCACCGTAGTTCACTGGCAAGCTCAGTAGGGGGAGGGTACAGGACTTTGTGAAAGTGAAAGAGCGCTGCATTCTAAAATGCAACCATTTGATGTCACTGTTTCTTCTTAAAAACCTCCAAATGTTAGGCACTTCACCTTTAACTTATTGTTTTGTTGTTTCAACCTTTGGAAGCAATCACTGCAATCAGGCCATTTCTACACCCTTCTTCTTCTTCATCCGCTTATCTGGGGTCGGGTGGCGGGGGCAGCAGCCTCAGCAGAGATTTCGGCCGCTTGTATTCGCGATCTTGTTCTTTCGGTCACTACCCAAAGCTCGTGACCATAGGTGAGGGTGGGAACGTAGATCGACCGGTAAATCGAGAGCCTCGCCTTTCGGCTTAGATCCTTCTTCACCACGACGGACCGGTACAGCGACCGCATCACTGCAGACGCTGCACCGATCCGCCTGTCGATCTCACGCTCCATCCTCCCCTCACTCGTGAACAAGACCCCGAGATACTTGAACTCGTCCACCTGAGGCAGGGTCTCTCCAACGATCCGGAGAGGGCAAGCCACCTTTTTCCTGTCGAGAACCACGGCCTCTGACTTGGAGGTGCTGATTCTCATCCCAGCCGCTTCACACTCGGCTGCAAACCGCCCCAGTGCACATTGGAGGTCCTGGCTCGATGCAGCCAACATGACAACATCATCCGCGAAAAGCAGAGACGCAATCATGTGGTTCCCGAACCGGACTCCCTCCGGCCCCAGGCTGCGCCTAGAAATTCTGTCCATGAAAATAATGAACAGAACTGGTGACAAAGGACAGCCCTGCTGGAGTCCAACACGCACTGGGAACAGGTCCGACTTACTGCCGGCAATGCGAACCAGACACCTGCTCCGATCATACAGGGACCGAACGACCCTTAACAGAGGGCCCCGGACCCCATACTCCTGGAGCACCCCCCACAAGATGCGTCGAGGGACACGGTCGAACGCCTTCTCCAGATCCACAAAACAGACTGGTTGGGCGAACTCCCATGAACCCTCGAGCACCCGGCGGAGAGTATGGAGCTGGTCCAGTGTTCCACGACCCGGACGGAACCCGCACTGCTCCTCCTGAATCCGAGGTTCGACTATCGGCCGTATCCTCCTTTCCAGCACCCTGGAATAGACTTTACCGGGAGGCTGAGGAGTGTGATCCCTCTATAATTGGAGCACACCCTCCGATCCCCTTTTAAAAAGAGGGACCACCACCCGGTCTGCCAGTCCAGAGGCACTGTCCCCGACCACCACGCGATGTTACAGAGGCGTGTCAGCCACGACAGTCCCTGCACATCCAGAGACTTGAGGTACTCGGGCGGATCTCATCCACCCCGAGCCTTGCCACCAAGGAGTTTCCTGACTACCTCGGTGACTTGGCTTGGGTGATGGACAAGTCCTCCCGGGTCCCCCGCCTCTGCTTCCTCCACGGAAGGCGTGGCGGCGGGATTGAGGAGATCCTCAGTATTCCTTCCACCGCGGACAACATCCCCAGTCGAAGTCAACAGCTCCCCACCTGCACCATAAACAGTGTCGGTGGCGAACTGCTTCCCCTCCTGAGGCGCGAGCGGTTTGCCAGAACTTCTTCGAGGCCGACCGAAAGTCCTCCTCCGTGGCCTCCCGAACTCCTCCCAAGCCCGGGTTTTGCCTCCGCCACCGCCCGAGCTGCAGCACGCTTGGCCTGCGGTACCGTCAGCTGCTTCCGGGGTCCCACGAGCCAACATGGCTCGATAGGACTCCTTCTTCAGCTTGACGGCATCCCTTACTTCGGTGTCCACCACCGGGTTCGGGATTACCGCCACGACAGGCACCGGAGACCTTACGACCACAACTACGAGCAGCTGCGTTAACAATAGAGGTGGAGAACATGGTCCATTCGGACTCAATGTCTTCGACCTCCCCCGGGGTCTGGGAGAAGCTCTCCCGGAGGTGGGAGTTGAAGACCGTACTGACAGAGGGCTCAACCAGACGTTCACAACAGACCTTCACAATACGTTTGGGCCTGCCGGGTCTTTCCGGTCTCCTCCCCCGCCAGCGGATCCAACTCACCACCAGGTAGTGATCAGTTGACAGCTCCGCCCCTCTCTTCACCCGAGTGTCCAAGACACAGGGACGGAGGTCAGACGACACGACCACAAAGTCGATCATCGACCTCCTCTCCCAGGGCGTCCTGATGCCAAGTGCATCGGTGGACACCCCTGTGCTCGAACATGGTGTTTGTCACGGACAAACTGTGACTAGCACAGAAGTCCAGCAACAAAGCACCATTCGGGTTCAGATCAGGGAGGCCGTTCCTCCCAATCACGCCTCTCCAGGTCACACTGTCGCTGCCCACATGTGCGTTGAAGTCCCCCAGCAAAACAACGGAGTCCCCAGTCGGAGCACCATCCAGCACCCCTCCCAAGGACTCCAAGAAGGCCGGGTACTCTGCACTGCCATTTGGGCCATAGGCCGAAATGACAGTGAGAGACCTGTCCCCAACCCGAAGGCGCAGGGACGCGACCCTCTCGCTCACCGGGGTAAACTCCAACACGTTTCTACACCCGTCGACAGGTATTTTGGCCCACTCCTCAGAAAAACTGCTGCTGTTTTCTCAGGTTGGAAGGACGTCTTCTCCAGATTGCATAATTCAGATCCTTCCACAAATGTTCAATGGGATTCAGATCAGGCTAAAAGGCCAAATTCTTGGGTGTTTTGGCCATTGTCTGTATAATTGAAGTCAAAACGGAGCGCGAGCTCGAACGTGACACTGCTCATGTGGAAAACAGCTCCGCGGCTGAGTGAAGCGAGGCCGTACCTGTGTGGGGGGAGTCTTGGGCGCGGGGCCGTGTCTTAATGTCGTGGGCGCAGACAGCAGGGTGGAGGACGGAATGAAAAGGGGCGTGGTCAGGTGGCTGACTGGGTCGCCGTCGAGCCAGCGCTGGAACTGCTCCAGGCTCCTAAAACCCCCCCCAAAAAAAAAACAACTTTTGTGAGCAATTCTGCTCTGCATGCATCAACAAAACACTGTCAAATACAAAAAAAGTCATTCTTTGATGATGACAATTTTTGGTTTTGTACACTGTAACTCGCACTCGGAACATATGTGTCGATACCAGTTGTATTTGTATGCATATGACAATTTTGTTTTCGTACCAGGGCTGCAACTAAAGATTAGTTTGTTGTCGACTAACCAATCGATTATTTTGAATTTCTGTTTAACCTAACTTGCTTAAATCTTCACACTTGTGTTACTGTTGTGCTCTGACAGCGTCCTTTTTTAAGCAATATATCAAAAATAATAATGACACACAAAGCATTTATCTGTGACATAGCTGTGATACGTTTTAACGTGTGGTATATTAATTAACGCATTATAATTAATTAACATAGGTAGGTCAATTTTACGATATCAAGGTTATACGCAATGTTTATCACAGTTAAATACCTTGAACAGATTTCTTACAACTTATATATGGAATTCATATGCCCTAAATAACACAGTTGATAAGTGATAAGTGAAAGAGTGTGACAATTCAGTATCAACGCGAGCATTGGCAGGGGCTGTAATCCACCAATTACTGCCGTAAAGTAGCATTTACTTCAGTGAACTATCGTTCGCTAAGCTAGCTTGTTCCATGAAAAAAACGTATTGTGTACTTGCGTCATAGGCTGATGATTAATTAAGAAATAAGCGTGTAATTCAAAACATCACTACGAAATATCTATCCTCAACATGATCTCTCTCTCTCTGCGGTGCGTCACGACACAGCGACTCGTCGGCGTCGTGCTACCATGGAATGCTGGGTGAGCTTCAGAGTTCGCAACCAACACGTTCGTTGCTTCACTTCCTGTGAAATATTCCTAAACTTTAGGTCGGAGTTTTCGCGGCTTTTCAGAGAAGAAGCCGTTCTTCTTCTCTGTTTTTTTTTGCGGGGTATAAATATTGAGCGACACTGCCACCCTCAGCGCTCAGTACTGCACTGCAGGTACAAATGAGCAAATGTGTCTTTCTTTACCTTCGGCTCTCGCTTTTCTCCTCCTGCAGCCCCCGGAGGACCCGGTGGGCCAGCAGCTCTTGGGCCGTGGGTGTGTGTGTGATGTCCAGCGGGCCCGGCGCCGCCTCCACAGGCTCCATTTCAGTGTGGAACAGGTTCTGCCTGGGACAAAAGCTGCTGAACATTGCACCGGCAGCCTCACTCGCCCTGATGATGACGCGGAGAAAAAAAACAAAAAAAAAAACAGGAGGCTTTGGTGCAACAGATCCAGAAGTTTCCAGGAAACTCTTGTCAATTATGCATATGGTTGGGTTTTGTAACATCCTTCATAAATTTTTACACACTGGACCTTTAAAAGGTTTCAAAGTTGGCTTCAAGACAAAATCCGACACGACCTCCATCTAATATCCTCATAGTGGCTTCTCACCCTGCCGCCTCCAGCTGCTTCTCCTTGTGTGTTTGCCTGATGGCCTCCATCCATTCATCGGGGGGCTGGAAGCCCTTCAATGAGTCGTCCAGGAAGTACACCAAGATCTCCCCATCCTCCGTCACAGCATCTTTAAACAAGAAGACAAACATGTTGAAGATGTTCACATCCAAAAAAAAATAAAAAAAATAGGTTTGTGTTTAAAACAAAAAAGAAGAAGAGACACAGACTACATAAGGAGTAAGTGGGAAAAAGAAGGAAATTTAATTATTTCGGTTGAAAGCTGAGAAAAGATTCACAAATTTCAATGGATGACCTCAAGCTCCAATTCACGGAGGGAATTCTGTTGGAAGAACATTTTTCGGTTTTTGTAACCCCTGCCCAGAAAAAACATCAAAGCAGCAGTGCCACCTGCTGGAGACTATGTAAGACAGACAAGGCAAATCATTATCATATCTTCTGGGGTTGTCCAGTGATTAAACCATTCTGGGAACAACTGTCATGCACTCAAATAACATTTTCGTTGAGAAAACTCCTTGTAAATGTGAAGTCCTGTACTTAGGAGACATTCCAAGGGATAACTCGAATTTGACAGATAAAAAAAAACTCCTGGCAATGCTTCTGGCGGCAAGCAAAAAAAAACTATCACGAGAAAATGGTTGAGGACTGAGGAAACCTACAATTGATGTATGGATCGAGATTGTACAGAATATTTACGTTCTAGGGAAGTTGTCATTCTCTCTTAAAGGTCAAAGAGACTCCTTTTCCAAGATGTGGTCAAAATGGACGGAATATATAAAACCTGTCATTTCTGTAAACTAAATATGACTGCTCTGTAAAATCATTGTCATGAGACACACTTCCGTATTGGTTCATGAGATGATACACATTTTACCGTGTGTTTTCCTGATGTTAATAGGAATGGGGTAAACCCTCTCACTTGCCTATGAAAAAACTTGGATTAGCAATTATATTTTCATATCCACATTTGATGTGGACTTTGTATTGTACTCAAGAGAAAATCTCTGTACACACGCTTCTCCAAATAAACAATAAATTACAAAAAAAAAGAAGAACCTGTCCCCACCTTCGCAGACAGGAGGTCCGGGCATCTGCCAGTCCCTCAGCTTGTGGTCTATGCAGATGATCAACACATCGTCCCATGGAATAGAGCAGGCAGCTGGATACAGGTCGTCGTCTTCGTGGCTCCACCTGGCCGTGTCCGCCCCGGACCCGCCGCCCCCCACTCTGTGGCCCTTGCGCCGGACCTTCTCCAGGAGGTTTTCCAGCCTGGACATGAGCAGCGGCTGACTGCGGTGCGAGGCCGGGACCGTGGCGGCGTAGCGGGCGACGGAGAGGCAGAGCTCGGACCACGAGTCTTAAGGAGGCGAAGAGAAGAGAGGAATATATATCTGCATTTGTACTGAAGGAGGTTGAAGCAGTCAAGGAAGTTTGTAGAACCTGGTGCCTAAGGGCTCAGCTTCTGCTGCTGGTCGGGCAGCGTTTGGAATTGAAACGATTCTTGATTCCGATTCTTTAAAGGTCCAGTGTGTAGCATTTGGCTTGATTTACAGTAAGATTTTTGTATTGGTAAAAGCTTAATATACTGTCCACAAATACATTAATAAAAGTGTAGTAGTACAGTAAAAGTAATTTGGTTTTCCTACCCTTAGAACAGTTCTCAAATATACATACATACATACATACATACATACATATGTATAATGATATACAGAGAGACAAAAGGGTCTTGCTCCCAGTTAGCTGCCACCTTGCACTGCCATATTCCTAAGGAAGCCTGGTGTGGACAATCCAGCTACCTGACAGCACGTTTCATAATTAGGGTGAATGCTGGCATCCTCAAATAAACCAATGAAGAAGGTGGACGGAGTATCCAGGTTTGGGTGCGCAGGCCACCGTAGTTTACTGGCAAGCTCAGGAGTGGGAGGGAGAGTGAAAAACGTTACATTCTAAAATGTAACCACTTGATGTCGCCGTTTCTTCTTCAAAATCCTTCTTCAACGAAGAAGAAGGTAAACAAGGTGTCCAGGTTTGGGTGTGCAGGCCACTGTAGCTCACTGGCAAGCTCAGGAGTGGGAGGGAGAGTGAAAAACACTACAATCTAAAATGTAAGGGTCGCTGTTTCTTCTTCAAAAGTTGACATGTTTTGAATGAGCTAGCTCATAGCTAAGCAGAGGTCTTTCTTCTACAAATTCTTCTCAATTCAAGAATATAAATGTTACGGATTTTCTGAGTGTCTGATGCTGCAGGGACACATGACTGAGCTCTCGACTTAATTAGATTCGACTCAAGCATCCGGCACTGACCTGAGCCCGACGGCTGCGTCCACGGCGGCAGCTGCAGGCTGAGGATGGCCCTGCGCAGCCAGGCCAGGTGCTGGGCGGAGTTCCAGCCCAGGTGGGGGACGGAGCAGCTCGTCTCCGGCCGCCAGAACTCGCACGGCGGCCAAGAGAGGCCGACGAGCTCAGGCGACGTCGTTTTCTCGGCCACGTGGGCCACGACGGCGTTGTACAGCTGGACGACGGGCGCCAGCTCGGCGGGGGGGAGGCGGGCGGCGGCGCGCTCCTGCTGGTGGGCGAACACCCTGGCGGTGAACTCGCGACTCAGGCTGGCCTCCACCAGCTGCGCCAGCGTCTGGCAGGAGAGTCCGAGGGCCGGCGGGACGCGGGCCAGCAGCCAGCGCACGGCCAGGCCGAGCTGAGAACACACAGCAGCACCGCAGGGCGGTGAGAGCAGGGTGAGTGAGGGCCGTCTTTGATGCGTTCAAAGACGCTTCTTCTTTTTTTTTCTCTCTCTCTCTCTCTTGCTTGACAGAGCCACAACGGCTAAAATGTCTGAATCAGTCACTGATCTGTGTGTTAACAATGAAATCCTTGAAGTCACTTTCATGTTCAGAAAATTTCAAACAGCAATAAAAAAAAAGGTTCCTTTTGTATCCAGGCACAGCTGCAATATGATGTATTTAGATTTGTTTGTATTCTTTAGTAAGAGCAAATGGATGTAACAATAATAATAATAATAATAACAATGATAATAATAATAATAATAATTATTATTATTATTATTTTATCATCATTACAGTTATAACATGAGATATTATATGCGTAAATCTAATTAGGTCGTAAAAGTCTGAAGTTCAGTTAACACACTTGACAGAATTGCATTATAACTCTGACTCAAGATGGCTTTTTAGGCGCTTGTGCTGGTAAATAGCCCCCTCTGGTGGCATACCAAACAAGGGCCATCAGGGCGCCTACATTTAATTTCTTGGTTAAGTGTAGAGCATTGTGCTTTGTGTTACAATCAGCATTTCTTAAAGATAAGTCACAGAATTAAAAAAAGAGGCACATTAACAATTAACAATGGTTTGGGAAATGAGAACTAACAAAGGAACAATAGCTTTAAAAAGCTTCGCTGATGTACCAGAATGTACATACACACCTGTGTGGAGCCCTGGAGATCACTTGTGGTCTCTGGTATGAAGACAAACTTGTACTCCGATATCAGGCCTTCGCTGACCAGCTTGTGCAGCGTCAGCGCTGAGAGAGAGAAACACCTTCACTCACTTCATCCACACTGTTTCAACTCTGCTTTCAAGCGTACTGTCGGTTAAACCGTAGAATGGTAGAAAGGTGCTTTCTTTTCTTTCACTCTGCGGCCCTGGTTACCTTCTTCCAGTTTGTGCGTGTCCCCGTCCTCAGGCCCGGGCACCAGCATCACCAGCGGCAGCGGGCAGTGCCAGCTGCTGGCCTGCTGCAGCTGCTTGAGCTGGAGCAGCGCCGACAGCAGGTGTACGTCCTGCTCGTCGGGCTCCAGGCCGGCCAGCGCCGGGAGCAGCGCCACCAGGGCCTCCGTCCCGTGGAGCTCGCAGCGCTCCTCCATCTTGGCCAGGCCGTCGGAGGACAGGGGTCCGCGGGACGACTGCAAAGTCGTACGCAGGCGTATAATTATTTATCGACGCTCTCGCCACTCGAATCCCATATATATTTCAACAGAAAATATATGTACATATAAACAAGTATATTAGACAGTCGCGTAGCACATAACGCATTTACCACATTAACCCGAGCGAGTAGAATATAGCAGCCAAAGATAATAACTTATAGTCCAACTATGGTCCTAAGACTCGCTAATCTTTCTCCTCACTGTTAGTTGTTGTTGGCGCTTTCGTGACGTCTGCATCAGGGCGCACGCAGGTTACATCACACATGCATTTACCTAACATATCCCCGTTAGATCACTGAGACCATCTTCTAATACTGTGTAATAAGACATCCATGTAAACAGATTTATTTTCAGCCTGTTAAAAATAAATATTTCACCATTTGTTAAAAAAAAATTAAAAAAAAAAAAAAAATCCCATTATACATTATTTGAGCCGCCCAGCCCCAAAAGCGAAAATGTCTTGACTCGTTATGAGTGGGTTAAAATTTTGTTCATTTATATTGGATAGTCGTAAACTTTATATTTAATTGGGTGGTTTTCTGTTTGTTTAATTCGATCTAACGGCCCTCACAAATCCAGAGAGGCGCTCCGATCTCACCTTGACGCTGACGTACACCCTGCACTCGTCCTTCTCCAGAAGCGTGTCGGACACACACAGAGTCCTCAGGGTTCCGTCCAGCTGCCCCTCTGCCGAGTCCGAGACGCCGTCCGAGCCGAACTTCACCTCCAGCCAGTCGGAGAGGATCCTGCCGGGGCCCGATGAGAAAGAATAGAATTAATGCGAGAAATGAAACTACCCTTGCATTGATAATACACCCGAGAAAAAGAAATGATAACGCTAGTCGAGCAACTGTCTGTATTGATAGAACAATGTTAGAAATAAAGCTACCCTTGCACCCTTGCATTTTGGGTGAATAGTGTCCCAGCAGCAGCGGCGTGCACTGTACTCTGCTTCTGTCGCAATGACGGCAGCAGTTGAATGAAAGAGTCGGTAGTTTAGGTCAGTGTTTTTCAACCACTGTGCCATGTAGGGGTGGGGGAAAAAAATGATTCTTAGATTAATTGCGATTATGACATTGCCAATTAAGAATCAATTCACAAATTTGAAAAAATTGTTGATGTTTTTTTATGAGGCCGGAGCTCATGTGCGACTGCGCTGCAGGGTCGTACCAGACCGTTTAAGGTGGTGCACACTAGACACATGAGTACGCAGATCCAATCGAGAATCACAATTAATCGTGATTAATCGAGAATCACGATTAATCGCGATTCTCAATTAATCGCGATCAATTGCATCGTAGCCCTCTGAATCGGAATTGAATTGAATCGTCAGGTACCTGAGCAGGTTGCCTAATGCCACCTGCAACATGAGGCGCAAGCGCGGCTGCTCACCTGTCTGCCACGCTGGCCACATTGTCGTGGTCACTCGGCAGCAGCAGCACGGCCTTCCAGAAGACTCTCCGCTGCCGGTTGGCTATGTTCTCCGCCACCAGACTGGGCAGGTCGAGCGGCGCCCACACTCTGTTACTGAGAGGAGCACAGAGAAAAACGGGTCAAAACTAGGGAACATGTCAGTTGAATAATACAGTATGGACTGAAAGTCACACACCAATGAGTAGTTGCATTGTGCACTAATTTTGATTGAGTTCAAGGAACCATGACATTATTTTTTTTGGAGCATTTGAATCTTTTTCTGTCTTCAATCTCTCATCACAGCCAAGCTATTTCACTGTTGTGACTGTTTTATTATGACAGTTAGGCTGGTGTCTGTTTACAGCAACAGCAAGAAGAGTTCACATTTATTCCATTATAAGCAATACGGAAAGGTTAATTTATTTTTTTATAAAGTATATTGCACTTGCCTTGTTATTGTTAATTACTTATTAGTCATTATTATTATTAGTTATTGTAAAAAGACCTTTAAATTTAAATTTAAATTGAAAAATACAGAATGTTTGTATTTTGGTGAATAAATAATCAAACTCATTGAATTGCATAGCATCCTTCCTTTGCATCGGAGTGTCAAATCAAATCGCATTGTGTTGGATCAAACTGTGCTGAATCGCACTGTATCGTATTAGGGGGGGGAATCGTATCGTATCGTAAATATACGAATCGTATCGTATCTTTAATGTATCGAATCGTTGGTAGTGTATCGAGATACGTATCGTATCTGCCACAGACCAGAGATATATGCCCTCTGAATGGAATCAGACAGACAGACTCACTCCAGAAGCTGCTGGAAGTAGTAGTGGACCCTCATCTGGTGGACCACCTCTCTCCTCATTTTCAAAGTCCTTTGGAAAATAACAACAACGTTCCGTTAGCGTGTGTATTCAGCGCAAATGACAACAACAGCAGTGGCGGAGGGAGGTGCGGGGACCGACCGGGTGCTGGACAGGGACAGGGTGCCGGCGTTGCCCAGGTTGGTGAGGCCGCGGGCCAGGCCTTCCATGGAGGGATGAGCGGGCGCGCTGGGGGCCAGAGCTCTCAGCTTGAACTGGGGGTCCACGCAGCAGGGGGCCGCCGGGAAACCCCTCATCTGCCGCTTCAGCTGCCGACGGACGGCCACCACGTCGCGCCACCTGGTGGTGAAACCCAGTTAGTTGCCATCTTGCACCACCATATTTCTAAGGAAGCCTGCTGTGGACAATCCAGCTGCCTGACAGCACGTTTACATATTTAGAGTGACTGCTGGTGTCCTCAAATAAATCAACAAAGAAGATGGTGGACGAGGTATCCAGGTTTGGGTTCGCAGGCCACTGTAGTTCACTGGCAAGTGACTAGTGGAAAAGCAGCACGATACGAAGTGTGTTTGGGGTTGCGGCGCAATTTTTTCCACATCTCACCTGCTGATGTACTTGTGGATGCGTTGTAGCTCCGCCTCCAGAACAGATTTGACCAGGAGAGTCATTTCTGCACTTAATGTCTCCTCAACCAGAGTTGAGCAGACGTGCTGCGTGCATTTAGCCACGCAATCTGCTTTCTCATGCACTGCCAGTCTGAAAAACAGGGAGAAAAAAAAAGAATTGATTTAAGGTGCGACTTTCGTTATACATTTAGAAAATGGAATAGGATAAAAGTTTTTATTAATCCCACATTGGGGAAATTTACATAATTACACCAACAATATAGTGCAAAGGAAGGAAATTATACTAAAAAGCAAATCAAGAAATAAAATAAAATATCTATGAGTAAGAAAGGAAAAAACAAGATATTTACATCATATAGACAGATGGATTATTTTAAAAGTTAAGTGCATAATAGTCAATATTATTTTATATTATAATATATTTAATTAATTGTTTTTTTAGTGATATCATCCCAATTTAGAAGTGGGGGCGTTTTACTGGATCTCAGCGGCTGACGTCTCCTGAATTGTTTCATCTAAAACTTCGTGTATGATTTCTGTGCAGAGACTGGCGCTGAAGTGCTGCAGGAAGGCCTCGTGCTCCTGCTTCCTCCTGGGAACAACCAAGAACCAGAGTGAGACACAGTGAGCAGGCTGTGACCGATCACTGGCGCTGCCAAGTCGCACAAGGGCCAGGTTATGAAGACTGATACCACCAGACAATAATCTCAATAATTACAGTTTCTAGCTTACATTTGCAAACATGTGGTATGGATTTTATACAGTGGTCAATGAACCCAGGTTTGTTTTTTGTTTTTTTGTTTTTTAAAAGGTCCAGTGTGTAAAATTTGGCTTGATTTATTGTTTTTATATTGGTAAAGGCTTAACATACTGCCCATAAATAGATTAACAAAAGTGAATACTGGCAGGACTGTATATATAAGAATATACATAGAACAACAACAGTCTTGCTACTAGTTAGCTGCCATCTAGTGCCATCATTTTTAAGGAAGGAAGCCCGCCTGACAGTGTCCTAAATATATATAATATTATTATAATGTATGACGTTAATAATAATAATATAATAATAATAATAATAATAATAAAAATAAATAAATAACAGTAAATATAATATATATTATTTATTACTATATAATAAAGGGCATTTGTAAAGTCTTTAACATACTTTCTCCTTTCACTGTTTTAATTAAACCATCCTACCCTCAACATTTTCCTTCAGCTTTTTTAAGCAAACGCTATCCTCGTGTCCTTATACTTTTACGTTTTAAAAACGCACAATGACGTGGAGTTTGTTTGTTTTTCTTGTTTTTTTGTGTCAATGAAACCGACTCGGCATTGACATTTTGGTTCAGGGTACAAGAGGGAACTCTAACGAGCTTAAGTTCAGTTGAAGCTTTTATCCGGCTGCCCTTGGCAGCCCGCAAACTCACCTGGCCTCCTCAAGGAGGCGTCTTTCCCGGGCAAGACGCTCACGTTCCAGCTCCACCTCAGCCGAGCACAGTTCGCTCAGCATCTCTCCCAAAACCTCGTCCAGCAGAGACTCTGTCTGCGAGCTGCTCTCCCTGCACAGCAGCAGAGCGAAAACCAGCCAGTGTTAGAAAGACCACGCAGAGGGAACATCCAATCTTAAAACGCCGAGAACTAACGGCATCTTTCGCAGGAAATTAGAAATGTGCTTACACAAGAGCGGTTGAAACATAGCTGGCGCAAGTGTGAGCCACGTCCCTCACACCTGAATCAACCACCTCTGCGATCGCACCCTCGAGCACAGCTGCAACGTCCTGCAGGTGGCAGCACAAGAGACAGCAAGCCATTAGTCAAAAAACACCAGAGTGTGCATCATGGGCAGGGCTGTGCGATGAATCGATTTTAAATCAAAATTGGATTTATTAGTCAAGACAATGTTAAAACAAATCAACACTTGCACTTTATTCATTCATCGTTGTTCAAGATGATAGAAAAACCTTTTATTTTGAAAGTGATGTTTGGTGAAAGATTTCATTCGTGTTTGGTGTTTTCACTTTATTCCCAAATAAGGGAACTTCATCTTTGTTTATGAAGAACCTGTTCATTTTCAAGTGAAAGAAGACTAAATGTTGTCACTTTACTAAACCCAAGGAGGATTTACGGTATCTTTCACTTGCACTTCATTCCCAAGAAGGAAATTTGTTTGCTATTTTTCTTTAAAAATTATTTATTCCACTGTCTTTTGTAGTTTTACAAAATAAAATTGAAATCGAAAATCGAGTTTTCAAAAAGAAAAAAGAAAAAAATCAGGATTTTTTTTTTTGACCAAAATCGCCCAGCCCTAATCTTGGGTGAAAATTACACATCAACAATAGTGATGAATTTCTGACTAACAAATGTGTTAAAGGATAGTTCAGAAATTTGGACACCGGATCTAATTTCCTAGTGACCCATTGTGCTGTTTATCAGTGGAGACCATTTCAAAAAAGAAATTGTATCAATTCCTTCTAGCAGAGTTGGCTGGCGCTAGGTTTCTGCTAGCCTGCCGGTAAAACCAACACTTAGCAATTATCAATCCACCGCTGCCGTAGTCTACTACCTACTACAGGAAGCAGAACGAGGTTCTCAACTTTCTACCAGGCTACTAACCAGAGCAAAATAAATTGATGCACATGCTCTCTTCCCTCAAAAACGCAATGCGATGCGATGCATGGGGAAAATGTTCTCATGTCCAAAGTTCTGAACCACCTCTTTAAATGCCACGCAATGAGTCGTGTGCATCACGGCGCCCACCTCATGGCTGTAGACCAGCTGAGGTCTGGGTGGAGGCGATGGCGGATTCACAGGCTGCAGCTGAGGGATCTGCGGCTGGTCGACCGCCGGCGGGGCCGAGCTGCGTCCTGGCTCGCCGGGCTCTCCCACTTTCTCCTTGATGGCTGCAGGCATTTGGAATGGTTGCGCCGGGACGTCTCCGCTGGGCGGAGCCTTAAAGTCCAGCTTGGCGGCGGGAGGGAAAACTGTGGGGAGACGTTTGGTGGCAAAATCAATGACGCTCTGCATTCCAAAAGCGGTGATGAGTTTGTGACTGCTGACTTGAAGTCGCTGACTGGGTGTTAAAAACAAAATCAATTCTCAATACCATTATTATTATATATATATACTATATTATATCATTACATAAAGAGGACAGTACATACAATACATTACATTTCCACAAGATGATTTTCGTAATGTTAGGTATCTGTTACACTGCTGAAAGTTAGTACTATTGCAAACGTGTATCATTGCTGCTCATAGCAGCAGGGTGAGTGCAAACATACTTTTTGTGCTTTGATTTTCGATTTGTGTGATAAAACATATGCATCTTTTAGTATTTTTTTTTTTTTGTTTGTTTTGCCAGGTTCAGATTGGCTGGCGCCAAATGAATAAACATACATTTTTAAACGGACACTACTAGTCAAACGTTTGGACTTGTAATGATTTTTTTTTTTCATTTTACAACTTTTATGTAGTGGACACATACTGAGGGCTTCAAATAAATAATAAACAGGACAGATGGAAATAGAAAAATGGAAAAATATGGAATTAGAAAAAGATTTTAATAACTAAATGTTTTATATGAAGGGAAGAATCTAAAATATCAAACAAGAGTTTGAGTTTTTCACAATTTTTTCTTAAAGCAGCTGTAATTGTGTGTGGCGGCGAGTGAAGTAAACACTGCAGCGCTAGTTTACTGATGTGGGAAAGAATCAAACAATCGCCTAGCTGGAAAAAAAAAAGTGTTCAGGAAAAACACCAATATGAAATGCAAAACAGACATTGACAATAACGAGAGAGAATTCAACACTTTTATTACTTTGTTTTCAATTAGGTTAATTATTGGATTCCATTCCGTCATTTTATAATCTTATGTATTTGTAATAATAGTATGTAAAACCGCAGAAAAATGTGTTTTCTATGCAAATGATGTCAAGGACACTCAGCCAATGCATTGCGTATTACTTGTACTCCGTCAGCATAGCGCTCACCTCTAAACTGGGCCACGGCGGGCTCGGCCAGGGGACCTTCCCCTCGGTACTTGTTCTGAGCGTCGAAGCTGCACACGGGGCCGTGCTGCAGCGGGCTGGGCAGGGGGCCGCCGTTCACCACCTCTCCGATCAACACGTAGCGCTTCGCCAGGATGACTTCCGACTTGGAATGCGACACTGGCAGGTCGGGCTCCTGGTAGGTCATCCGGCTGAGCTCCACCAAACTGATGGCAACATTTCAAACAATTGAACACTGGGGATTTTACACTGAAGGGTTTGTTCTGAACTAGGGGTGCACCGATACCAGCATCGGGTATCGGTACCGATACCGAGGTTGAGTACTCTACTCGTGGTATTGGTGCATCCCTATTCTTAACTCATCAACTTATCAAGACCCATCAATAGCGGTGAATGCGAGCGTCCTCTTGTGACCCCCAGAGAGACACTCACTCTTCACTGACAGCCAGACCGTACTGCTGGATGAAATCGGTTGCCTCGGCGGCGTCGCGGAACATTAAAATCCGCTCGATGTCCTCCAGCGGGAAGGTGGTTGACCGATGGTGGCTGATGGTGTGAGCCTGATTCAAGGTCTTCAAGGCCTTCGCTCTGACCTGCAGCAACACAATTTGTTCCAAAGATCGTAAGCACAGTGCATTCATTATTAGTGTGTGTACTAGTGACTCTACCAGCACCCGGAATGAGTTCCATCAGAATGATTTATGATAATTTCAACTTAAAGGCCAAGTGTGTAAAATTTTTAAGTGAGCCCGCCTGACAGCGCGGTTCGTATTTAGTTCACTGTCAGGGAAGCTTCCTGAGAAATATGGCGGTGCAAGATGACAGCTAACCCTTATTGATCAATGTATATTCTTATATATATATATATATATGAGAACCATTCAAAGAGTAGGAGAAGCAAATTGATTTGATTGTAATGCGATTATACACTTTTATCAATGTATTTATTGGCAGTATATTAAGCTTTTATCAACATAAAAATCATAAATCAGGCCAAATTTTCACTGACACTGGACCTTTGAATGGGTGGTTCAGAATTTTGAACAGAGGACCTCACTTTCATATAAGCCAGCGTGCTCGTAATCATTTGAGATTGTTGCAGTCGTTCAGCCAAGCTCGCTGGCGCTAGGCTAGTGCAAGTCAATGGTTTCTGCTAGCCTGCCAATAAAAAAACAATGTTACCCCACTTCCACAGTACACCCGAGGAAAACAAATGACAATGCCAGACTACAGATGCAAATGTCTGTGATGATAGAAATAAAACTACTATTGCATCGCATTGCATTTTGAGTGCAGTGTCTCAGCGGAAACAATAGTTCCACTTCCTGTAGTTGGTAGTTGGCTACAGCAGCAGTGGACTGAAATTACAGAGACAACTTGATTTACCTGCCGCTGTCAATGCATTGGCGTCCACTGATAAGCAGCACACTAGCTAACATGGAAATGAGGTCCTATGTCCTAAACTCTGACCTTTTATAAGGGCAGTCTATACAAAATAAATGGATTATGATTTTTTTTCAGTGTCTTTCTATTGTCAGACATTATCAACTTGAAAATATCAGAAAAATTGCTTTTCAATTTTTGGATGTCTTTGCCGTCATTATTAATGCCAAACGGCTTCCTACCTGATTGAAGTATCGGTGCAGGAGGCAGCCGGCCAAATACGAGGCTCCTTTCACCAGTTTGAAGAAGCGCACAAAGTTGTTGTTGTTGACCGCCGTGAACGCCTGGACGGCAAACTTCACCTCGGGGGAATTGCGCACCTCATCTCGGAACTGCTGCACCTCCCTGGCAAGGGGGGTAAAAAAAAAATAAAAAAAAAGGAGGATCAAATTTGTGATTTTGTGCACATTTGAAAACACCTGAAGGCCATTTTTTGAAAGAAAAAAAAAAGTTGTGTCCCTCTTTATGGACTGACCGCAGGATGTCGCCGTCGTTGAGTTTCACCAGCACGCTGTACTGGCGGAACTCCGCCTCCTGCGCGCAGTAGGTCTGCCGGGTTGCCAGGTCCTGGTACATTTCCTTGAGACTCTGGAGGCACTTGGTCATGTTCTCGTTGTTGATCTTGGCGTCGAACGACGACATGGACTCCTCGCACAGGTGGTGGGCGCAGTGGATGTGGAAGCGCGTGCACTTCTCGATGAGCGACACCGTGCTGGGGCAGCACAGGCGCTGCTGGGTGATGTCCTGCGAGGAGGAAACGGAAGAGATGAGGGAGTGGGTGCAGGAAAAACCCAGAAGGAAGTGCAGTTTTTGAAAGAAAACTGCTGCTCGACGTCGCCGCGACAATGACCGGATTGCGTTACCTTGCGTATGCCGCGCGTCCTGTTCCACACAAAGTCGTACCAGTCCCGGTAGGCCTCGCTGTTCTGGTCCATGATCCTGGTCACCAGGTAGTCCATGGTCATGCAGAGCACGGGGAGGGGACGCAAGTCGTGGGGCAGCGGCTCCTCCTGGTCGGCGGACGAGCGGCTGTACTCCTTGATAGCTGCAGCGTGATCCACCTTGAGGAAGACGGGAAGGTTTGGATTTTGGTAACTGCAGGCAGCAGGCAAACCTGGAACTGAATCTTACGCCGTGAGTAAGTTGATCTAAAGTGATTTGGGACCTTTAGTCTAACACGGGAAAGCAAAAAAACAAAAAAATAAATCTAAAGTAAGGCGTACATTTTGGGGAAAGGGCCTCATTTCCAAGTTTTAACCAATTTAATAAAAAGAATCTTACCCACTCCATAAATTAAAGATAAATTACAAATGAAAATGCCAGACTATCGATGGAAATGTCTGGCCAACTCCGGAAGTGACGTTTTTATAGCATCAAGCTAACCATTGGTTCACCATCCAACCATTACAATGGATGTTCAAATCAGTAAAAACCCTACGGTAAAAACATCATATTTTAAGTGAAATTTCAATACTTGAATTCATATGTCGTGTCTTTTCCAGTTTTTCAAGCTACTTGCTTTTAAAATGATGTCAAATGTTTTGGGACACCCTGTATTTTTGGTTGGATGATGTGCCATGGGATTTTTTCAATGTAAAAAATGTGCCGTGGCTCAAAAAAGGTTGAAAAACACTGCATTATTCTATCAACACAGTCATTTACATCTAAATTCTGGTGTTACAATTTATCATTTATCAGATGTATTGTGGAGTGGGTACGATTGTTTTTACTGGGAGGCTAGCAGAAACCATTGACTCGCACTAGCCTAGCGCCAACAAACTCTGCTAAACTAGAAGAACAGGATGAAATTTCTCCCACCGGTCTCCACTGATAAGCACTACAGCCCAGTGGCTAACTTGGAAATGCGGCCCTACGTCCAAAATTCTGAAGCATTCCTTTTAAAGACCTTCAATTACCATTTCAGTATCTCGGATGACCTCAAACACGCTCAGCTGTTTTCTCGTCTCCCTCATGAACCTCTCCTTCTCCGGACACATGTCTGGACACGTGCCCACGAACACCTTGGACATGTCCAGGTCCGTCCTCTTAGGTTGACCTGCGCAGACAAACAAAGTCATCTGGAGAATCTGTATCACGGGATCACGCGGCCGTGATGGACTCCAGTTGGGGGTTAAAGGGCCAAACCTTGGCGTAGGACCTTGTCCCTCTGTTCCAGGAGGCGGTACTTGTCCTCGGCCGTCTCGGCCAGCAGGCCCACGAGGTGGAGGAGGGAGGAGGGGACGGTGGCCTCGAAGCCGGGGGCCGCCGAGCTGCTCTCCTTGAGGGGCTCGGAGTCAAACTGGAGAGACTTGGCCGACAAGGACTTCTTCACAGGAGAGCTGGCAGACACACAGACAGGCAGATGTTGAGGACGGACGAGCTTTAAGCAGTATTTCCCCGCTAGTTGGAGCTGTTGATGACACCAAAGAGTCTCGGATTTTGAGAGATTTTCACTGATCTTTACTAAAATAAAATGCAGGGGCTCAACTGATCCAATACAAACTACACAAGTTGCTATCGCAAAAAAGGTTCAGTGAGACTCCATCTGCATGCTTTTGTCGGAGCCACAGATTCTGTCACAAATCCTAAGTTCCCTCTTTATTCGTCTTGACCGCCCTGACTTGATTCAATTACACTCACACAGAAAGAGGATAAGCATGAGTTGCTCGACTGCTGCACTGTTAAATTGCATCTTGACTAGTCAAATACACACAGCTCTTAGTCCCTTCTAATAGGGCAGGGCAACAGACTTTGATACATCTGTAGCACAGACTGAAATAACCTGATGATACTGAATATCAAAAAAAATAAAATCATCTTTCGTGGAATTGGAATTTTCGTTGGAAAATTCCAATATCCAAGAAAGCAAATCTTAGTGTCCGCAAGCCAATAATCATCAGTGTACGTGTGTCAAGATCTAAAGTCGCTAATGATTGGCTGTCACATTTTGGAGACGTGAACCAAAAGCACTCGCATAGTTTTGTTTAAATTTGATTAAAGAAACTTGATTTGGAGAAAATCCTGATTTGAATCAGCGGTAAAATAGAAACTAAACTTTTCGTGCTGTGATCCAATGTCTTTCCGTTGGAAATTGTGCTTGTGTATTCCAGATGAGTCGTGCAGTATTACCTTGGCTTGAAGTCAAAATACCGCCGACTGCAGGGGGTTTGGCTGAAAGCCTTTTGAGAGGAGAGCCGGTCGACATGGACTCGGCCATCTCGTGGCTGTCTTCTCTCTTCTCCTCGCCTCCTGCTGCTGGTCGGACCTCTTTGCCAGCAGGACCTAATCATCACAAGACAATTTCACAATACAGAATAACTCAAGTCATATCAAGAGAACCATTTATGGACATTTTTTTTCCTTGTGTGTCTTGACTTTTTTTTTTTTTGATGAAAGGAAGAAACAGGAAAGTACTTCAACGTATTTTCTATTTATCTATCATACAATATTCAAACTATTAAGACCATGTTGCTCTTACTTTGCTTCTTTCTCTGCCACAAAAGAAGGAGCTCGTGTCTGTGCAGGTTTTTGCCTTTCTTCTTCGCCCTGGCTGCGGATGCCTGAAAGAGATGATTTATAAAACAGCAATAAGATGGATAATACCGTCATTTCTTCGCAACCTAATCCAATAAGGGAGCATGGCGTCGTGATCACTTAGGTAAAATACAATGAATAAAGGAACAGGATGCATTGCCCCCAACAGAAGAAGGATTAACAGGAATATATCAGTTGTTAATGACTAATTTTCCCCAAAAAAATTAATGTAAAACAGCCACAAAATGGTGATGTTCTTAAAAAGCTTAAGGCAGATTTTTTTTAAAGTCACTCACATGGTCATGAAAGTTTACGATAGCCGAGTTCTTAGCAGGCCTACAAAAGACCCTGTGGACCTTCCCAAAGCGGCTGAAGTGCTTCTCCAAGATCTCTTTCTTGTTGAGGGCCGCCGGGACATTTCTGCAGTGGAGAACCAAAGAGTCGGTGGGAGAAACGCCGCTCAGGCTCTCCGAGCTCTCCCTGCGCACGCTCCGCTTCACGGGCGTGGTGGCGCCAGGCGTGACGTCCAGGTCTTTTCCTTCGGGGTGGTAACGAGAGGGACGGCAGGAAGGGCAAATGCAAATTATTGCAAAATTATTAATGATTAATTCACTAATCGTTAGTTAATTAATTGTTAGTCGATTGACCTAGTTGATCAATTAGCGATTAATTGATAAGTGCAGATTTTTCCTAAGAACCTAAATTTCACAATGAAGAATGAGCATATTATTTAACCCATTTTTACATTAGAGAACCTTTAAAAAAAAAAGAAAAGAAAAGTTTTTTAAAAGTAACTTGTTCTAGGTATATTATGACCATCACAGTATCTACAGGTGAACTGCTCTTTCCTGCCACTATAATGTTATAATGATATCAACTACCTGTGTAAAAATGTTAAATCAATTAAATTCTTAATCGTCAATTAATCAATAATCGATTAATTGTTAACATAAGCTGTAGGGCTGGGTGATATGACGATACATATCGTCTGGACGACAGAAAATGTCTATCGTTTAACATGAAGCTGTATCGTTTATATAGCGTTGTCGCAAAATATGCCGACTACTTTTGTCAAAAGCGACTAGCGACAAATCTAGCGACTTTTCCTGGTGTTATTGGAGACTTTCCCGGTATTTTGGAGACCGACATGAAAGCACGCATCATTCCTCCGCAGTTCCTGTTCTTAGCGAGCAGCGGGGGCTGCCGCGAGCCCCTGCCCCGCCCCAAAGTAGTCAAAAAACAGTCACAGCCTCGAGAGTCGAGCCGAGTTGCGCGGCAGTCTTTGGCAGCTGCAGTCAGGAGAGGAGCAGAGGAGACCCTCAGAGAGGAGACCCTCACCACTGCAAGTCCAGGCGGCAAATGAGTCGCGCACGCTGATCCCGTCCTTTTTTACAGAGCGGGATGTAAATGTAAAGGTTTATTCATTGTCACACTAAAATGAGTCCTGCATTTGACTCGCAAAGCCTCAGTCACCCTTAATTTCAAGGACTTATGGTCCAACAACAATCCTCTTAAATAAGGTGGTTAAAACTAGAAGCTAAAGATATGCGACACTCATAAAAGCAGCTTTGAGGCAAACCTCTTCACTAAATAACGAGCCAACCATACTACGCTTTGCAACACAACTGAACCTCTTTTAGACACAATTCCAGAAAATGTCAATCATATACAACAATACTATGTTCATAAAAATAATATCGGGTGGATTATAGTAAATATTTTTATTTATTTATATAATATAAAAACAACCTATTTAGGGTTTTAATTAATTGAATTTACAGAAAATGTGCTATATCGTGATGTATATCGTATCGGAGATAAAATGAGCTACATCGGGAAATGAAATTTTGGTCATATCGCCCAGTCCTAATACGCTGTAGGATAAAATTGTAGGGTCCACGATACCAGTACCAGTATCGGTACCAATACCGGGGTTGAGTACTCCACTTGTGTTTGTAAAACATGTATGTGCCGATACCACGACACCGATACCAGTTGTATATGTATGTATATGACAGTTTTGTTCAAAATTGTGTTGCAGTGAAACTTGTTCTGGAAAAACGCACTGAGGAATGTTGTTCAAATAACAGAACATCTATGGAAAAATCAAAATCATCAAAGTAATTATCAAAATCAAAATCCAAGTAAAAGGTTATCAGTGCATCCCCATAAAATTGTCAAAACGACGAGTCTCACCTATGTCTTCAGCAAACTCAGTCTTGACCAGAACATCCCGGCTCTGTGTCGGTGCCGCGGCCACTGAAGCAGGTGGGCCTGCGCCCTGCACCTGCACCTGCACCTCCCCGGGCTCCTCCCAGATCGACCCGTGCAGCTCCGTCTCCTTGGCGAGCGGGTACTTGGGCGGCGGCGGCATCGCGGTGGCGGCGCCGGCGGTGGTGGTGGTGTCTCTGCGAAGATCACTGAGCGCCCGACCAAACAGACCCGCAGCGGGGCCGCGGGACCTCAGCAGGGCTCTCTTCGGCTGGTGTCTCGCTGAATCCGTCTCGGCTGCCGGGCTCTCCTCCGCGTCAGGGTTCGCCGGGGGGCCGGCGACAAGTGGGTCTTCCTTGCGCTTGGTGCCTTTGCTCAAGCGGGCGAACACGTTGGTTTCTGCGAGGCTGCCGCCGCCGCCCTCGTCCTCGGGGACGGCGTCCGCCTTGACCGCCGAGTACTTGGAGTCCCCGAAGAGCGCAGACGACGACGGCTGCTGGCTGAAAAGTGCCGCCGCCGCCGCCGCCGCTTGGGGACCCTGAGAGGGTTTGACGGAGAAGGAGAAGGACGACGGGGTGGTGGGCTGCGAGGCCGAGGCCACTGCCTGAGGGCTGGAACCGGAGGGGGCTGCCGGCTGGGAAAAGGTGAACTGCATGGAGTTGGACGGCCCGGTTTTAATGCCGGTTGTTAACGGGTTGCTTTTAGCCGAGACGGCCGGGGTGGCGGCTGGCTGCGAGAAGCTGAAGCCCACTGGCCCTGACTTGGCACCGGTCAACAGGGAGGTGGTGTCTGTTGGTAGAGTGCCGGCACTCGTCTGCGAGGCACTGCTGCCAAAGGGTGAACCAGACATGGCCGTGTTTTGGGGGTTGGCGGGCTCTGGGCTGGCGCTGAAGATGGGCTTGAAAAGGGCCTCATTGGACGGCTTGAACGTGAAGCCGGACGCATCGAAGCCCCTGCTCTGAGTCACGCTTTGCACGGCGCCAAACGTATTGGTGGAGACGCTGGTCGCCGACGGCTGACCGAACAAAGGCTGGCCAAACCCCAGCGGCTGGGTCTGTCCGGCGCCGGGGTTGGGGCTGGAGGTCATCTGAGCGTCTCCGAACCCGGAGGGCTGCAGGCCGAAGTTAACCGGCTGTTTGCTGAATCCCGAAGCCTGGCCGAATGTAGGGACCTGGCCGAAGGCTGAACTCGGGTTGGAGCCGCTGGGCTGACCAAAAGCTGGCGCCGTGCCGCCGCCGAAACCCGCGCTGCCCAGTGCCGCCGCCGGTGCTTGTCCGAAACCTGGCGCTTGAGGCAAAGCGGCAGCCGAGGAGGGCTGCACGGACGACTGTCCGAAGGCCGGCGGCGTCTGTCCAAATCCGGTGTTTCCATGAGGTGCAGGTTGTCCAAATGCAGAGCGCGGAAAAAAGCCCAGAGACTGAGGCTGAGAAGCGGCGCTGCCGCCCTGCTGTCCAAATGACTGGAACAAACCGGTCTTTGCATTGTTGCCTTGGACTTGAAAAGCTCCGCCACCGAATGGATTCGACGGATTCATGGCAGGGACACTGGCGGCTCGTCGGCAGTGGTCCTCCGAGGTCTGATGGCCGAGGCGCTTTTTCTCACGGACACATGCTCGGCGTCAAGCCCGACCCCGCAAGACTCTGCCTGAAAACACAATAAAGAGAGGAAAGGCATTAAAAGAGCAAAATGAAGAATACGCATAGACGCGGGGAACTGGACTGCAAACAAAACGCAGCATTGCAAACGACTAGTTAAAATTCAGTGAACATTTCGACTGTTGAGCAATAAAATTGTTTATTGGCGGCACAAAACACATCAACGGCGAACGCAGTATTGCACAACGCTGACATTAAAGGAAACCTTACCTCTTAAACTCCGCACTGTATCAATTTTCCCTGGGAAAACCAGACTTAAGTCTTGTTTAAAATTTTTCCGTAACGAACTATATTTTTCAGCCCGTTTTGAAACAACACACTTCTTCTACATCCGGTTCCGGTCCGTCAAGATAATCGGTCCCCGCTCAACATGGACAATTCCAGCCCTGAATGGCTAATGTTGTGACTCCGACCTTTCCCCTCGTTGGATATCGGACAGGATAAGGACGATCTTATTTTCAAGTGACGTGCTATTTCACTTGCTACGTCAAGGCGACCAGGGGAACCCGCAATTTTGCGGAACTACGCGGCGCTGGTGCTGCCGGGACGCGTCACCTTGAATCCTGACTGGCCGGAATAAATGAAATGTGCTCTCAATAGAAAGCAGCCCGTCGTAATAATCTCTCCTGCGCAGGATTATTGTGGATCGTTTCCCCCGGAAATGGACCGTCTTTAAATCTTGCCCATGTGACAGGTATCCCTTGAAGACGTGTTATTTTAATTGTGCCATTTTTTGGGGGGTGAAATGGGAGTAGTACTGCGGAATCTCCAGAAGGTGGTGCCTCTTCGTCGTGCGAGGCTGCGCAGGGACGTGGACATACTGAGACACATACTGGGCATCCAGAAATTTGATCTGGGCATCGTTTGCGTGGACAACAAGAGAATTCGACAAATAAATCACATTTACAGGAAGAAGAACCTGGCTACGGATGTACTTTCATTTCCATTCTACGAGGTAAATGTGACTAAAGGTGTTGTACACTCTATTATTACTAAAAAATAGAGTGTACAATGTATGTTTTTGTCTGGGGATTTTTGTATGTATATATATATTTTAAATTCACTCGTATGATGTCAACTTAAATATTAAAATTCTACATTTTTTTAGGACCTGAGACCTGGTAAGTTGCCATGTCCCCTCCACAGGGATGAGTTGAACCTTGGGGACATCTTTTTGGGTGTGGAGTTTGTGATGCAACAGTGCCACAAGGACTCCCTCGACCTGCACGGAACCCTAACTGTGAGTCGTTTTTTTTTTTTTTTTTTTTTTTTTGGCTTCTTGTCTCGTCTGGAACCATAAATCTGTCCCCTATATACCGGTCCGGATGGCAAACATCAACTGTTCCTCTTTGTTCCACAGGCTATCACCGCCCACGGCATCTGTCACTTGTTGGGCTACAGACACGAGACGGAGGAGGAATGGACTGAGGTTTGCTTTCAAGAGATACTACTGCCCGTTTCACAGTGTCTTCTGGGCTTCTTTCGGGTTGACAAAAGTTAAGAGGAGAATGAGAGAGACTGATTGACGGTGAAGTCTCACAATCTCAACTTCTGTTCCTCAGATGCTGCAAAAGGAAAGTTACATTTTGAGTGAGTACAACAGGCTCACAGGAAGCCGCCTGGAACCACTGATGAAGAGATGCACCCAGGATAGGTGACAGTGACATTCCATGTTTGGACTTGCACTTTCTCTAAGTGCATTGTGGTGCTTCATATTGTTATTTCTTCTATAAATATGTTGTACTGTTGATACCTTAATAAATTCACCTTTTATTCATACAACTTTGTGCCGTCTGTATCTTCAGACCATTCATAGATTTTTGTTTCTCAACCAGGCATGGGCAAACTACAGCCCGGGGGCCATATGCGGCTCTTTAAGCTTTTTAATTCGGCCCGCGAACTTGAAGAAATTATTTTTATAGTCAGTCAGTCAAAAAATAGCTTTATTTCATCCATTTTTTCCCCCAGTGTTTTCAGAGTCAGTTCAATAAAGAGCTGAATACCGTGGGGCTTCAAAGACATTCTTTGTTGTAACGCTTTTGTTCATTTTCAATTGACATTAAAGCACGTTTCCTACACATACCATTATATATTTTGATCAGTCATCTGCTCCGGCCCCTCCGTCACATTTTACAACCCATTGTGGCCCCACCAGTCAAAAAGTTTGCTCACCCCTGTTCCAAAACGCTTGTGCGTAAAGAACGTTCCTACACGACAGAAATGGAAACCCATCAGTGTATTTGGTAATATTTTATTAAAATCTGCTTTAGGAAGAGTCATTTTGTGTATGAAGGGTAGAAAAAGCCGTTTCTTTTCACGTCACAAATACATTAGGCCCTCCTCAAGACAGCATTTGGGACAGCAGTTTCAGGAAAGCACAATTCACAGAAAAACCAATGCAGGCCTTTAAGGAAATTGAGAAACCTTGACTGGTTATCTACTGACGGCGCAAAAATAATACTTTGACGCATTTTTTTTTTTTTTTTTTTTGAACTGCACATTCTGCCAATGCATGATTTTCAGTAACTCAGAATCGGAGTCGCTCCAGATTTTTATAATAGGTGCGCGAGCTCATACTTGGAATTGATGTGCGATCGGAAGAGATTTGAATTGGATGTGTTCCATTTCAATGTTGTAAGGATACGCAGTGGTGTTGCGAGTAAGAATAAGAATTTGTTTACACAGCCGTAAACCAATAAGAGCCGTACAACCAATTTCTAACTGTTGGAACCATTCCAGTCAAAGCAGACAACATCATTTTAGAAGCGCTCATATTCATATTGCATGGCAGATCATTTCTCTGGCTGTCAAGTACTCACGGCCGCAGTCTGAAGTGACACAGGTGGATGGGTGAATTCACATAGAACCAACCCTACGCTGCAATAAATATGGGGTATTGGCTTCTTTATTTAAAGGAAACTCTTGTCTCAAACACCGTTGATGGACATCCAAAAAAACAAACAAAAAAGAACAAAGTTGTGCAACACTGAAAATAAAGCTTGCATACACATGACATTTTCTCGGGAGGTACAAGGTCGGAATTTAAAAAAAAACAAAACAAAAAAAAAATGCATAAAGTGAGATTACTGAAGACGATCAGTAATATAGGCTTTGTTATTTATTGGGCTAATGATTTTTAGAGAAAAAAAAATAATCTATAGTCTGAAGACAACCACACACACACACACACACACACACACACACACAAATAAGTTTTAGATAAAGCATGAAAAAGCAACCAAACATCCACTCACCCCATTACTGAAAGCTCATTTGAGTCGGCCAGTTAATGCCAGAAACATACAAATATTGCACCCGATGTACCCGCCAAAGACACCAACCATCTAACTATAATAGCTTATACTCCAACATAGAATATACCTTTATTTAGTTCATCTGGGAAATAAAGGGTTGGTCTAGCATACAATCTACGAAGCACCAGCTGCTTCCGAGAGTTGATCAGTTGCTTCTGAAGTAAAAGTCTGCATTTAGTGGCGTCCGAACAAATGTCAGGAAACGATGAAGTAACTTTACAAAAAAAACAGCTGCTTGGTAAAAAGCGCAGCAACGGAAAAAAACGGCCTTGGTGTCGGGGAGGCAGATTTGATCCACGGAACGTTTTAGCCGCGTGTTTTTATTTCGTCTGAAACCTGCGTCGCCGCGAACAAGTGCTAACTCGGCGCGCGTGACCTGTCGAGAGAACGAAGTGCCCGAAGGAGACCAGGGGGAGGACGGCGGAGTCAATAGTGTCAGTATCCAAGGCCGTTTAGACTCCGCCCACGGGAAGAGGGTTGGGGGAGGGAGGGGGCGTTCGAAAAGTTGCGGGAGGCTGCCCGAGAAGGTTTGCGGAACTTAAAGCGGCTGCAGGACGTTTCTTCCCGCCTCGGACGCGGCGCCGCTGCCTCCAGATCTCTCCATTTCCGACAGCTGCTCAAACACATCCCTGCGAGGCACACGCGGGAAGGGGATCGGTCAGAGTCACAAACCTCGCAGGAGGATCGTCACTGATACAAGCCAAAAGTTGTTTCAACAAGTAAAAACATATCTTTTTCCTCTATGTTCAAGTCAGGCGTCAGCAACCTTTACCACTCAATGAGCCATTCGGACCCGTTTCCCCCAGTAAAGAACACACTGGCAGCCACAAAATCAATTTTGACATTTAAAATCAAATAAGACTGCATACAACGTGGTTTTTTTTGTTTTGTTATTTTGCCTTTATGCTATGCATAAACCACTACACATCCTCTTTAAGAGGGTGACGAAGACCAGAGGCTGTGGGGATTTTTGCAACTGTCTTATTGGACACTTTGGGTGCAGTTAAATTCTTAATATTTAATTTTAGACTCAACTCCACAACATTAAATATTGAGTCATTTTCACAAAAGCCGTGGCGATTTTAAGACGCTGCCTTGTGTAGTTTTAAATTATATCAACTTTTTTCCCTCCCCCTTGGTCAAACTGTGGAGTCAATCATAATGATGTCACAAGGTGTTGGAGAGGTCAGTTTGTTTTCATCCAACTAAGCAGCCTGATATATTTCACAAATTTGAACAAACACTATTTATTATTGTGTCTGTTCAGCCATTAAAGGCTCAACACTTTGTCAACGTCTTCTCTGTAAATGGGACTGTTTGGCTTTGTCCACACTTGTCATTTTTTTTAAATCAAGGTCCATTATTGTACTCACGCACACTTTTTACAAAACAATCAGCACTGACTCACTTGTGCATATAGAAGAAGATGTATCCGCTGCGATCGCGGTCTCGCTGGACGGCGGCTTCCTGTGTGCGCGACACATCCAGGTCATTGTAGGTCAGCCACGACTGCTTCTTCATGTCGAACACATCACTGATGTAATGACCTGGGACCAATAAAATAGAAATATGTGAAGGGAGAACGTATACTGTAGAATGGATGAATATATCTTCACTGTGTGACTTAAAAGTCCAGTGTGTAAAATTTGGCTCCATTCATGATTATTATACTGGTAAAAGCTTAATACTCTGCCCATAAATACGCTAATTAAAGTGTCTAATCGCATAACTATAAAAGTGATTTGGTTTTCCTGCCCTTAGACCGGATCCTATTTATATATAAGAATATATATGGATTAAGGCCACCATAACTCACTGGCAAACTCAATCTAAAATCTAAACACTTGATGGCGCCGTTTCCTCTCAGAATCACCAAAAATGACACGCTTAACCTCTAAAGTTAGAAAGAGACGACAGCAAGATTTTTATTTTTGTTTTCGCAAACAGGTTCGAGTGCCGTCACACAACATTTAAGGAAAGAAGAAAAAAACATTTGTATACCAGAGGAAGATGTGCTCCCGATGTGGCTGACAACACTGATGAGTCTGAAAGAGTTGGCCAAGTCTCCAGTCTGAAGATTGTTGATGGAAAGAAATGATGAGATACAACACAAAGGGAGATATTCCGTTATTAGCAGTTAGCCAATTCAAAAATATAGCTGATCTGGTTTGATTTTTGTGCGAGCGCGTGCATCGTGTACATCGCATGTCAACGCGGTGCGGACGGGCGCTCACCTCGGCGTTCCTCTTCAGGCTCTCGGCCTCCGCCTCGGTGTACTCCATGTCCAACACGTCCTCGTTGCCAGAGTCGTCGTCTGAGCAGAGCAGCTCGGGCAGGGAGTTGTTGAACTCTGTTGGAGGGGATGGAGGGGTGGGGCGCATATATATTGTCACTGTGGAATCAGACTCATTAAACTGCATCATAATCAGCTGGGAGGATTCTTCTCAAGTTGTCAGTTTAGAAGCGGTGAGATTATCTGCTTTCTAGTTTATCATTGAAAAAAATGACACAAACTTGATTGTTGTAAAGATCAATGACAACGTAGGTAAGTGACCCCATTATGCTGACCTACCATAATAATAAAATGATACATTTTATTTTTAAGCGCCTTTCTCAACACTCAAGGACACGTTATGAAGATAAAACAAATGCAATAAAGAAAAAGTAAATAAATAAATGATATAAAATAAAGTAAGTCAAAGAGGGTAGGCCATCTTGAACAAATGAGTTTCAAGTCTAGATCATCATCTCACTGCTAATATTAAATAATTTTCCGAGATCCTCAATGCCATTATTTTGAAGCCTTTTAAGTTGCAGACAAAATATTCTGAGTCTTTGTTCCAACCTTGCAAACTGAGCTCGGTGGCTCTCTTCAGGTCGTCGTCCTCTCGCATCTCTTGAGCCTCCTGGATGGGGAAAAAGGTGTTAATAGTGGCGAAACACGGTGGCGGATCAGACACAGGAGAACTGAATAGAATAATACAGCTTTGGTGGTGGAGGAAGGAAGGAAAGAAAGGATCACGACTGTATTAAAATAACACTGAACCGCTGCAGGCTTGTTGTTCCCTCTGCGGTGCTGCAGTACTGGACCACCGTGCAAAAACTCTGTTGTCAAGCGGCTTTTAAGAATAAGAATGCCCTTTTTTTTTTTTTTTTTTTATCCCACATTGGGGGAATTTGCATGGCACAGCAGCACATGCAGTGCAAAGAGAAGAATTAAAAAGAGTGCAAAGAGTGAACTGAGAAAGAACAGAAGGAATCCAGTCTTACATGCTCCTGGAGGCTCTGGGCCAGCGCCTGCTGCAGCTCCTGCTCTTCCCTCTCCTGGTCCAGGCTGTACTGCTGGACCCAGTCCAGCTCTCCTTGCTGCTGCACCACCTCCGGGGTCTGGTTCTCTTTGTTCTCGTCCATGGTCAAGTCCAGGGAGTCCAAACCATCTGAGAGCGAGAGAGTTCATCGTTAACGCAGACGCCCTTCGGTTGTTGTTCGGCTACTCGTGTGGTTTCCTTTAAAATATCCGGGAAAACCCACGACAACAAGAGCGGAATGAACGGCCAATCATCTGCTGGTTTGCTAGTCTGATGTACCGATACCATTATCGGGTATCGGTACCGATACCAGTATCGGGTATCGGTACCGATACCAGTACCGATATCGGTAATGGGTATCTGTACCAATACTGGAGTTCAGTACTCTACTCGTAAAACACGTGCTGATACCACAACGCCGATACCATTTGTATATGTACTTATATGACAGATTTGTTAAATTTTGTGTTTGTACTGCAGTGAAACTTGTGACGGTCACCGATGTTCTAGAAAAACATGCTGAGGAATAAAAGAACATATGTGGAAAAATAAGTAAAAAAAATCAAAGTAACTAGTACAGATGGCGCTCTTCTCTCCATCTTCAACAGAGGAAGTACTGAAATGCAAGTACTCGTACCCTACTCATTCTGCAAAGAAGTGCTATCGGTGCATCCCTACTCATTTCCATCATCTTGGCTCAATTAGTTGAGAAACTTTCAAGGGAGATGCCGACTCATCATTCATTGGGGCTCAACGATTATGGAAAATAATGTAAGTATGTTTTTTTCCCCTCACTATTGCGATTTAATTTGCGATTACTGTTTTATCTTTTTCTCATGTATTTTTCCACAAACAAAAATGATGTGTATTATAATAAACATTATCAGATATATTGTTCATAAATTGTTCTTTTTACAGGCTAGGCTGATGTTAAGATAAGAGCAAATGAAGCATGAATTAATATGAAAGACCCTTTATTTATCTACTAGTGTTTTGGGTTGTTTTTGTGAAAGACATTTTAAAAGGGCTTAGAATGATTTTGTTTAATACTGTTGACTTGTATCAAAACACTGCCCTCACAGAGAAAATGCAGATGCTGAAACGACCACTTGAGTCGCAGAGTCGTTTATTATTATGCTCGTCGCAGCATCGACTTCTCTTACTACCGACTTTGCTTTGCTGCGTGCCGCTCGCAAGTCACGTGACCAGATCTCAGCCTTTGCGGTTCGAAAACCTTGTTTTGTCCTATCGCGATGTTACCGCAAATGCGATTCATCGTTCAGCCCTGTCATTCAGTCACACACACACACACACGCCACGTCCCATGAGCACTCAACACCCATCACCACCAAGTCTGAGCTACTTCAGCACAGTGACGGCGGTGGCGGCGGACTACCTGCAGGCTGTTTGGCGTCTGCCTCCAGCAGGTCTGCATGGTAGGCCAGGTCGTGAGCCTCCGTGTCCCCGAAGCCGGTGTCTGGGCTGCTGGTGGGTTCGTCCTCCATGGGCGCGGGCGCCGACAGTGCGGCTTCCTGCCGGCTGATCTCCAGCACCGCTTCCAGCATGTCGTCGTCGTCGATATTCCCACCAAAGTCGGCCGGATCTACTGCAGTTTTCCGCTGAAATCAAACGCGATTGTATTTATAAAAAAAAACAACTGCATGTAGGTCTAACATTTATGAACATATACATAATAAACAATGTATACTATGTATATATATATACATGTATATCCATATACATATACATACAGATGCACATACATACATATATATATATATATACATATATATGGTTTGTCAGCAGGAGTTCACCTCTTCTGCTCGCTCGCCGTCATCGGCCAGACAACTGCTGAGGCGTCGCTTGCGGCTCGCCGCCCCCTTCCTGTTGGGCTCTTCTTCGCTGTCCGAGTCCAGGATGATGGAGGCGGCCGAGTTGGAAACTTTGCCTCCAATCCTTCTGAGCACAATGTCACACGTTTAACTCGGCGTATTCACAAGCAAAGAGGCCAAAACGTGTGGCAGTACGTGGTGGAGGAGAGGACAAACTATGGGAGCATGTGTTATTATTATTATCAAACACTTGGAAACTGGTGGTCTTACCGTAGGTGTGCTGTGGAGGAGTTCGCCAACTGTGTCGTTTTGAGCGTTCTCGACCTGTAACACACAAATAAAAATATGAATACACACAAATCTAAGAGTTTGAAATTGCTGATATTTTTTTTCTTTTTTGTTCCAGCAATTGCTCTGTTCTTTTTCATCGTTATTTAAATTAAAATCATTAATATTCGTGTTGCACTTCTCAATAAGACACTGTTTGCACAAGTAATGAATGGAGGGATGCATATGGGGCAGACAAACTTACTTAGATTTATACTTGTTATTATCAAATTTCATTGATTGCTGTATGTGTACATGTTTTATTTATTTTATTTACTCTATCTTTAATTCCTAACAATCACAACACTTTTTTATTGCTTGGCTTAAGCAAACCTAGCTTGGCTTAGAAACTGCCTAGCAACACCACGTTGGGAGAGACTGCGGGTTCTATTTTGACGGGGTGCTTTTTTTTCTCTATAAATTCATTACCTGCGTGGAAATGATTTAATGACATGTGTACGAATTAAGAAACAATATGTATAACCCACTTTTTCTCAATTAATAAAAAAAAGCACGTAAATAACCGAGCCCTGGCATGGGCAAACTACGGCCCGGGGGACCATATGCGGCCCATTAAGCTTTTTAATCCGGCCTGGAAAACTTAAAGAATATATATTAAGAGTAAGTCATAAAATTGCTGTATTTCATCCATTTTTAAGACGGCGACTTGTTGGAGTTGAGGATGACGCCTTACGTGGACGCTTGAGAGCTCCAGCCCAAACTGACTGGAGGCCTGGTGAGGTCGGCGCAGTGGGACTGGAGGGTCAGGTACCGGGGGATGACCACTTGCTGGCCGAGCTTGCTGTTGAGGGACAGCTGCGCGTTGAAGCTGTATCGTTTCAGGTGGAGGATCAGCACCCTGGTGGAGGGGGGGGGGGGGTTCAAAAAAAGAAAAAGAAAAGCACCACCGGTCAGAAACTCTCCTGCTCTCCTGCGTCCAGCGGCAAGAGGCTCTCGGTGGCGCGAGCGCCACTGTTACCTGGGCAGTTTGCTGAATTTATGCGTGACGGTCGCCGACTTCCCGCTGCACTTTTCGCACGAGTACTCGATCTCCTCCATCTGCGAGAAGGGAAACAGCCATCGATCATGCCACATTTCTTCATTTGAGGAGAGAGGGAGCATCTTGGTGCTCGCACAACATTGAAAAATGTTTGCATTTCAATATGTGGAGTGAAATTGTGGAAGCGACTGGGGAGGTTGGGCTCGTTCAAACAGCGGTACAAACTCAGGGTATTAAGCAGGTGCAGGGAAGAAGGAGGGTGGATAGGGCAACTAGGGTTTACACATGTTTACATGGTTATTTTTAATTTTTTTTATTTACCCATGTGAAAAAAAAAAGTTATGAAAACAAAACAAACCCGGTTGTAAATGAAATCAACCATGATCAATGTGTGGACCATGGGGGAGGGTTAAATAAGCAAATGCCTCTTCCTACTCCATTTTCAAACAGGTTGTGTTAATGTTATTTCAATTTGTTCTTGACAAATTGAATTTCAGCATTTTCATTTGATCTTTTGAGTTTGTTAAATATTGATTTTTAAAAAAAATTTTTTTTTTCGCACGTTTGAAACAAACCCTTCATTCAAAAGGAGGTTAGAAGTGCAGAGTCTGCTAGCAGATGTTTCAAGGTTGACGGCGGTCGTTGCTGTTTACTCGTCTTTGTTTTTGTTGGATCAAGCAAGACTCTTTGGCTTGGAGGACTGGACTCTATATCGGTGGTGTGACACAATCACTAAGTGTGTGGAGTGCTGTGTCGAGAATATCGGGGCAATGACTGATTTTTTTTCCTCCTCGTGGAGATTTCGAAAAAAAAAAAAACAAAAATTCTGCAACTGCTTGTGATACTTTCTCACCGACTTCAACATCATACAAAAAAAAAAAACAACAACTACTTGAGCCTGATACCTTCCAGCCGTGTACTACGAGCTGGGTCCTGCAATGTCCGGCTGCTGTGTTGTGATGTGTGTGTGATGCTGACGCAGAAGACTGACCCTGAAAAAGAGGTCCAGCGAATCCTGGATGGAGCGAAGCGGAAGGGTTTTCTTTCGCCGCGGCAGGTCAATGGACAAGTCGTTGAACTGCTCTCGCTTGGTCACCACCTCCCCACAGCTGCATCGGGAGTAGGAAAAAAAAAAAAATCCAATGGTTTTTTTACTAGAATGTCACAAAGACGTGTTTTACGGATGAGTGCGGCTGGTCAAGAAGCTGGCTGGCCCCTCACCCTTTGCACAGTATCGTGTGCTGAACCTCGAACTCCATGTTGACTGCCACGGGGCAGGTGTAGATGCGGGACGTGTCGGCCTCGTCGCCCGGCTCCACCTTGGACGACGACGCTTCCTGGACGCCTTCTCCCGCCGGGCGGTCGACGCCGACAATGACGACGACGTGGGCGGCGGCGACGACGACGAGGGAGACGAGACGCCTTCGCTCGTCAAACTCTTGTTCATTTTCTCCACGTCGTCTTTCAGCTGGTCCAAACACTGGCTGAGGAACTCGTGGGCATCCTAATGGTGAAGGGTGACACGCGCGTACGAGTGTATGAGCATGTGAGCAACCGAAAGCATCACATGATCAACAACAGGGTGTAGCAGCAGGTCGCTGAGGTTCCACATAAAGCAGCAACATGTACTTTCCGGTGCTAAAAGTTGAATAAAATATGTATTTTTTTTAATTTAAGTACCCATCTTTCTTGTGTTTATTATCATTTGCCACATAATTAAAGCAGCCTCATGCTAAATTTAAGAAAAATTTGTGCTCCTTGCAACATTAGCCAGCTAGCTCGAAAAAGTGCCATCATTTTTTTTTAAATTATTTCTCATATTTTTTTAAATAAAGAAAATCTGCATTTAATAAACTGGTCTCCGTTCTAAGGTAGATTATTCGACAGTTAGAGACGGAGGATCCTCAGCAACGCAAACCCGGCAGGCGTTTTTTTCTGCGGTCGCAGTTACATCCCGTTTTCCGTTTTATCAATGACCGTTAAAACGACCACACCGTGGTCACAGAGCGCAAAACTTCCTCGTTGAAAAACGAGATGGATCGCCGTACCAGCCGAGAGAACTAGCAGTTTCACTTTCAGTTTCAGACAGACTGAGGCTGTGCTACCGTGTAATGGAAACAGACTCCCCCGAAAAAATACCCCAAACCAAAAGCGAGTTGGTTCGTATGCTGTCAGTGGAAACGCAGCTTAAGAGTCAATGGATTTGCATATCTTTCAGGAAAAAAATTACACTAATGCAGCAAATCCAGAACACAGTTTTTAAAATCTGCTCTGAGCTTTTGCTTTTCTGCAGCAATCTTACGTTCTGCATGTTCCCGGAGAAACGCTCGGCAGTGGAGGAAATGGCGCTCTTCACTTTCCTCAGAAGATCCTTCTTGGTCTCCGGACAGCCAACGTCCTTCTTGGCCAGGAGGTGAGCAAAACGTCTGCAGGCAGTGAAAACATTGCACGGAGATGTTGTGAAATGTGACCCCTTGGCGACCTTTCGGTACGGATTTCAAGAGATCTGCATATCCTGAGCCCAACCAAAAAAAAAAAAAAAAAAAAATTCCATGATAGTACCTGAGCAATGCGTTGATGGGCACTTTTTTCCACGGGATGCTTTGCCTCAGCATGTCATTGGAGAAGGAAGGCAGGCTAAACAGAGACTGCAGGATGGCGTTCATGTAACAAGTGTTGCCCAAGTTGGAGAATCTGCAATCAAAGTCAGAACACAGAGACAGCAATTGATTACTTGGATGAATTGTTACTTTAAAAGAGGTCCAGGGGGTTTTAATTAGGGAAGCACCGACGCCACTGTTTGCAGAGCCAGTAGAGTGCAAGTACTTCTGTTATTTGAACGACATTCCTCGACATGTTTTTCTCGAAGTAGTCTCACTGCAGTACTAACACAGATTTAACAAAAGTGTCATATACATTCATATACCACTGGTATCAAGTAATAGATTGTCGATTAATTGTCGATAAAGAATTTAATCGATTCAATTAAATTAGTTGCAATTAATTGAACATTTTTAACACAGGTAGTATATAATAATATAACATAACTGTAACAGTGTAGTGGCAGGAAAGAGCAATTCACCTGTAGACACTGTGATGGGCATAATATACCTAGAACAAGTTACTTTAAAACTACTTTAAAAAAAGAAAAAAGAAAAAAAAGTTTAACCCATTAGTGACCAGGTGACCCATTAGAAGTCCACTTAAAGTCAGAGGATAAATGTTTAGGGTGTTTTTACTGTTCTCTAATGTAAAAATGGGTCAAATTGGACCCTCAACATAATTTAACGGTGAAGTAATGTGTTTCTTACATTTTTCATTGTGAAATCTAGGCTTTCAGGAAAAACCGCCGCTGATTAATTAATCGTTAATCAATCGAAAAGGTCAATCAACTAACGGTCAATGAATTAATCGATAATTTGCATGCCAAATCAGCACATATTTTACGAGTCTGAGTAGAGTGCTCATCCCGGATATCGGTACTGATACCGGTGTCGGTGCATCCCTAGTTTTAGTCTATTCAAAAAAAAAAAAAAAAAAAGAAGGAGATAGATATCGCAAATCAAACCTCAAAACAAAAAAATGTTCTTTCCTTCATTGTCTTGTTCCGACCCGCTGGTTAGTTTGAACATCATGTTACAATGCACAGGGTGTAATCTGTCTCTGTCCGCGCTGCCCGCTTGTGCTCAAACTCTGGTTTTTCCTACCCTTGTAGAGGCGGCTGAGGCTGCGCTAACATGGAGGGTCTCTGCTTGTTCCAGCCACCATAATCCAGCGATGGGCGAACCTTCTTAAAAGGAGTGGAGTGATTAGGCAGCATTAAGCTTCTCTTGACTGTAGGAGACGACGTTGCGCTTGATGTCCTTCAGTGCGAGAGAGAGAGAGAGAGAGAGAGAGAGAGAGAGAGAGAGAGAGAGAGAGAGAGAGAAAAGATACAATTCTTCAGCATAATAATAAGAGATGGGTTTGCAAGCATGTGAAAAAACACGGATCACAAATCTGGAGATGACAGTTCTAATAACAGATAAATGAACCTGCACCCTAAACAAAGGGAATAATCTGACACTTGAGTAAGTAACGCTCGCATGAAGAAAATGACTTCTTGTATTAAACACTCACCTGTCAAAGAAAGAGTGACTCTGGCCAAAGTCCTTTGTCACAGAACGGCTGCTGTAGAATGACGATGGCTGAAGAGGAGTTGAACCCAATGGAGCTGATGGTGAAGAGGGAAAAAAATTATACTTATTCTTTAATTGCGTAAATTTCATGTTTCATTCTTTGTGTAAAAAAAAAATGCCAAAAAGGAATTTTAAAGAAGTGCATACACAGCTCTCAACATTGCACTAAACCACAACAGAGGTTAGCAGCTATATATATATATATTTATATATATGGACACACACACACCTGAGTTCCTGTTCTCCTCTGCTTGTTTCAGCTTATCTTTGCAGCCCAGCAGAAACTTTCTGGATGGATCCAAAGTAGCTTTATTGTTGCTACAGGAAGAGCAGTTACGTGTTGTTATTACAACTTATATAAGGAAGAGAAATTTGTTGACAAAAAGCATTACAGCAAAAGTAAATAGCATTATATTGATGTTAGGCTATGCAACCGATACAATTGTTTCACATTATGCTAGCACCATGCCATTGGTCTGGTCAGAAACAGATAAAAGTCGATGCAAAGAAGCAGAAGAAGAGGTCCTCCTCATGCTGGCTGCAGATGGCCAGGCCACTTGGTGTGGCGAGTTGCTCTGTATTTACCTTGAAGAGTCGTTTTCCTTGGGGTAGTCCTCATTTAGATCACTCTCAGAGTTCAGAAGTCTTTTTCTCTTCTCACTTCTGCAAGAAAAAAAAGACATTATGCAGATCAGGCAAAGGTATTTATTTCACCAAGTTCAAAATGGTCATCTTTCAATAGGCAAAGCATCATCCGCTCCGGTTTGTTTTCAAATGTTCACATATTAGTTCATTATTAATTATCACAGCTCATTTTTTGACCTTCCACAGGTAAATTAGGCCTAAATCAAAGAGCAGGTGAGAGAAAGTGAGACAGGTGCATTAAGCACAGTTCAAGTCTCTAATGATCCCCATTTGTTTCTTTGTTTGGTTGCTGCAGCAGAGGCAGGATCCGTCGCGAGACATTCTCAGATTAGATGAATCAGTGCCCATTTGCTCACAAGCTTTCTTTAATTAGCAACATTAGTAGGGCAGACAGATGCTAGACGGACACATGGGCACTGTGCTCTACTCTGAGGACGGCATCGTAAAAAACTATCCGTAAATAAGGACTGAAACTGAATATTTGAATTTACTCACAGCTAAACAGTGAGAACCATTGTGCACAATTATGTGCAAATTTTCCTCTCGCTGTAGGAAGTGTCAGCTGAGCCAACACTTAGCAAGTCATTCCTGCCTTAAGGAAAAGGTATACGAGCAGTCACATGCATCCTTTCTCCAGTTTACGATGCCTTATAATTGCACTTATTCTCACTTCCATACATGTGATGTGCCAGATAGTTAAATACTGTAAACAATCCCTTTATGTTTTTTGTCTTGCACTTTGTGCAACAACACCATTCGGAAAAATATGCACTTTTGTAGACCTGAGGTTTTTTTTTTCCTTCCCAGAATTAACTTTTAAAAAATTGCAAGCGTAAAATAGCAAGAATAAGAAACAGCCAATTAAAAAATAATCATATACACAATGTCCAAATATCGCTAATGTTTATTATGTCACATTTTGCACCAAACAAGTAGATTCTACCCACACTGGGAGACGGGTTCAGGGTGATGATGATGCCAATCCCATAATCATGTCATATACAGTCGCTGTATTGACATTTACGTTGCAGCGGGAATGTCTTTCGTGGCTGGATTGAATCGCGCAAGGAGAAAAACACGACAGAAACTTCCATCCTACCTATTCTCAGACAGCCCACTGCGAGTGGGAGTAGAGGTGGCCCTGCTGGGACTGCCCAGAGGTTTCCTTGGTGTTGCGTCTTCCCGACCCTCTGTGCTCTGCCTCCTGGGAGTGGTCTGAAAGATATGCATCCCGAGTACTTCCAATTGAAAACTAACTATGCACAGAAACATGTTTGCGCTTAAAAAAAGGTGCAGCGCTGCATACCTGTCTGTCCACTGACGGGCTGCTCTCGTTTTTGCCTGAACGGTTTCCAAGTACGCTTAAGTTTGCACTTCCGTGGGACGACTTTAACACTGCACAGCGGGAGGATAAAAAAATAAATAAATAAAACGCTTGCATGAAAACAATCTGGAGCATCAACCTGTGGCTGATTTCACGGCAGCAGCTTTTCGTTAAGATGAGTGAGGAAAGAAAACAATGCACGGGGCTGATTTACACAAAGTTACTTTTTGTGAAAAAGTTCCAACCAGTTTAATCATTATAGGTTTTTTTATTTAATTTTATTTAATTTTATGTATTTTATAAGCGTAAGGCGCCACAAAGAGTCTAAGTGAAAAAAAACAAACAAACAGGGTTTCCAGATTGGTAGCATGATTCTGTGAGAAATCAAAGCCACGTGGACGCTGGTGAATTGAAAAAAAAAAAAAAGAGGTAAACATTACCTGACACTCCTTGCTTCAGCTTTTCAAGGCATTCTTGAGTCCTCTGTGCCAAAGATGGAGACAGTTTATCGAGGGTGATAACACTCGTGTCCTTCAGTGTCAGCTGGATTCTGCTTGCATTCTTGTGGATTGCCTTGACATTCTGGTTCAACTAATAACAAGGAAATAATAAGAAAAAATAATTAAACACTTGTTTGCCCATTTTTTGACAGCATGACATTTACATTGAAACTTAACCATGAGTAAATTTTAACGATTAGAACAACAACAACAACAACAACAGCAATAAAAGTCCATAAAACGTTTTAGGGAATTTTATCTCTTCTTCAGAGTGTGTGTGTGTGTGTGTTTACAATTTATATTTTCAGACGGTGATGGCAATAACAGTCCTTGAATGTGGTTGGAGCTGTCACTGTTTTTAAGCCTGTGGGATGACTGCCACTGGACAGGACAATGCGATCTATATTTATGTGGCTTGAGATGCATGATATTTGAAAACAGTTATCAATATGTGAGCAAGATCTAAATATTTTCACACATTCAAATACAATGACTTTTCACTTCATTTAATGGTTTTCAAAATTGTTGTATTAAATTTTAAACTGCTATTGAAGAACAGAAACTAAACGGGACCCTTGAGCACAGCCCCTCTACTTTCCCAGTGCAGGAAGGAGCGCTGTTATTCTAACCAACAGACATCACGCTCTTTAACCGTCCATAATAACAACAACAATATGCGCTATATTGTCGAATATGAAAACATGCAATGCTGTAAATATATTTTGTAAATTTCCCTATTTTGTTAAATTATCGCTCTTACTGCCCCCCCATTCCCAAACTGCATTTTTGAGTTCTGTTGCTGCTCAAACAAGTGCATTTCCCCACTGTGGAATAAACAAAGCTAAAATATTATGTTAGCTTACCTGGAAAGTTTTTGTCCTTTCACAGTTGAATCTCAGACAGAGGCTGACTTTGTTATCCTTTTCCAGGATCTCAAAAGATCCTTCTCTCCATTTAGTGGTTCCCCGGTCGAGGCAGTTGCAGCGGATCTTGACAGCGCCACCACTGGAGAGTTTGGGCACTGCGGTTGCCATGGCTTATGATCCCGTTGGTACACTTTGGAAGCTAGGACTTTCAGGCAAATCCTATACCAAGACAAAAAATATGTATAATGTAGAGAAATATACTGGCAAGGAGTTTCAGTCACCAAAAACGTCACATCAGAGACATTTTATCTAAATGGCCGCGTTGACTGACCTCGGAAACGTACATCCAGAATTCCTACTCTGGCATTAACTATTATAGAAGTTATCAATTCATAATACCTGAATCATATTTGTTGCTGAGAAACACTTAGAAACGTTGATACACAAATCACTGTGATCGGCTTTGGCCAACGCATCCCTACTACGCGCCTGTGAAAACTCACAACAAACTCCGAGTCAATCACAAGCGGCGAACCCGACAAATGCTTACGCTTGAGCGTAACACCCACAGGCATAAATGAAATAGACTCGTAGTGAAAGGTGACAAATACGTAACTTATGCTACCGTTAGCTGTCTCAGAAACAGCTAATTGGGTTTGTTTTCTGTCCACTACCTCACTGGCCAGCGTCTGTCACGGTTGCAAAATGAGGGAAAGGTGCACGCACTGCGATCAGCGCCTCTTGCATAACGGTGTTTTTAAGAGAAGCCCATTAGTTGCTAAATATGGGAACGAGTCAAAGTTACGAAACAGCCCCCATATGTGTAATTTTGCAGCTTCAGGTGCTCATAATGTCGTCCCACCATCTACAGACGTTGAATGGATGGAGGAGGCCGACATTAGCAGTTCGGCTAGCATGCTAGCAAGAGCTAGCTAACTGGCTAATTTGCCTGATTCTAATTTGATGATGAAAACCATGGCGAAGTTAAATTACGTCGCTGCATTTCCCTACCTGTCGATGATACGTGCTCGTATTAAAACTTTAGACTCCCAACGACGTCTTCGTCGGTCCAGCGAGGGCGGAAAGTTTGTTTTGCCGGCATTCACCTGCTCCAAGTACGTCGGTTGTTGACAGAGGAGCGAGCCGCGCACGACGCCTCGTAGCAACACTGCGCGATGATGGCGGGAATGTGAAAATTCACAACGGAAGTGATGAGCGAGAATGAGCCCAACTCTCGCGAGACTTTGTGTATTTGGGTCCGACGTGTTTCGATTGTGTATGAAATCCTTCCCACTGGATTAAATATGTTCTCAGATGTATAGCACTTACCTCTCAGCGCAATGCCGACCTTTATGTCTTGATATCGTGTTATTGCAGTGAGGTTTTATTTCGTATGTATGCGCGGCCAAAACTTTAAACATTGCCCCGCAAGCGTTAGCTAATGCTAGCAAGTGCTAGCAGCTCGCAATTGTAATAGCCTGGATATACATTCTGGTTTATCTTAAATTGCTTTTATAAAGTATTAGGACTATACTATAGTAGTTTACAAGGTACCGGGACCAAACAAGCTTGGAGGATGCTGGCGACGGGCGCGGTAAGTAACTAAGAACTTGGGATGTAGCGCTACCATGTCAAACAAGTTCATTTTCCATTTACATTTCCTCAATTTATTCTTCGCACATTTCAGTTATATGAACTAGGTAACCTATCCTATCAGATGTTCATTGTATGTATCTTCCGTTAAATGTATTGAAATTATTACATTTGTGTACTTCAGTTAAGGCAACTGGAAACTATAATACATTTTATGCTAATACATATTTTGTAATATCTTGATCACCTTTTTTGTGACTAAGAAACAAATACGTCACTTCATTTTCATTTGAATAGTTAAAAATCAAAATGATTTTAAACATGGAATCCCTCTCTGAGTGAAAAGCAATGCAAAAAAAAAAGTAATAGTAGTCCATCTACGCTTATGCTAGTGAGTCAGTGGCCTTTCAGAGATCGAGTTGTCAGGCGATGTTCAGGGCATTCTTGTAACTTTGATAATTTCATTTTTATTTCTACTTCAGGCTGTAAGTAATGTCACAGCGCTGGCACAGGTGGACCGGGAGAAGATTTACCAGTGGATCAACGAGTTGTCTAGTCCAGAGACCAGGGAAAATGCCTTGCTGGAGCTGAGCAAGAAGCGCGAGTCTGTGCCAGACCTGGCACCAATGCTGTGGCACTCATGTGGCACAATTGCTGCCCTTTTGCAGGTATGCAGTATAAGTTGTTCTTCTTTTACCCGCTGTTCATTTGAATCTTTTTTTTCAATTTGTTTAACGCACTTTTTCTTGTTGTAGGAAATAGTGAACATCTATCCGTCGATAAATCCACCGACGCTTACAGCGCACCAGTCCAACCGAGTGTGCAATGCATTGGCCCTGCTGCAGTGTGTTGCCTCGCACCCTGAGACACGGTAATCTAAAACACAGGACAATTTCATATTAATATTAATAGTCATTATCTTCCCTGAAGCTATTGTTCTTGCTGTTCTTTTTTCACATTACATCTTGCTCATCTTGCTCTTAATGAGTAGGAATTGTATTCAGTGTTAAAAAAATATATATATATATCCATCATGCATACAAAAAAGTTACTATTCAGTATTAGGCTGCTAATTATTGTGCCATTTTAAGAGAATTGTTAAAAAAGCAAAACAAGGCCTTGTTCCATGAAACTCTGTCATGTTAAAACTGGAGGGAATCCTGTTGCAAATACATTACTACGTTTGTGCACACGTCAGCTTCTCCTGATTGTAAGTTTATTTTATTTTGTCTTCCAGATCGGCATTCCTTGCTGCCCACATCCCTCTGTTCCTCTATCCATTTCTGCACACTGTGAGCAAAACACGTCCATTTGAGTACCTGCGACTTACCAGCCTTGGAGTCATTGGTAAACTTTCTCTTGTTTTTTTTTTTTGTTTTCTTCTTCTGATAAATGAGCGTCAATTTAAAAATAAAAAAAATAAAACTTTTCTCAACTTCAAGCTCTTTTTTTGTGCTCACTGTAGGTGCCTTGGTGAAAACAGATGAGCAAGAAGTGATTAACTTCCTTCTAACCACTGAAATCATCCCACTGTGCCTCCGCATTATGGAATCTGGCAGTGAGCTGTCCAAGACGGTATGTATCACAGTTGGAATCGGAATGCTTTATTAATCCCCGGGGTAAATAACCTAAGCGGTCCCATCTGTCTGTTTAAGCCTGCGCTAGTAGGGGTCCACAGGTTATGGCCAGCTCGTGAGCATCAGCTGCTGAGGTCTTTACGTAATGTCCCTTTATGTTTTTTGGCAGGTTGCTACATTCATATTGCAGAAGATCCTCTTGGATGACACAGGCCTGGCATATATATGTCAGACGTATGAGCGTTTCTCCCACGTGGCCATGATCCTTGTAAGTGACTCCCAGAAGACAACTGAGTTGCAGTAAAGTCGCGGAGTTTCATTGCGTTCTGCGCGATTTTTGTTTCTCTCAATCTGTGATTGTCTCCGACTTTTGTTTATTTTCTCCTTTCCAGGGTAAAATGGTGCTTCAGCTATCAAAGGAACCATCAGCTCGCCTCCTGAAGCACGTTGTCCGCTGTTATCTCCGTCTCTCAGACAATATCAGGTAGAGCAAAAGTGCGCCTAAGCAACTCACTCCCGGAATACGGTCGCTAGTTTATATGGACAGGATGAGGGGTTCGAGTTAAAGTCGAGCGTTTTGTCAATGAACACGTCCTGCCACTAGGAGGAGCCTTGAGGCGGCCAAGTTTAGTCTGACATAGTTACAGTTAAAAAAAAAAAAAAAAAGAGAGAGAGAGAGAACCAGTATAATGTGTCGAACAACAGATACCTTGATTTCATTTTATTGCAAAAACAGCATAGTAGCTTTGCAGTTGTCTTAGAAATGAAAAGACTATAAGACCATAATGTAGCTAGAAACTATGAAGGATGGCATTGCATCTAAGGTGGAGGCTTGGTTTCAGGGCCTCTCCAGTAAAACTAAAATCATGTAAAATCAACTTCTTAAAACACTAACAATTAAATTAAAACAAACAAACAAACAAAAACAAAAAAAACTCCAAAAGTGAAAGAATTAACATCTCAAGCCCTGCGATTAAAAAATGTTTCATTGTGCTTAAGCTTAAACAACAATGAATTCACATAGAATTAATTTTAGATTTTTTTGACTCATGAGCCTTGCTAATGTCAGACAAAATATTTATATTTTAATAAAATAAACCAAACGGCAAAATATGATAGTCCAAATGACTGATGAAAACAATAATGATGATACTAAAATGGTAGCAAAAAATAAAAAAATGAATAAATAAATACATACATCCATACATTCACACAGAAAATGTGGGTATTTATTTAGTAGGGGACACAGGTCAATTCAATAATTTATTTTACCAGAAACGATAGAAAGTGGGCTAGCTTTTATTTTTGTGGAACAAATTTGAGTGTTGTGGAATAAATTTGTGTCACGACTTCATGATAAGGAAAAAAAAAAAAAAAGTGTGTCCTGATACTCCACCAGTTGAGAACCGCTGGCCCAACTATTGTTAAAATGTCAGCGACTGCCAGCTGAGAAAAAAGGTCTGTTTTTCAATTAGCTGTGATCAAACAAACAAAGCTGTGACACGCTGCGTCTCCCTCCTTCAGGGCCAGAGAAGCCTTGCGCCAGTGTCTGCCAGATCAGCTGAAGGACAGCACCTTTGCCCAGGTGCTGAAGGACGACACCACCACCAAACGCTGGCTGGCTCAGCTGGTGAAGAACCTGCAGGAGGGCCAGGTCACCGACGCCAGAGGCATCCCGCTGGCTCCGCAGTGATCGGGACAAATCACTTTTGTTTGCAGGATGACCAGGAGGGACGCTCAGATTGGTCTCAATCTTTGTTTTTGTTTTTTTTTCCCCCAAAATGTGGCACTGAGACTGCCTTTAGTGTCAAGGATGCAATGGGAGTTAGTTAGTTAGTTATTTTCTTTTGACCGATGGATCAAAATTTAGTCACTCAAGAGAGAGCCCATTAAAGAGGAAAATATCTTTTAAGGCCTGGACTGGTTTATATTTTGAGAAAACGTTGGTATGTTTCACTGGCATTTTGTTCAGGAGTTGGCTTTGTCTCGGCAGATGGGTTAAGTTAACCAATAGCTTCAGATGTTTGTCGGAGTTATGATTGTTTACAGATTCCAAAATGAAAAAAACAAACAAATAAATAAATAAATTCTCTGGTAAAAATTCTGTTTCAGCGCAGCATTGAAAACATCAAACGCTGCAAAACAACGGAGGACTGTTCCATCAGCATTCACAATCAACCCTTATGTCAGTGTTGAGGTCTTTTTTTTTTTCAGTTGTTAAAACCCAGCCATACATAAAAGGTCAACCAACTCTGATCATACACGATCTATCACTGGTATCTCAGATCACAGCACCGTTCTCTTGTGTGTTGTTGATTTTTCTTTTTCTTTGAGGACCTCTCCAGGATATTTCATAAATAAAGTATTTTCCACCCACTTCAGTTTCAGGTGTAATTGTTGGAAAGACAGCCACATTGATTTTGTACAAAGTATTGGTGTTGTCTTACATTTTCTCCAGACATTTTCCAGCAATTACATTAAGTGATATACTTGTTTTGAACGTTCCTCAGTCTCAACCGTGGTAATATTTGCCTTTTCAGACTTGCATGTCAGGGCTGAGCCATATCTTTACTTATGCACATTAATGAATTATAAATACTACTATTTTCTCAAACACTCGCCGAACTGACAATACTACTGTAACTTCAGTATCAAGGCATTACAGTCTACAACGGGGTTAACCAATCTTTTTGAACCTGGGAGCTACTTCAAGTCTTCTGAAAGAATATATTTTCTCAAATTTGCCACACTATCCTCCTCAAACGCCTTTCTGACCCCCTTGGCATCTCCGGCTCTACACTGGTATGGTTTCAATCATACCTCTCAAACAGAACCCAGTTTGTCACCCTCCATGGCTCCTCCTCCTACTGTCCCAGTCAACCACGGCGTCCCTCAAGGCTCTGTGCTTGGTCCCACTCTCTTCTTCCACTGCTACGCTGATGATACCCAGCTCTATCTCAGCACCTCCACCATCTTCCCAGCTCCCCCCCACAATCTCTGGTCAACTGCTTCCATGCCATAAAAACCTGGATGACAACCAACCTACTTAATAGCAATAAGACTTAGCTCGTGGTTGTGGCCCCTTCAAGCCATTGCTCCGGAAGGTTGGAGATCTTTTCATTACCGTTGATGGCTGTACCATCAGACCAGCCTCTGAGGTCTGCAACTTGGGTGTCATCTTTGACTCCACCCTCTCCTTCCAGTCTCAAAAATCTGCTTCCGACCACCTCAAAAACATTTCCCATCTCCGTACCTCACTGTCCGACTGGACTCCAGTACCCTAATGATCCTGAGTGCAGGACAAACTGGATGGATAGTTGTAATTCTATACAATAGCTGAGCCAATGATTCCTCTTTGTTCATGCCTTACCTCCACCAGGCTAAATAACAGGTTCAATCAGTTTAAAATAGCCTAGAAGGCAGAAAAAAGATGCTCTAATCCAGAAAACAAAACATTATTCATATCAAATCTCTTTCAACACATTCTTCCCTGCTGTATTTTGCCCAAACTAAATGAAGCACATTCAATGAAGATCACACTCACAAGTGAGGATGTCCGGATTCTAAACAGTGGCCTTCCGAAGTTTGAGGACATGTTTGTAACCTTGATACTTCCTCTATGATAGTGGGATGAGAGAGTGTCTCACCTGCGCTTCCTGTGTGCGTGTCCATCTAACTAACGACAATGATTAGCAGCTTCACCTTCCGCTTTTCCGGAACATAGTCCATTATCCCCAGTAACCGAGATGTCGCGCCCAAGAGACCTTCCTAAGTACACTTTGTGCTTTCCTCTTCTTACCTTTTATGGGGAATGAGTGGCAGCACCTAAAGTAATTATAGAATCCAGGGAGCCCTCGCAAATGGCTCCAGTACATTAGAGCTTCTAGATTGAGGACCGCCGGAGGAAAAAGAACATGTTTTTACGAACTATGCAGAAAAAAAGGACAAAAGGACATTGCAGAAAACTCTGTAAGGATTTTACACTAACCTAAGAGACCCCCTGAAAGCTTCAAAGCAAAATTTAAGAGGGTCTCTAAAAAAAAAAGAAGGAATATTATCATCACTAATGGTCACTAAAATGTCTTTAAGATCACTCTGTCTAATATTACATATTTAAAAAATATTATTTACTTTTTTTTTGTCAAACAGAGCTTGTGTGTGCGTGCACGCGTCTGTTATGTAGACTGCCATGGCTTGCATCCATGAAATATTGTAAGGTCTCCTGTCTCCTGCATGTTAAGGAAATTTAGATTGGTGTTGATTGGTATCTGATTGTGACAATCAGAAGGACCCCCCCCACACACACACACACACACACGTCCAACCCAGAATATTGAAAGGTGTTTCACAACACTGCTGTTCAACCTACTATTAAAATAATGGTGATTAATAGCAACGTTTTAAGTGACAGAAGATGCTGGATGGTGGAGAAACACGATCTGAAACGGGCCGAGGCTGAAGTTGAGGTTGGACCTGCAGCTGCCCTGCCTGCCAATCACCTCTCAGGCACGCGGCTCGCTGCCAACCTTCGCAGGTCGGTCATCGCTTTTGCAATCAGGCTGTGGAATCTTTTTGGATTTTTTTCTTTTCTGGATCCCATCTTGTCATCAGTGGCATTCACGCAGAGCTCTTTTGATGGCCAAGTACAACAGACTCTTTCTCTTCCCAGAAATGTGTTGCCTCCTTATCAGCAGCGATGCAGAGATGGCGTGGAGGCGAACAGCGAGGGAGGGGGGGAGGGAGGGAGGAGGAGGGAGGGGGCAGTGGACGAGGAGTGTCCACGGATGCTGAGCGAGGGAGTGGCACCAAAGGAAGGAAGAGAGCCTGTGAGGGAGGCGGGAGGAGGGCGGGAACGCACTGTAGCAGCCTGTGTGCGGCAGCAGTGACCAGGGAATCAAATTACTCCGAGTGCGGAGAGGGGAGGGGCAGGGGAAAAGGAGGCAGAGCCTGATTTCCCCTTCAAGTACTCCCTGTCTCTCCTTATGGTTGGTTTTTTTTTCCCCCTAAAGATCTGAGCTCAGCTAACAGTCCTTGCGCTCTCTCCTTCTCTTGAGGGGGAGAGAAACGACCGTGGGGTCCTTCCACCTCCACAGCCGGAGTCCCTCTGTGACGGAGCTGTCTTCTGAAGAACAGCCAGGACCGTGACATCTATTTTTGGGGTGAGTACAACTGCATTTTTCCAAGAAAGCAAGTCAAAAAAAAAAAAAAAAAAAATCCTGTTTCTTTCTATGGATGCTGCCACAGAGCCCAGATGATGCCTTTGTGACTCACACCACCACCTCTGGTTCTAATTTGCTGTGCACAAAAACACCCTTCCCAGCCGCGGCGCGGAGTTCTCTGCATTTCTTTGGCTGTCTGACCACATGTTTGTTAAATTCTTTGTGTATAGCAGGATATATATATATGAAAAAATCCGTAATATGTCAGTGCTAAGAGCAAACCATATTCCAGATCAGACTGAAGAGAAGGGGCCGAAGTGCAAAGGCTGCTGGTTTGCATGACTTTCACGAGTGTCTTATCCAATCCTGCTGGTTATTTACGCCGTATTAGTCATGTGTTAATTTGTTCGTGTGCTCAGTGAAATTCTTGTGTGCCATGTGTGACTCATCCCGCCCGGCCCTCCAAGACAGTGAAGCCGCAGAAATAAAGTATCCAGCGGCCCGACTCTGGATGTGGAAGTATGAAGGGAGAGTTTGAGTTCAATTCGGGTCTGTAGAACTTTGTCGGAAAAAAAAAAAATCACCGGGAGACTGTGTACAGCCTTGGCAGCGGAGAGGTACGGAAAATAACCCCCCCATCCCCCATCTCTCTCTTCACTACTTGCATCACATCAGTCACAAAATGTTAAGGATACAATACAAAAAAGGCACACATTGGGCATGGAGGGGGTCTGTTGTGAAAGTCAGCAGATGATCTTGTTGTTTCAGGAGACAATGAGAGGAAAGGAGGGAGGGTCACGCGAGGCGACACAGACATGGAAACTGGAGAAGATTTTTCCTTCCCTTCAAGTGCGCTTGATCCGTGTTTATCAGCAAAGCGCACAGATAGCGGTTTAGCACAGTTTGGCAGATAGCACCCGAGCACCTTGTAAAAGTATTTACATTCTGTACTGAAGTACAAAAGTATAGTTATTCATGTAAAAAAAAAAACAACTCCGATAAAAGTAAAAGTACTGATTCAGCTCTTTTGCTCAGATAAAAGTAATAAAGTGCAATTTCTGAAACATACTCAAGTAGAAAGTGAATATATATATTTTTTGCCATTAATGAAAGATCTTAAATGAAAATAATAAAATAATCTCCCACTAAGAAATATTCCACTGTTATATTGAACTACCTACACAACGGCATGTTGTGTCTTCCCTAAACCTTTAAACCTTTTTCCTAATACAAAGAGTAGAAAGTACATATATTTGTGTTCAAATGTGGGGAGTAGAGGTAAAAAGTCAGATACGGGAAAAATCTACTTAAGTACAGTAACAAAGTATTTGTACCTTGTTATTTCCCACCTCTGAGGACGAGTGCGGTGGTAGCTAAGCTGAGCCAGCCACGGGCGGAACATTATTTCTCATCACGCCCCTTCGTGCTGCCAACAAATTTCAGCGATCATGACGTGGCTCTTCGTAGCTTGGCCACCTTCAACAACACTGGCACTCCGTAGAGGAAAACTACATAGAGACGACGCTGGTGCTGCCTCAGTTAAAGGTCCAGTGCGCAGAGGCGGAGTCAGAGGGGAGTCCGGGTTGGCACTGGCCACCCCTGAAATCAGCTTGGACAACCCTAAAATATCGCTAAAGGTGGTGGTTAGACGTTAAAGACCTCACACACTCTGCTGCCTTATTCAGGAACTTCAGATTCTCCCTCTCGTCAAGACGATTTGTATTCTGTCAATGCCGCCCCCTCTCCGCAACTCCCCACCCCATCCCCATTGTACAATTCTGTCTGGCTTGATTTCAGATTTTTAGATTGGTAAAAGCTTAATATACTACCCATAAATACATTAATAAAAGAGTGTGTATTCGCAGGACAATAAAAGCAATTCGATTTTCCTACCCATAGAACAGTTCTTATTTACATTTAATCAAGGTTCTTGCTCCCAGTTAGCTGCCATCTTGCACCACCATATTTCTAAGGAAGCCCCATGTGGACAATCCAGCTGCCTGACAGCACGTTTTGTAAGTACCAACGAAGACGAAGGCGGACAAGGTATCCAGGTTTGGGTGCAAAGGCCACAGTAGTTCACTGGCAAGTTGAGGGGGCGGGGGAAGTTAAAGACTCTGCAATCTAATATGTAATAGTGTAGTCAAGACTGCACTAACCGAGGCCAAGACATTATCAAGACTAGAGAGTATTGAGATCATGACAAGACCAAGACATTAGGGGTTCGAGACCAAGACAAGACCAAGATTTTATATATCAAAGACAACAGAAACAGAAGAAGATGACCTGTATATTTCTTCAATTTAAGTTCACTTCTAAATCTAACAGCAACATCTCTTTTCAGCAAGGTCTCTTTTTTATAATTTTCTTCAACATTTTGCTACTTTGCCAACTATTTTGAACCATTTTCCAAAGAACAACTTTGCTTCATAAAATTAAAAATAAACTAACTAGGAAAAAGGGAGTGTGTCACTCTGGTGGTCACAAACAGGGCGTGAAACTGCAGCAGCTGGATTCTTTTCCGTTATTATCAGTCATTGTAGTGTTGGCTGAGTCTTGACCGGTCTTGATCAAAAATCCAGAGTCCTTCAAATCCGAGACCGAGACAAGACCGAGACCCTTCAAAAGTGGTCTTGAGACCAAGACCAATCTCGAGTACGACAATATGTAACAACTTGATATCGCTGTTTCTTCTTCAACATCTCCAAATATAACTCACTTAACTTTTAATGTTTTCTCCCAAGATATTTTTGGGATTGTCAACCATTGAGTTGACGCCTCCTAAACATTCTTTTCCTGAAACACAGGCACTCTGAGCAAAAGTTAACGTTCTGCTGCGAACCCTTTGCATTCCACTTCTACCGGACACACCTCATCTTGTCCGTTGTTGCACGCTGGACATGAGGGCCGATCTGAGACCTTTCACCTCAATCACGCCTGTAGTTTCTGAGGCTCTGGTCAGTCTACTGTGCTCCTTCTTTGTGATGTCGCCCTCAGCTGCAAACTGTCACGCGTCAGTCTCCTGCTCTTCGTCATGCTCAATGCCTTGGGAAAGATGTGCCTCGCTTATTAGTAGCTGCTTGTCGAGGAGAGAGTCCCTATAACTTAATGGACAAGATGTAACGCACACTATACCTCGTTTTACTTAGTTGCGTTTTTGTCGACGCAAGGACGTTGTTGTTTTTTTATGAAACATGATAACCTGCACTTATGCAGAATCACCATCTATCAAGTCAGATGACTCACTGCAGGCTGAAAATACATGCAGGCCAAATGTTGTCTTATAAGTGCCCACATCAGCATGATTAGATGTCTTCAGGCACTTTATAGACTAAGTAGATTAGTTGAAGTTACATGAGAAAAAAAATCGCTACATCCATTCTTGCGTTCTGATAGGCTGGACAGTCGTGAACACAGACTGCTGAGATTGTTGGATATGCACTTTATTTGCAAGGGCAGTCGTGGACAAGCTTTTTGGGCTGAGGAACAACAGTTAGCAGCTTGAGCTACTTTTTGATTTTGATTGAATTGTGTCATGAGCTGAACGTTGGTTCCACCTTCCTCAACTCGGAATTAGTTTCAACAGTCACAGGTTTAAAAAACAAAACACACACAAAGTATAACTACTCATACAAAAAACAATGACGTCTCAAACTAAAGATAGCTACAGGGTGGCCCAAGGCCAAAACAACCAACCAAAGCATTCCGGATCTGGGTTGATTACCGGCCTGCAAAAACAAAAAGAAGTAAGGGAAAAATACAGAGAACATGGAATGGAACTCTAAATAAAAGAAGTATAATATAACAAATCTACTAAAACAGGGAAAAAAGGTATGCCAAAACCCAACCCTGAGGCTTAGGCACTGTCAAGGAAGTTGTTGTACTGAGGAGGACGGCAGTATTTCTGAACTTCCGAGTGACTGAGCTCTGCCACCTGATTGGATTCTAATGAAAAGAAATGTAAAGTTCGTCACAACAAACGTCTCACTGCTGCATCAGCCAGCATGTAGAGCATAGAATATAGTTTCAATCTCCAAAACCAACAGGTTCTACATGTGTAGAGAGGAAACTCAGTACTTGTGTATATAGCAATTTGTAAAAGACCTACAAAAAAAAAGTGTCCTGTACAACACAATACAGATTTACTTTATTTTCCCCATTGGGGAGTTTGTCTTGACGCCAGCCGCTGAATACCGTTTCATTTCCTTCCTCCTCAGAATGGTCAACAATAGCAACAGCACAAGTGCTGGTGCATAAAAAAAATGCAGAACGTGCCTATCAGGAAACATAGTGCAACTACAATCACGTATGTCACAATGAAAAAGGAATGGAAAGGAAAAACAAATAATAAGAATTAAAATAAATAAAATTGTCACGATGTTATTGCCGTTGAGGTTAGAAAATATTCCTTCAAGCAAATTTGATTTTAATTTTCAGTTCTTAAATGTGAAAAAAAAACACCCCACTGACATTTTAATTTTCTGTTCAGTGTATCTCCAATGGTGTGAACCAAGGATGGATCCTGGAAGCTCACGTGAGTCAAAACTATTTGTTACTCATCTCAACTTTATTTGATTGTCAGCAAAATCAAAACCACTCAAAGTAGCTGAAGCCTCCTCACCAGCCCTCTTGGGAGTATCATTGACTATTTTTTATCATTATTGTTATTATTTTAACAGGTATCCAAGACGATCACCATGTCAAGGTGATGATGGCAGGCTCCACTCTGAGGAAGGTCAAATCCCGCTCGTGGAAGAAACAGCGACATTTCCGCCTCCTGGAAGACGGCTTGACCGTCTGGTACAAGTCCAGGTGGGCAGGAAGAGGCCATTCTACATGTAGGTCCTACAATGTGCTCATATGCATCAATGCCTGTCACGAAAATGCATAAGTTATTGCAGTTCAGAAGTGACATAATTAATTTGTTAATTACTTAATCTAATCTGACCTAATCTAATCTAAAATAATCTCATCTAATCATTATTTAAATCATTGTCATTATATCAAGTGTAAAACAATAAGAACCATTAAAAAAAAGGGCACTTCTTATGCAACATAGATAAAATGTTACTTTTGGTGACTTTTGTTACTTTCTTCTGGCAAAGGTTTAGATTAAACTGGTGACCTAATGCATATGGATATCAGAGTCTGCAGAAAACATGAGGACCAATTTAGAAGGAGAGGCGGAATACAGTTTGAAAGTATCAAAGCACTGTTGAATGTATATCTGTCAGGATTCAGAAAAATATATTCGTTATGGCACATAATGGGCTCATTTGGGCTCATATTGCATGAATTAATATGTAAGTGATTCTGGTTCTTTATGTACACCCTTTGGGTGGCAACTCAGACACGCAGTCAGTCTTGCATCCTTGCGGTCATTTGGTGTTTCGGTCTTGCAACACACCCCTCTCAGCTCAGACTAGTGAGCAGGCACACAGTCCCAGTGGAGAAGGAAATCATCACCTCCATAACGCCTGTCTGCAGACAGACAGGAAGCCTCTGGAGGAGGCTCCGGGGAGACGGCTGCAAAGTGTGGAAACTCTGTGCAACACCACTCTTTTCCAGACACTGGAATTGATTTTCAAATGGAATCCAAAAAAAAGGAACTTTAATCTGTCACAAACACTTTTTTTCTACCGCTAAAACTCATGTCCAGTTGCTTTTGTCTTTCGCCAAACAACGCCACTGATGTTCCTCCTGGTTCCCTCTCAAGCCAACTTCCCATGAATGTGTTGAGAAGAGCCAGTTCACAGAGAACCGCCATGTGCCACGGTTTTCTGCACAACTTCATACCGACAGTCTTTTCCTATTCATCCTCTCATAAGAAATATTGAACTTTTCTCATACTATTCTAATACTTTTGGATGTAGGATTTTTAACTAATTGACCCAAATATAATAGACTAAAACATGTCACAAAACATCATAAAAAGATTTAGGATTAATGTTTTTAAATAAATGACAAAAAACAGGTTCTCATAATAATTCAATAGAAATAACAGTGATAATTATGACTATAATTATAACTGTACTCCCATGAATTACTCCCTAATACTTCCCAACTGGATTAAGTCAAGTTCAGTGTTACAATTTCAAATAAAAAAGGGCTATAATTTTCATCTTCTTAAACACATACATATATGGATGAAATAGACAAGCTAAAATGTTTATTGTATCGTGGTTGTTTTCTGTGGGCTTGTATCGGTGAAATGAGTGTGATTCCGAGCAGTGTTGTAAAAACACCACATTACCACATTAACCATGAACCACCAAAACCAATGTCTCAGTCTCCATCAGCGAAGTGGAGGCCGTGCGCGAAGGCCACCAATCGGAGGTTCTGCTGAGCATCGCCGAGGAGTTTCCCGCTGAACTCTGCTTCACGCTGGTGTTCCACGGACGCCAAGGAAACCTGGACCTCGTGGCAGAGTCAGCGGAGGAGGCTCAGGCCTGGGTCCTCGGGGTTCGGAAGCTGATTCACAAGACTCAAACCATGGATGAGAAGGAGAGGCTGGATCAGTATCCTTTGAATTGGAAATGCGTGCTCTCTAGCGTTTCTTGTCATACTGGAGGACTTCAAAAAGTCTTGAGGCTCTTTTTTTTTTTTCTTTTCTTACTGACTGTTGCCCTTAGCATCATCTCAGGTGGGTCTGGGACTGGTTTCAGAAAGCGGACAAAAACAAAGACGGCAAGATGACTTTTAAGGAGGTGCGGACATTGCTGAAGATGATGAACGTGGACATGAATGAGGACCATGCTCTGCACCTTTTCACGGTGAGCCCCCGCTAAAGTGGGCGGGAAATATACCATGACTGCAAATGCGAAAAGATTTACAAAATGCAAAAAAAGGAAAGAAAAGAAAAGAAACCAAGCTCTGCCTTATTTGCGCAGATGGCTGACAAGTCTGAGAGTGGCTCCTTGGAAATCGAGCAGTTTGTCCAATTCTATAAGATGCTGACACAGAGGGATGAGGTGTGGAAGGTGTTCCAGGACTACTCCGCAGACGGTGAGAAGTTACTGTTGGATGAACTCGAGAACTTCCTGAGGATTGAGCAACAGGAGGGAGAGCAAAGTTCCAAGCACGCTCCGGAGCTAATCGCCCGCTACGAACCCTCTGACACAGGTAGAGTAAAGACAGCTGGAACGCATCATAATGACCTCAGAGACACAGGCTGGACGTGGCAACGAATATCTATTCAATCTTTCAGTAGTAAATATTTAATGCTAAACAAAATGTTATGCTTGTGTTTTTTTGGACAATGCATTGTGTGAAGCTGCTCCACTGCACTTTGAGATTGTGTAATTCATTACGCAATTCATGCGAATGACTCGGGTTGACAACCCACTGATCATATCAACAGCTTCCCCGCTCAGATCTATTCAAAGATGACTGTCATACATTGATCTGTGCTTTCACAGTATCCATGCAACATGCTGCTTGTGAAATCAAGAGCATTGTTGAGTGGAGCAGAAATTGTGTACCATTTGCTGCGATAGACGGTTTTAATCATTGTCGGGAGTAGTGTTGTCACGATACTGGATTTCAGACCTCGATACCATATTTGGGGAAATATTGATTTTCGATACGATTTTCGATACTAGCAGCCGCGGAGGTTTCGATACTACGGAGAAGTCATATCGTATTGTTTTTAATCTTCGGTATCGAGAAAATATCGATATATCAATATTTTTGACAACACCAGTCAGGAGTGATCCTGACTGTCATGGATATAATCAGCACTTTGTGTTGCTTTTTTTTTTTTGTATGGAAAGTGCTTTATAAATAAAATTTGATTTGATTTGATTAGAAAGCCAGTGAGTCACATTCATGGCCCTCTTTTTGCAGCCAAAAAGAAAGACGCCATGTCATTCGACGGCTTCCAGATGTACCTCTGCTCACAGGAAGGCTCCGTATTTAAGCCGGAGCTGCGCGAGCTTCATCAGGACATGGGCCGACCGCTCAGCCACTACTTCATCTCGTCCTCCCACAATACCTATCTCCTGGAGGATCAGCTCCGTGGCCACAGCAGTCTGGAGGCTTACATCCAGTGAGAGCACCTGCAGCCACCACGCACACACCGTTCGTTTGTTCGAGCATTTAATCAGAGGAAAGTTCCGGCAGCAATTCAGTTTATATACAATATCACCTATTTGTGATAAGAGGCCAAAAAGGTTTGGAGAGCGTGTTTCTCAGCTGGTGGCTTTGTGGGAAGTTCCCCTTTCTTTCTTTCTTTCTTTCTTTTATATAAATATATATATACATATATATATACAGTATATATATACATACATATTCAATAATTTCAACAATTTCTTTACTAGACATAGTAGAAAGTGGGCTAGCATTTTTATTTGTGTGGGATAAATTTAGGTCGCGACTCCATGACAAGGAAAAAACAATGTGGGTCCTGAGACTCCACCAGTTGAGAGCCACTGGTTTAGAATGAGTGTGGCTTGATCAAAGGCTGTCGCAAATACACAGGTTTATTTACGTTAGCCAATTAGAGACAAAATTAGTCGGCAACACTGTCATTATAATGCTTTAATATTGATCTGCATACGTGAAGGAAGCACTCGGGATAACAATAAAAATCACTCTGCCAAATGCTTCCAGCGTTTTCCAAGTGCACATCTCTCTTCACTTGGATGATACTCAATTGGCCGAACTCCCCACGATGTATAGTTTTTGAAAAACTACCCCCACCAACCCCCCATTTTCTAGTGTGACTAGTTTTGTCCACAGAAGACATGCACATTTGTGTACTCAAATTTGAGACGGTTTAACGAAACAAAACTGCGATTGAACGACTGATCTATTTTGTTTGCTGCATTTGCACACAGAGCCTTGAAGAGAGGCTGCCGCTGTGTGGAGGTGGACTGCTGGGACGGCAGCGACGGGGAGCCCATCGTGTACCACGGTCACACCCTGACGTCCAAGATTCTCTTCAAGGACGTCGTTTCCACGCTGAAGGAATATGCCTTTAAGGTTCGGTTGATTGGCCGGTTCCCTCGAGTTACGCAGAACTCTTCTTCTCCAGTATGCAGGAGAACAGTTGTTCTCTCTTAATGAGTAAAACATCATCAAACGTGAAATAAATACTAAAGCTTGTAAGATTTTGGGGCAAGTGTATGCGAAGAAGAGGTTTAGCCAATGTCTCATCCCGTTTGAGGAGATATATTTGACTGACCTGAAAAAGAATGTGGTTTTTCGCAGCAGGCCAACTAGAATAATATTCCATTTCCAACAGACTTTGTGGAAAGTGTGAAGCTTGAGATGGAGTGTTTGGTAATCATCCATGACTGACCTACATTCTCCCAAGTCCCCACTTTGCTCCTTTTTTTATTCCCTTCAACATTTTCCTCTAAAAGTTTGAAAAGAAAAGCGCTTGTTGTGAAACTTCTGCTTCTTCTCTGATAGGCATCAAACTTCCCAGTCATCCTTTCCATTGAGAATCACTGTGGGGTGGAGCAGCAGACAGTCATGGCCCAGCACCTGACTCACATCCTGGGTGACACTTTGCTGAGCACCCTGCTGGATGGGTCCATCCCTCAACTGCTGCCTTCACCACAGGTCAATATAACTTACAATACGTGATTGTTCTCTCTAAAAAATTTAAATTCTGGAAGCAGTGAAGTAATGAAAAAGCCAAATAGGCGCATACATTTCGAAATGATTTGCACTGCAGAAATAGAGAGAAAATGTTTTATATTCCTAACCTTGTCGGTCCTGTCTTGTAATGAAACTACTTTATCACTCAAAGTAAAGAAATTGGCGTGTCCTTGCACAGAAGTTATTTTCTACCAACTTAATTAAATTTTTTGTTAAAGAACACAGTGAATTATACTGGCCCCGAGTTCATCATTTGAAGGTTCGTGCAAATTGCTCTCATTTCATGCGTCTGAAACTGAAGAGAACTGGAAGAGCTTCAAGTTTCTTAGTCTAAATGGTAAAACCGCTGTCTCCAAAAACCTGAAGGCACCGAGAAGTAACAGAAAACCTCAGATGCACGGAACTCATACGTGAAGTAAATAAATACCCAACAACCAATCATGCAAAGGACTGATGGTCATATATAACAGCCACCCTTCTTGGGGCTAAATAACTGAAATGTTCCTCATATGAGTATATGTTTGGCAAGCACTTGATGTTCGCAACCTTGTATCATTAAGGCACCATTAACATTTCAAAGGCTGATGAGATATTTATGTTCATCTGCACCCTGCTATTGATCTAAAAGCAGCATTAGAACTTCTGCTCCATTAGAGCTCTTAGGACAATCAATTCTAACTTTGATTCTAGTGAGGATTGAGCCTCACCAGAATCAAAGAGTGGTGCATCGCTGCCTTTGATTGGACGGCAGCAACTCGCAAGATGACGGACCATATTTGTGACAACTGAGGAGTCAATTCCAGAGGCGTTTATCTCTATTCAAAGCCAGACTAGACTCTCCAGATTTTATATTGGAATGAAGATCAATTAAACAATGCAAAAAGATTCAAAAGAAGATCTGAAAACCAATCAGGTTGTACAAAATACTGCACGTAATATCTGTGTTGCTGTTAAATGCAGGAACTGAAGGGGAAAATCTTGCTGAAGGCCAAAAAGATCGGCGGTCTAGAAGAGTGTGTGGATGAAAGCCTGGCCGATGAAGTGAGCGACGACGAAGACGTGGCCAACGGAGAGACGGAGTCCTCAGAAAACCCTCCTGCTGACTGCGTGAGCCAAAAGGTGAACACAACAATCATAGGAAGAGCATGAGAGATGAGTGACTTTCGCTCAACTGTTTTCTTAGGCTGTGAAACTCTGGGAGACAGGAATTTGACAAAATGAATCAAGGCAGAAGTGACTGGACTTGATTACAAACAGAGACAGGAAACTGGAGTCCAGACATCAGGGCACCAGATTCAAGACAAACTGGTCTGACGCCGATACTAGATGATTTCAAACACACATGCATTAAATGCTTTTATTTTCCTCCTCACTGATCGTCTCTTCTTGCTTTTATAATATTACTTAAATTGAGCAACTACAAAGCATTGAATTCAAGCAATTCCAGCTTTCTAAAAGTTGTGTGAAATAGGCAAATTTTTTTAAAGATAATATTTCCATATTTTAGTGAGTCTGTGTATGTGACCGTGGTGTTCTTTATTTTTAAGTCGATGAGGGTTCATGGCTGTTTTCTACTAATCTCTGCATTCTGCTGTCCTCTTTTGTAGAAACCAAAGTCCAAACTGTCCCGGGCACTGTCAGATTTGGTGGTTTACTGCAAAAGCGTGCACTTTCACGGCTTTAAAGAATCACGGTCACACGGCAAATGTTACGAGATGTCATCATTCTCTGAATCCAAGGCTAAGAAGCTCGCTAAGGAAGCAGGTATTTTTTTTGGAGTTGCAGCTGCAGCCCATTTTAAATCAGTAAATAACTTTAAATATGGGAATGCATGTATTGCAAAGTCAACGACAAGACAATGTATGTCAAAAAGAACTGCTCTCCCTCTGCTATAATGAAACCCTCTGATATTCTCCTCCACAGGGACAGAGTTTGTGCAATACAACATGAAGCAGCTGAGCAGGATCTATCCTAGCGGCCTCAGAACGGACTCTTCCAACTACAACCCTCAGGAGATGTGGAACCTGGGGTGTCAGATAGGTGAGCAGGTGTTCGCCCTCTGCTGGTTTGCACTGAAATGGTCCTTATAACTTAGTGGCATCAAATTGTTTGCGTTCACATTGTTGGCTTGCATGTGAGATAAAGCTAGCTCGCTAGCTTTATCTCACATGCAAAGTCAGCTAACGTTGCCTCTCCATTGAGCAAGCATCATAGCACACCCATCATGGTTTGTGGTGAATGTCAGGTGACAAAGTAAATGCATTTCTTTGTACCGTTTGGTTTCATTAGCCTGTAGGTCACAATCTACAGTAGGCTAGCATTTTAGCAGGCTACGGTTAGCAAATAGTTTCTATCGCCAAGTGGTTTGCTTTCACTACCATTTGTTGTCCGTTGACAGGTGTAAGGGGGTTTGCGGTTCTCTCAGCAGGGAGGAAGAGGAGATTTGCATGCTAATGACATGACTGTGCAGCCGCCCCAGCCAGTAAATGGATCAGAAGACCAGGCACAGTGGGCTTGTGATGTCCCTTTTTTTTTCGTGTGTTTTTTTTTTTTTTTTACAATAAACATTGACACGTCGTGACTTCTGTACGGGGCAAAATTCATTGTGCATGGCTCCTTTACATAGATCATTTGGCATTAAATGATATGCGTTCATAAAAAAAAAAAATCAACTGCTGTGGCGTCTTCTCAAAAGACAATGATAAGAAACAGGAAAAGAAGAGAACCCAGCAAAATCACAAGCAGATTCCTTACATGCTTTTATCTGCTTGATATCAGGACTCGATTGACTGTATACAAATGTGAATCCCTACATGGGCAACCGGATGGTGAAGTGACTCACACGGTTACCTGACAGCAGATTCCCAGGATGTGTGTGGGTTTTCTCTGGGTACTGCGGCTTCCTCTCTCAGTCCGAAGAGGATTCTAAATTATGCAGAGGTGTGAGTGCTAATGATTGTTGGGATCTGCGATAAACTGGCAACTTTTCCAGGATGTATCTCATGTATGCCTTCGCCTTGAGATAATCTGAAACACACAAACCCGAGAGCACAATCACCATGGATTGAAAATACCTGGAAACCCTCACAGCCAGAGCAAGGGGCATACACACCAAAACCTGACCCTCTGTCTTTTTCATCTATTTACCTAACCTTTCCGTCTCCTTTTTCTTTCCGAAAGTGGCTTTGAATTTCCAGACGGCCGGCCTGGAAATGGACCTCAACGACGGACTGTTTGCGCAGAACGGTTGCTGCGGCTACATTCTCAAGCCTGACTTCATGAGAGACGCCAATACCAAGTTCAGTCCAGATAAACCAGAGGAGCGGCCAGACTACAGACCACTGCGCTTGTCAATACAGGTTCAAAACTCCGTGACAGCCGTGAACTGTTGGAATAGGTCTTCTTCGCAGACTTGCAAATTTATCCAAAATGGATTTCAGAAAATCCAATGGAGAGCTTGCCAACTATAAAATAAAAATGCTAAAGCGTTCCTATTCCTGGCAAATTCCAGAGTTAATAAATTAATTTTGGTCTACTTCCAACAACAAACAAAGTGTAAAAACTTGTTTGGGCTGCACAGGCCTGACAAAACAAGTGGTTCTCTCACTCAGCCTGGAGAGGTTCACTGGTAGCACTAGCAAGTAGGGAAGATGGCTGCCAGTTCTCATGCAGTGCAGCCTGAACCACATTTTAGAAAAAGTCTGCAGAGGCATTAGAATTAACATATTTTTGACAGTCCAGCAAAATCCAAATGAGAAAATTGAAAACATTTTTTGTAAACACATTTAACTGCTTAGGTATTGCAGGGCTTTCAATTTTGGCAGAGACAGTGAATGGTAGGTTTTTAATGTGTCAAACAAATTTCGAAGTTTAGAACAACTGATTATTTAAAAATCAAAGGTAGAAGAATGTACAGAGGAAGCCATCTCTAATGTCAACTGAGGAAGTCCAGTGTAAAACTGTGTCGTGTGTTTCTCAGGTGATCAGCGGGCAGCAGCTACCAAAGGTCAATCAGAAAGAGGGTTCCATTGTTGACCCACTGGTTAGAGTGGAGATATATGGAGTCCAGCAGGACCAGGCCAAGGAAGAGACGAGCCACATTAACAACAATGGTGAGCTTTGGTGCACCTCGCGACATTATTGGATAAATGAGTACTGACAGTATCAATGCCAATAGTAGACAGAAAAATCTATCTATCTATCTATCTATCTATCTTCACTTAGACACACACCACACACACACATACATATATTGTTAGCCTAATAGCATAGTTGCGTTTTCGGAAAACAAGAAAAAGCTAATTTTTTAGCAATCAAATTGGTATTTTTTCAGATATCACAAAATGACTTGTAGGTAAAAATTCACTCGGTCATTCTTTCTCCACTCCGCAGGTTTTAACCCAGTCTGGAATGAAACTCTAAATTTCGTCGTCCACGCCCCTGAATTGGCCCTGGTTCGCTTCGTGGTGGAGGACTATGACAAAGCGTCGAGGAACGACTTCATGGGCCAGTTCACCCTCCCCTTCACGTGCATCCAAACAGGTGTGCTGCGTGCAGCAGAATGCCAGTGAGTCAAAGTATTTTTTAGATTTATTGATCTTTTGTTGTCCCCTCCCAGGATATCGTCACATACACCTGCTCTCCAAAGATGGGACGGCCATCCCTCCGTCCTCCCTGTTTGTCAACGTCAGCATCTCAGAGCACACGAGGGTGGCCAGTCTGACGGCTTAAAGTCACAGGCAGTTACAAATATATATCTATACATATATATATATATATTTTATATTTATTCGCCTGATGAAGAATTACATATACAAATATTCCTTTTTTTTCAAAAAAGAAAATAGCAGACGGATCAAAGTGATATTCCTCTGGTCCATAAGAGCTCATCAAGTGATTCAATATTAGCATTAAAACATTGTTTCTCAACTGATGGGTTGCGACCCGAAAAAGTGGGTTGCGGAGCTGTTTTGATTGGGTCTTGGCTCTGTGTCAGTCCCTCCACATCAACCCCCCCCCCCCACACACACTTTTTTCTTTTTTTTAAAGGGATTTTAAGATGTATATGTTTACAGAGAAAATGTTGGCCATTTACATTGCAGGACACACAATTCAATTCATTAAAACATTTACTCGACACGATAGAAAGTGGGCTAAAGTTTTATTTTCGTGGATTCAATTTGAGCGCCGTGGAATGAATTTGGGGATTCAACTTCGTGGCAAGGAAAAAAAAAACATGTGGGTCCTGAGACTCCACCAGTTGAGAACCACTGATTTAAAAGGTAAACGACAGGTTTGATGTCAGACAGCGGACAAAGTCTGACCAGAGCAACCACGAGAGCAACGGGATGGCACCGCAATGTATTGGAACGATGAATATTGCACAGAACTGCCACGAGCGTTCACACGCCAGGAAGTGGGAAGGGTGCTCACCAAACCCCAGAACGATGGCTTCTCAACTCTTCTCGTCTGTGGCTGCCGGCAGTGGAAAACACTACGTTTTATTTGCGTCATTTCCATCGACCGCTTTATTTTTGTTGTAAATACAAGAGGACAAAGATGACGACTCGGGTGCTTAAACGCAAACTTGCCCAAAGGACACACCAGCCTCGTGGGATTTCTCTTAATTATTTCCAAAACCACATTTCATCAGGTAAATCAGCTGACGATGTTCATTCAAAGCAGAATTATCATTTGTTGGTAGTCTGTTGTATGGCCGTTTAAGACATTTATCATCTTTAATGCTAAGAAAACACTGTCTATGAATGGACAACGGAATTCTACTGCATGCCTATCAGTCCCAGTCGTGTCATGTATGTTGATGTACAACGGAAATGTATGAAAAAAGGTCCATTATGATATAATCGCACCTTTGCTTCAGGTTGTTTAATAAAAATCAAGCGCCTGCTTTCGATCGCATATTGTCTCTGCTACAAGCTGTTGATAACAGCATAATAAAAAAAACAACTTGGTCTCATGTGAAAGTTGTTCTTACCATCAGAAAATTAAAACCTGTCCAAAAAAAAGGAGACGCTGGAAAACTCAAATCTGAGTTACCTCCTGTTGGTTTGGTGTTTCAAATTGTAAAACTTTATGTGTGTGCAAAACAGTTACTTATTCTAACGCAGTTTAGCTCCTGTGTACTTCTTTTACACAGGTCACGCTGTATTTTCTCTAAGGCCTTGATCATGTTAACGTTAATGCCTTCAGTTCATTCAATTCAACTGAATTCACTTTCCCTGAAGCTGATAGGGCTAAATATAGCTAACAGGGCTGGAAATAATACAGCTAATAATATTATCTACAGTGAAGGCAAATTAAGGCAAAATAACAATCACAAGTCACAATTTGAGAAAATTTGTTTTATTAACACACATACATTAACAACTTTAAAAAAAATAAACCGATGACTGCTGCAGAACTTTTATTTTGGCAGGTCAATGTTAAAAAAGGCCCTTTTTTGGACACAGATGCACAAATCCACCAGTTCAAAATTGTCAAATTTTCAGAATGCTTTCGTGACACCCTCGGCACTTCCTTCCTCTCGTCCTCTTTTCGCAACAGTTTCAGCTTCTTCCTTGTCTTCCGCTCGGGCTGCTCTCTCGTCGAGCGTCCCCAGCAAAGCGTCCTTCAGCGTGAGAGCGCTCGCCTCCGAGTCCCGCGTGATGCCCTCCTCCACCGGCGACCCCGGGTGGTGTCTCTGCAGGTGCTTGACCACCTGGAACTTCTGCTTGGCCCTGTAGGGGCAGTGTCGGCAGCCGAAGGGCTGCTGCTTGGTGTGGGTCATGTAGTGGTTCCGGAGTCCCGCCGGCCATCGGAAGGCCCGCTGGCAGAGGCCGCAGCTGTACGGGCGACCGCTGCTGTGCTGATGCTGATGGGTCTTGAGCACGAACGCCGTCTTGAAGGCCTTGCCGCACTTCTCGCAGACGTAAGGGCGCGCGTCGCAGTGCCGCGAGTCTCGGTGACATCGCAGGGCATCGGCTCGGTTTGTGCGGAAGTCACACTGGTCGCAGGCGTACGGTTTGTCTCCTTCAGGGGAGAAATAAGACGTTTTTCACGTGTCCCTTCTATGACACTCAACTGTTGAACTTTTAAAATCAAGTCATTATCTATTCATGGCCATACTGATAGAAAGTTTGTTGGTGTTGCAAAACATGAGTGGATTTGCCAAACGAATTTTGCCTTGAAGGTTTAGTTCGTAATATTTGGCTTGATTTATGATTTTTATATTGGTAAGAGCTTAATATACTGCCCGTAAAAAATTAATAAAAAGTATAGTCGCAGAACAATAGAAGTAATTTCGTTTTCCTTCCCCTAAAATGGTTCTCATATGTATGTATAAGGGTATAGTTAGTATAGTAGAAAGTTTAGTAGCACGTCGTCGGACCGTCAGCCGAACATGAGTCGTGGTTCAACGTGGAGCAATGAGGAGACGCTTCTTGCCAAACGTCTTCGTTGTCGCAAAATGGTAAACATCTCCTCATAAAATCGACGTTGCATCAAAAGCTTCTGATGCTCCAAATTACCCGCAAACGCTTGTGTTTGTGTGAAAAAAAACAAACAAACATGAGCACAACGAATGCAGCACGCTGGAGATCCATGATTATTTGATTTCCGTATTTTACCGTGTTACCCCGCCCCGGACCGTTTTGTCCAATGATTTGCACGATCTTTGCATACATATGGGTTTGTTGTCAAATCCTGGGCCTCTTGCGAAAATTGCAATGTGAAAAGGAACCACACCAAACCAAAAAGCTACATTGTATTTTGGTCCGGACCAAAGAAAGCGAACTAAAGGACTTTCCTGGTGTGAATACGCCCTAAGTATATCCCTAAAACAAGGATCTTGCTCCCAGTTAGCTTCCACCTTGCACTGCCATATTTTTAAGGAAGCCTGGTGTGGACAATCCAGCTGCCTGACAGTATGTTTCGTAATTAGGGTGAACGCCTGCATCTTCAAATAAACCACTGAAGAAGAAGGTGGGCGAGGTATCCAGGTTTGGGTGCGCAGGTCACTGTAGTAAAATGTGTCTAAAATGTAGCCACTTGGTGTCGCTGTTTGTACTTTAAAATCTCCAAATATTCACACTGAACCTTTTAAAAAAAAAACAATTCTATCCGCTGGAAACAAAAATATACCTTTAGAGCACTAGGTTGAATTTTGCTGCAGATTTTACACATTTCCTAGACATGCAGCCTGGGGCTTGTGTGTTTCATTTTTGTAATAATGAATAAAAATACAAAATCTAAAAAAAACTCCACATCTTTGTGATGCTCAATAAATATGTTGTTATTAAAGCAACTTGCCTCTGTTGAGACACACGCAGTGATAGATCTGGACTTTAATTTTCCATTTCGGAAGACTTACTTCCATACCTAAAGTTTCTTAATTTAAATGCATCACATTTACAACAAGGTAATCAAAGCGATCTGAACCAAAATGAAATAAATTACACCACTACCTGTATGCTTCGTCATGTGGTACTTCAGCTGAGTTGCCCACTTGCATTTGTAGCCACATTTTGGACAAAGATATTTCTTCTCTTCTTGATGGACCCTCATGTGAAGCTATAGGTACAGAATCAAAACAAAAAAAGTTCAAATTGAAATATATACAAAATAGTTACTTTTCAAAATACTTTTCACAATTAGGATTAAAAAAAAGTCAAATACTGCAGATTTTGAAAATAGTTCTTTGCTATATAAGTGAGTTCAGAAAATTAAAAAAACAAAAAAAACATCTTCTAAACTGTGACCATACCTTCAGTCTGAGCGGATCGGTGCAGGTGTACCTGCACTGCTCGCAGCCGTAGGGCTTCTCCCCGGTGTGTATCCGTAGGTGCCACGTCATCTTCTGCTTGTTCTGCGTTGAAAAGCTGCAGTCGGCGCACTTGTACAGGCGATTCCCTCCGTGCGAGCGCAGGTGCTGCTCCAGCACCAGCGGATGGCGACAGGCGAACTCGCAGCTGTTGCACCTGAGGGGCTTGTCTTCCGGGGAGCCCTCTTCGTGCGTGCTCAGAAGGTGTCGCGCCAACAGCCGCCTGGTTTTTGTGGCGACGGCGCACAGGTGACACTGATTCTGAGTCGAGCGGCTCTTCGCGCCTCTGCGGAGCCCTCGGTCCGTCGCCGCTCGCTCTCCATCTGCGGCACGTGCGCGCGCCTGCAGTGGTTCCTCAGCGCCACTGCGGAGCTGAACTCGGCGGTGCAAAAGGTGCACGCGTGGCACAGCCCCCCATCGCCCTCATGCGCGTGGCACCTCCGCCGGTGCCGCCTGACATCTTCGCTTGCGAAGCCGGCGAAGTCGCACAGGGGGCAGAAGTGCGAGGGCCGTCTGTGGTGCACGCGCAACTTGTGCTGCCGCAACTTGGCGGGGCTCCCGAACGTCTTGGCGCACAAGTCGCAGACGCGACGGCCGACTCCCGTCTGGAGGGGCCTCGAGGCGCTGAAAGGACGGTAGGGCCTCGTGCCCCCGTGCTTTAGCGCCACGTGTCGGGCCATGATGCGCCGTTCCCGTTTGCACGTGAAGGCGCAGTGCGGGCAGCGCAAACGCAAATCGGGCTCGGCGACACCAAAGCAGCCTTTCTTTTGATGGCTGGCCAGAGCTCTTTTTTGACAGCACCTGAAGCGACAGTTGGGACACGAGAGGAGCTCGCGCTCTCCGCTAACTTCCCGAGTCCTTGCCGGCTGCTCCGGCCCAACGGACTCCCGTCTGGATTTATCGCTCATGTTGCCACCGCTGACGCCGTCGCCCCGTTTCTTCTCGCACTTGGAGAGATGCCGCTCCACGGTGGCCGCTCTGACGGACGCGAAATTGCACAGCTTGCATGCAAATTTGCCGTCTTCTCGTAAAGCGTACCGTGGTTGGCACTCCGCACCGCTCGAAGTGTCGAGGACCGAATCTTTGCAATTTGTCTGCCGGGACATAGAGACCCTAGTTCCTTGCCTGTTCAGTTCAAGGTCACATGAAACCTGGTCAGTTCTACTTTGTAACTCTTGAGAAGTTGTCCGCTGGGACGTAGAGACCCTTGTTCCTGGCCTGTTTAGTCCAAGGTCACTTGATACTGGGTCAGCTCTACCTTGCACCTCTTGAGAACTCGTTTGATTCTCCACCTCCTCCTGAACGACAGTAGAGTTCACCTCAGTGGTCGAACATGGAAGTGGAATGCTGACGAGCGTCCCCTTTTTTCTCCGCAAGCCTGGACCTTGTTTTTGTTTGGACTGTGCACCACTGGCCTGGCAGCCATGTTGTTTTATCGTTCCGTGGCATGCAGTTTGGCAGTGGCGCTCGAAATCAACCTCTTTGTTTGTTGCATAAGAGCACTCATGGCAGGAATATACGTTCTTCTTCCTCGGCACCACGAGCATCTGAACCCGTCCCTCCAGAACCATGGATTCTGCCTGCTCCTTGTCGTGCTTCCTGACGGCTTCCAGACACTCATTAGATTGCAGCAGCTGGTTTCTCTCAGGTGAAGAACTGGGACCTGGTATTCCAATGTCCTTTTTCCCCGTAGGCGTGCGAGCGTCACCCTCGGCAGCAGCTTCCGGGTGAGCCTTGTAACTCAGGGTCTCTTCCAAATCACGTTGTTCCAGTTCTTCGTCCACAACAGCGCTGTTCTCTTCCTCTGCTGAAGACGGAGAGAAGAGCGCCATCTGTTGTGACACGTCCCAGTTTAAGCTGGAGGAGTTCAGAGTTTTACATGCACCACTATTGTCCTTGTTTTCCGAGGCCGGGGTCTGATAGTCTGTGGTTGACAGAGTCGTTAAGACAAGGGTACAGTATTCCTCCGGGTCGTTCCCCATCGTTGGGGGACTACCAGGTACACTTTCACTGGCAATGTCTTGAGAGACAACACTGAATACATTCCCAGTGTGAACAGTGGGAGAGTCTGTCACACTTTCGATAGCGGCACTGTGATCTGCCGACTGCTGTCTTTGATTCTTTACAGGTTCTTCAGAGGAAGGCTGTTCCACCTCCTTGTGTGTCGTTGAAGACTTATTGAAAAAGTCCAGCAACTCGGCTGAATTCCTCTCCTTCTCCGCTGAGGCGTAATTCTCCAGCCATGCTCTGTCCCCTGGCACGTACCCATGGACTTTCCTCTTGTGCAAGAAGAGGCTGATGCTGCTGAAGGACGAGTACGAGCAGAGGGCGCACCGGAATTCTTTCGAGCTTGGTGTGTTTGCAGTTCTCGTGGTTTTGCAGCGCTTGTCTGTAGCAGGTGGTGTACGCGCAGTATTTGCAATTATAGACGACACCTTGTTTCTCCGTCCCAGAGTGTTTGGCCAGCATGTGGGTGCGAAGTTCGTACTTTCGCTTGCAGGCATAGGCGCAGATCTCGCAGATGAGCGTTTTTGCCTCATGTCGTAGTTTGTGGCTATTCAGCTGGTCCATGCGATGAGTGCGGTAGGGACATTGGTCACACTGGTACCTAAAATAAGGACGCGTGACGATCAGCGAATAGAAATGACGCAGTGCATATTAAACATAAAGCCTTGTCCATAATATTTGGCTTGCGATTGAAAATTAGCATGGATGGCATCTTGCATGTGGTATTAATAATTAAATTGCAGTCAAAATTAGTTGACTGAATGCGCCATCCGTCGAAAAACATGTATACAAATAAAAAAACAAAACTACATGGCAAAGTATAGTAAATAAAAACACAACATAACATGTATGCATATATACACACATATATATATATATATATATATATGTTTGTGTGTGTGTTGTCTACACACACACACACACATACATGTATACACACACACATACTTATTGCAAGAAAAACTAATGTTTGTACCTGAGGTCTCCAGCGTGCTTCCTCATATGCACATTAAGGTAGTGTTTCCATTTGGTCACATAGCCACACTCAGCACACATGAAATTTTTGTCCTCCGAGTGAGTCAGCATGTGTTTTGAGAGGTAGGACTCGTCTCGACACCTGAAGTCACAAACGGTACACTTGTGGGGCTTCTCACCTGTTCCAAGGGGAAAGACAGAATTCAGAAAACCCCAAATCAAATATCAGAATCATAATGAATAGTATTATAACTACTATTATTGCTATTATTGTTGATTTCTATTTTGCTTTTTATGTTATTTGTATCTATCCATCTACCTCATGGAAGGTATACAAATTAAATTTTTTTATTTTGTTAAAATAGAGTTAGGTCAAGGCTTTTGGGTTTCCAACCTCACCCACACATTTTTTTTTTTTAATATAATTTGTATGTGCAATTAAGTAAATAAATAATAATAAAAAGACCAAACATGCTATCTATTTTTATTTTATTTTATTTATTTTTTTAAACATGCACATCCTTACCACGGTGCATTAGCATGTGTCGCTTCAAGCCACGTTTATGCGGCGTCGTGTAGCTGCACTGAGAGCACCGGTGGATCTTCTCATTGGCGTGAAGGTGCTCCGCGTGCTGCTCCAACTCCACAGGGTTGTAAGTGACGAAGGAGCAGAAGTCACAGCGAAGCCGCTCGCTTCCCGCGTGGCCGCGCCGCAGGTGCCGGAGGAAGACGGCCTTGTTGGAGGCGGCGAAGTCACACTGCGAGCAGTGATAGGCCTGGTGTGTCCGATAGTGAGCCTCCATGTCGGCCTGGTTTGGGAACAGAGCCCCGCAGGCGTGGTGGCGACATTCGCAGGGCGCGGCGCCGTGCACCTCCGTGGAATGTCGCACAAACTCCTTTCGTACGGACGTCCGGAAAGAGCAACCGCGCTGGAAGCACGCCAGCGGCTCTCCACTCTGCGGACCGTTGTGCGTCTTCATGTGAGCCTTGAGGGACCTGGTGAGGCGGAAGCTCTTCCCGCAGGTGGGGCACCGGTAGCCGTCGCCGCCCGGCGCGCCCTTTTCTCCGTGCACGTTGACGAGGTGGCGGCGGACTGCGTTTCGCTCCACGGCGGAGTACTCGCACAGGTGGCAGCGGTGGATCATCTCGCCGGCCTCACGCAGCCGGTGCAGGCGGAGCTTGCTCTTGCTCGTGAAGTAACGCTCGCAGGTGGGACACTGCAGGCTGGGGTCCGGAGAGTGCGTGTGGAGGTGCTCCTGCAGGTGGGAGCGCATCTTGAAGCAGCGGCGACATTTGGGACAAGCGTGGGTGCGGAAGATGTGCTCGGCTCCCTCTGCAAGGTAGACTAATGGACATCAAGACTTGAAATGAATGACGGAGACACGAATAGTTTAGTTTAAGGCAAAGCGTTTTTTTGTCAAGGCGCACCACACACAGAGAGACCCGGAAAAAAGGAACAAGGACAGACATGCGATTAGAATAGAATAGAACAGATGTACTTTATTGATCGCAAATCGGGAAACAGTGCTGTTGAAGCACTAAAAACAATACAACAAATAAACTACATCGTGATCACAGAAATTACAAGAAACATTCATGTCAATCTACATCCAAATAGCCAGTTTTTTAAGAGGAAACAACTACTCCAGCCCTAACCCTATTATTTAGCATCTCTAAAACAAGTCATCACTTGGAACATAAACAAGATTTCATGTATAAAACTTAACATATCCATCTTTAAAACAAGTTCACCCTGTGATGTGATGACGAACATTTGCTACAATCTCAACAGTTTTCCAACAAACCTTTGGACGGTGAAGGTCCAGCGTCCGCTGCTGTTTCAACCTTTTCCTCCGTCATTGTGTCACGTTTGTGCTGCCGCCCCCTGGCCTGCGTCTCATCGCCACATCTTGGGAGTGATGCACAACTTGGAAAGGAAATAGGATTTTTTTTTGAAGCGGCAACTCTCAATTTTGAAGATGGTCCCATTAACCCACACAGCTCTTATTCATAAGTATTACCAAATTGTCACGCAACCTCTACATATATCAAGGGGTAACACTATGGGTTTCTGGTGTGCCATGTAAGGTAAACAAAAACAAACAAACAAACAAAACAAATGTTAATTCAGCTCTTCATTGACGGTAGATGTTGGCTGATGCCAAGCTCAAAAGGCAATTCATTTGGAGCTTCACTCAAGTGATTTTACACTATACAGGAAATTACAGTGGGCAGGACCGCAGTTTACTTGAAGTTTTAATTAACACAAAAAAATGGGTTTTCGGTTTGTCATCAATTGGTTTCTGAACGCTAAGACGGTAAGACCAAAACAATCCCCTGCTGTCTTACTGGGAAAAGCATTTGTTGCCTTTTTTTTGCACAGGAAAACTGAGTTCAGTTTTGGTGGCACTCCACTCCCTCTATCGTGTTTTAAAACACAATGGCACACATATGCCAGGCTGGTGAACGTAACCTCGCTGGACTATTAGTGTGCAGAATAATTCCTTTGATACTTTCTAGTATCCAAGCCTATCTGAACATCTCCCAAAATTGCAGCTCCAGCCTCATATATATATATATATATATATATATATATGTGTGTGTGTGTGTGTGTGTGTGTGTGTGTGTGTGTGTGTGTGTTGGTAAATACACCAACGTTTCCTTCACCTGATAAGCTAAACGTAACATATGCTAAGGTAACATAGGGTAGTGGTCATAAAATGCGTGCCTTCCAGGTTACCCTTTCTTCACAGTCTTCGTCAATACTTATCTTTACAGTTCCCCTTTTGACTCTTCCCAAACAGATCTTGTACGAAAGAAGTAAGGCGTACACGTGATTTTAGATGTCTGAAAGCCATGACATCAGCTGTCGTTCCTGACGTGTTAACATGTTATTGTCATTCTGTTGAGGTGGTAAACACGTTGCTTTTGCAGCAAACAAAAACAACAACAACTAAGCAGAATGTCAATCTGTCATTTTAAAACCCGAAACCACAAAACCAACGGTTATCGAAAATATTCCGAAATCCACGTCAGATTTAAGTGACCCAAATCGTGTCTTAATTTGGCAAATGCACAGTGAGAGAACCGCAGAAGCATATTCTTTCTTGCCGCTATTGTCAATACGAAAGCATCTTGGCGGGCCACTGCTAAGCTAACTTTGAGAATTCAGCCTTATCTCTTTTTTAAATCAGCCGTGCGCCACGCTGGTGTGAATGTAGAGGGCTGTGCAAAAAAATAAACACCAAAATTTGCAATACACAAAATATTTACCGTTTTCCCCGATTGTGTTGGCTCGTTCGCGAAATATTTATGTCTCCTCAGTGAAAGGCGGAACGAATGTTCGCGGCCAGGGGAGGAGACGAAACTATTTGTAGGGAACATCGGAAGAGTGAGCAGAGGTCGCTCCTACCCTAGATATATACTGCTGAACTACAGTCATACATCGCACACATGGTGTGAAAAGTATTATTTGTCAAGACAGGAATTTGGGCACTTTACGTCGAAAGGGATCCTCGCTGTATCGTGGCACAAACGGGAGGGAAGAGAAGTCAGTGGAATACGGAAGTAAACGGTGAAATAAGAGGATATATCATGAGTGGCATACTGTTGTGAGGCTGCAAGGTTCTAAGGATCTGATCAAACATCCCGAGCCAGCGTAGATTGTCATGTGGACTTAACGTGGTAAAGTTATTTATACATTTAATTTATATTTTATAAATAGTAAATACTATTTTAAAGTCGCCTTGTAGTCGTATTGCTGGATATCAGCAACATGCCCCTGTCAGACTTTTTGGATGGTCTGAAGGACAACCCGTACTTTGGCGCTGGGTTTGGACTCGTCGGAGTGGGCACAGCTTTGGCAGTGGCACGGAAAGGTGCCCAGGTGGGAATGATCTTTTTCCGGAGGAATTACATGATCACCCTGGAGGTTCCGAGCAGGGACAAGAGCTACCACTGGCTCCTCAGTTGGATCACCAAGCATGCCAGGCACACTCAGCATCTGAGTGTCGAGACCTCGTACTTGGCACACGAAAGCGGACGAGTTCACACGCAGTTTGACTTCCACCCAAGCCCTGGGAACCACATCATATGGTGAGAAGGACGACCAGTGCTAAATTGTAAATTGTAGTTCCCCCCCTCCCCCACGTATAATACTGATTACGTGTGCATTTTATACACTGAAAACTCAAAAAAAATTGACATGCATTAATACATGTTATTTGTCTGCAGGTATGGAAGGAAGTGGATTAGGGTGGAGCGGACCAGAGAGAAGCAGATGGTGGACCTGCACACTGGAACGCCTTGGGAGTCCGTTACCTTTACTGCTCTAGGCAGAGACAGACAGATTTTCTTCAACATCTTACAGGAAGGTAATTTGAATCGCGAGGAAGCTACCAGACACGGGCCTGTTTTACTTACTTGTCCAGTAGTGACAGCTTTCAGTTGTGTCTTTCAGCAAGAGAGCTGGCTCTAAAGCAGGAGGAAGGGCGCACGGTCATGTACACGGCCATGGGCGCTGAGTGGCGGCCTTTTGGCTTCCCTCGGAGACGCAGACCCCTCAGCTCTGTGGTGCTGGAGGAGAGCGTGGCTGAAAGGATCGTAGGCGACGTCAAGGAGTTCATCGGCAACCCAAAGTGGTACACAGACAGAGGTAGAATGTCGTGCGCCTGAAGGTTTCCTGAAACTATTACCGTTGGTTTGACGGTTAACGCTTCCTTGAAGGCAATTAGAACCAAGCTTTGATCCTGTACAACACTCAAACTGGAGCACATTAGGTCAGAATTGTTCAAGCAGCACCAGAGCACAATGCTAAAAGTTTCAACAGGCGAAAAACAAAACAAATTGGACCAAATAAAATACCTGTTTTTAGTATAGGAGAGATGAAACTTCCACGTAAAAATATTTTTGTTCTATTTTAACTTTTCCTAATTTATGGAATTCTTAAAGAAGGCTGATACAAAGCACTCATCCTGTAATTTTGTGGTAACCTTTTGTCGTAATCTTAAAAGTTCAATGCAAAAACAGACTGTAGGTGCTATATGTTGCGATGTTCCTTATGATTGCATGGACGCTTGTCGTGTGGGTTTGGTCAGGAATTGAATCGGTGATGAGTGAATGCATGACTATATTTTCAACTATTCACACCGGCAGCTAGATTAGTTGGAAGAGTGTATTTTATGTTGACCGTTCCTGCGTGCACCAAAATGGTTTTCTAGGTCATTTAAATAAGCCAGCAAATGTAAATGCCTCCTCACTTTGGTGGCCTCAAAGTTTCTCTAATGCAGTTTTTGTTGCTGCAGGCATCCCTTACAGGAGAGGATATCTTCTATACGGTCCCCCTGGATGTGGAAAGAGCAGCTTTATGTAAGTCCTCAATGCTGTTGATTCAATATGTGAAAAATGTGAAAGTCGGTCTCAGCAATGCACATCAGCTTCATTGGTACTTGTATTTCAGCACGGCGCTGGCAGGCGAACTCGGCTACAGCATCTGCCTGATGAGCCTCAGTGACCGATCGCTCTCAGACGACCGTCTCAACCACCTCCTCAGCGTGGCGCCGCAGCAGAGCATCATCCTGTTGGAGGACGTGGACGCAGCCTTCGTCAGTCGGGACCTCCTTCCAACAGAGAGTAAGTGACGTGAAGGCACTGTCAACTGTTTGTTATGAAAAGAAATTGCTTTCTGCCTCGAGTTACTGTGTATACATTGGTCACACCAGTCAGTTCACACCAGTTAAAATCATTTCAAACTTTAGATGACTTGATGTTTCCCGTCTTGAGGGATTTGTTTTTTTATTTGCTTGTTGTTTCGGCTCTTAGACCCTTTGGCCTACCAGGGAATGGGACGACTGACATTCAGTGGCCTGCTGAATTCCCTGGATGGAGTGGCTTCATCTGAGGCCCGGATAGTTTTCATGACCACCAACTTCATTGACAGGTAATGTGTGTGTAGTATGTCGGAGACCTTGCACAACAGCTCACCGCCTCAAATGATTTCTATCCCTCAATAAGAACATCAACAATGTTAATTGTAAAGTTAAAGGTCCAGTGTGTAATATTTGGCTTGATTTTTGATTTTTATATTGGTGAAAGCTTAATACGCTGCCCATAGATGCATTTGTAAAAGTGTATAAGTGCAGTAAAATTAAAGTAATTTGGTTTTCCTACTATGGATGCAAATTATTGATTATTTCCTTAATTGTTAGTTGATTGATCTTATCGATCGATTAACGGTGATTTTTCCTGAGAGCCTAAATTTCACAATGAAAAATGTGTAAGGAACACATTATTTAAAAATTAAAAGATGTTGAGGGCCCAATTTGACCCAATTTTACATTAGAGAACAGTAAAAACGTCCTGAATATTTATCCTCTGACTTTAAGTTGACTTCTAATGGGTCACATTTCAACTTTCTTTCAATAAAAAAAAATAAAAAAAAGTTGTTTAAAAGTAACTTGTTCTAGGTATACAGGTATACACCACGCCATTTAACAAAAAAAAAACTCAGTGTAAGAAATGTTCAATTAATTGCGACTAATTCAATTTAACTGATTAAGTTCTTAATCAACAATTAATCGCTAATCGATTAATTGTTAACATCCCTATTTCCTACCCTTAGAACAGTTCATGTCCCTACATATGTATAAATATAGGAATATGCATAGAGCAAGGGTCTTCCGCCAAGTTAGCTGCCATCTTGCACCACCATATTTCTAAGGAAGCCTGGTGTGGACAATTCAGCTGCCTAAAAGGCACGTTTTGAAATTAGGGTGACGCTCGCATCCTTGAGTAAAACCTACGAAGAAGAAGGTGGATGTGGTATCCAGGTTTGGGTGCGCTGAGTAGCTCACTGGCAAACTCAGGAGAGGGAGGAAGAGTGAAAGGTCCTGCAATCTAAAATGTAACCACTTGATGTCAGTGTTTCTCCTTCAAAATCTCCAAATATTACTCACTTACATACGACACACTTCCACACTAACCTCTAATAATTCTAATTGCATGTGCATAGTACATACTCGATTGCTATTTACATCACTATGTTTAGTGCCTGTCTTGAATTTTGTCTCCGTACACAGATTAGACTCGGCGCTCATCCGACCCGGCCGTGTGGATTTGAAGCAGTACATTGGCCACTGCAACCACTGGCAGCTCACGCAGATGTTCCAGAGGTTCTACCCAGACGAGCCTGTCTCTGAAGGAGAGCGCTTCGCCAAATGTGCCCTGGCCATGCATTCTGAAGTCAGTGCCGCTCAGGTGCAAGGACACTTTCTGCTGCACAAGATGGACCCCGCGGGTTCTATAGACAACATTGAGCAAATAAAAGGCTGATCGCGCTGGAAGCTGAATGGATATTAAGAGAAACTTCAAAAATACTGAGGTGTCACATCTCATCTGTTTCTTTAGAAACAGTTCAGTACAGACTTTGGCTGCAGCGATGATGCAGCGCCGGCAAGACCAGCGGTACAATTCCACTGAATTTCAGCTGCAACCAACTAAAATGAGCAATCATGATGGACTGATCTGTTTTCTCATTCATGAAAAGGAAAATAAAGGAGCCGTCATTCGGATTTCTTCTCTGTGTTCAGATTTGTTTTTGTTTTTTTGTTTTTTTTTCAGTTTTGGTCCTTTGTGAGCTTCCTCCTGTTAAATCAAGGTCCCACCACTGGTTTTGGTGTTTTGGCAATCCATATCTATAAATGAAATACATGTAACAGAATTGGAACAGCCTTACCTTAGAGAGCTTTTTATGAAAAAAAAAAAAAAAAAAAAACAACAAAACAAAACAAAACGAAACATCTGTGTATAAATACATAAATACACTTGAATGACTGGGAACCAGTCTGTCCACATGTGTAATGCTGTGCAGTTCCTGATACAGGACAGCCAGTATCAGCTGTTCCATGTCACTGTAAAATAAGTCAAATTAACTGTGAAATCAAGGAAAATCATGACACAAAAACTATAGATTAGCTATGGTACAGTGTTCAATGTACACATTTACTTTGTCACCAACACACATACATGTTAATTCTACAGTCAAATGTATAACTGAAATCATATTTACTTAAATAATGTCCATTTTATTGTTGCCTTAACCTGTAATAAATGCGTAATGCAAGAAACAGTGGTTCCAGCGCACTCTCTCAGAACAGGCAGTCCCTTCTCCACTGAAGAAAATACCTGAGTATTTAGATTGGCTAGTGAATCCATTACCAGAGGTTCATTTCAGTATTCCACAAAAACAGTAGGGCAGTGATAGAAGATTGCCCTGGAAGCAAAGAGGTCAACTCCCTTACCCAGGTTACAAATAGTGTATTCTGCTACCATTCACTCACTGGTATTGCAAGAGGTGCCAGTGTTGAAGCAATGGAGAAGCACCATGTTTGTCCAGGGGTTTTGAGGACCAATAAAAGTTAACCTTGATTAAAGACTGGAAGATAATAGGCACAAACTGGCAGTTTGCTCCATTTATTTTGAGTTAACAAAACAAAGAAAACAGTATTGATGTAAATGTAAAGTAAACGTAAAAAAATACTTCAATAAAATTCAATTAAGTTTGCATGTTTTGCAACCCAAACACTGCTATAGTCATCAAGTCTGCGTCCCATATGCAATTGAGAGAGGCGAGGCGGTGGAAACCGTGGCCTCTCTTTTCCCCCTGAAATACAGTGAGCATGAAATGGAACACACTTTGAAAAGAGAGAGCTGTTCAATGAGACAAGTGGCACATGACAAGGAAAGGGAGATGCAAGATTATACTGCGTACACTGTACACACAAGCGAGTGGGGAACAGCTAAAATAAAATTTAAAAAACGACCACGCAGGCGGGAAACGCGCGAGGGGAAGAAGTTAAGTTAACTGGAACGAGAGGAGAGTGAGATTTCAGACTAAAACAGGAAGTCACGAGATAAGACAGACCGTGGGAAAAAAGCCACACCTAATCGACATAAGAGTTCTGAGACGTGACATTTGTGTCTGAAAGGAGAAAGAGAGCCAGATTATATCAGGTATACTCCTATCACCATGGGAAAAGCATACACTAACACAGAAGGACCACCAGCAGGGCGTTTGAGGGTTAAAACACCAAATGCAGTCCTGTCCAGTGTTGGCGAGTAATCTATTACTAAGTAATCCACTACTGTCGTGAAACTACTTTTTGAGCAACGGAGTCATGTAACTGGATTACTGTGGCAAAACTGGTAATTATATCATAATTACTTTATCGAGTAACGATTTTGTTACTTCTCCTAAATCTTGTAATTATTTTTTTAACAATGTGGGCTTTGCAAAAGGCACCCGAGCTGTACATGAGTTTGTTCTGTGAAATGCGCAGTTTGTGTTCAGACAGCAAACATTCATTCATGTTAAGAGGACACAGGCAATTTTTGGAATTGCAAAATTTGCACTTTAATAAAGTTCATTCCAAAGCACCGAGCAACTGTTCCTTTTTTTTTTTTTTTAAAGTAAAGTAATTAGTAAAGCAATTGGTAATTGATTACTTATGAAACAAAGTGGTTGAAGAAGTAATTAGCTAACTTTATTGAGGGTAATCAGTAGTTGCATTGCAACACTGGTCCTGTCTGACAGACCTGACCTCCATTTGTTTGTGGTGGAAGTCAAAAAGCAAACTGTATGATTATTTTCTATCACTGTGCATTCCCAACTATGTGTCAAATGCTTGCCAGTCCCTGAGCGTTGCGGTGCAAGGGTTAAGTGCATGAACAGAAACATGAGCCCTCCCTGTTCGCCGGCCTCTTAAGGGCCTCTGGAGAAGTGTGTTTTCCTTATCTGCCCTCATCATGGCTGCGTTGCTGTGCAGGAGCGCCGCCGGGACGAGAGGAGTGTTACTGAAGCTACGGACTGCTACTGCTGCCGCTGCCCCTGTCCGTGTTTACACCAACAGGCTGGAAAGCGTCCCTTCCTCTGTTTTACAGCAAGCATGTCAGAAAGGCAAGGACCCCCCGCGAGTCAGCCCGCTGGAGCTCCTGTACAGACTGACCTTCCAGGGTTTCTACAGCCGTATGCATGAACTTCAGGTAGGATCAACTCGCTGAAAATCGCACATGCTTGTATTTGTATGGTCACTGGAAAAAAAATAAAAAACATAAAAAATTTCCCGATTGCCCACATTTGCATGAAATTTCACCTTTTTTTTTTAAAACGACGCTGTCCAAACACCACTGACGTAAGTAGAATGAGCCGCGCACTATTGAGTTAATTCACTGAAAGCGCCGATTTGTGCGAGCCTCAAAGACAAAGAGCAGAAAACGTCAGGCTGCAGACTTAACAATAGCTTCTAACAACGGCTGCTCTCAGCTTACGTGCACACAGAGGGGAGGTTGTTCACCAGGGAGAGAAATTGAGTTCAGTTACAGGCTCCTGCTCTTGTTTATGCTCATGCTTCAGTCTGAAATTAAACACTACAAATTTTGTACTCATTGGTCAACACGCTGCCTCTTGACTGAGAGGAATTGGCAAAGTTTGTGTTTTAAATCATTATGTTAATGCAATTTGGTTGCTAAGGGTGATGGTTTTTGTTGTTTTGTTTTGTTTTTTTCCTCCCGCTCTCTCTGCACCAGATCTTTGAAAAAAAGCGATACGGGCCCATTTACAGAGATGGGATGAACAGTGTGAGTGTGAACACTGCATCACTGCTCGAGGAAGTTTTACGCAATGAGAACAAGTTTCCTAACCGTGGAGACATGTCCCTCTGGAGGGAGTACCGGGAGATAAGAGGATACGGTTATGGGCCTTTCACTGTGTAAGACTTTATATTCGCCTTTCTGCCCTCTGACCTTTATGTTTATAGCACGTTGTTTGCGTCCTGGCAAACTGTCTTGTTTGTAGGTGGGGCTGGATGGGTTTCAGTATATTGCACATTTGAAATTTTAATACACTTTTGAAGTGACCTCATTATTGTAGGGAAGCACAGTTCTAGCTTTAAACATTGATGGACCAGGTCATATCGTCTTCTCCTTTGGGCTGTTCCCTCCAGGGGGCGCCACAGCGACTCATCCTCCACCTGGACCTTGTCCTCTGCATCCTCTTCTCTTACAACTGACTTCATATATATCCACAAATCTCCTCTTCCTGTAGGGCTCCTACCTGGCAGTCCCACAGTTTCCTTCTATTGATGATTCACTATCACTTCATCACTTTATCTTATACAAATTGCATATGCAGCTGTTGCTCGGACGTATTCACTTGTATTCATTTATGATGCTCTTACGCCGGAAGTGTCAGTGGTAGATTTTGACCGGAAACTCAGGAGCAACGTGATTTTCAAATTAAAGGTCCATTTGCAGACTCAGACCGTTTTCAGGCAGTGATTGGTTCAGACCGGAAACTCAGGAGCAACTTGATTTTCACCCGTCAAACATGAACTTTGTTTTTTTTTGTTTTTTTTTGTTTTTAAACTAATTTTAAATTAATGTTACTTTTACTTATTGAATGGCCTACTCTGTAATACAACTAAAATAGATTATTAACGCTTACACACCGGGCAATCTGTGGTCGGCATAACAGGTTCGACAAGTAAACTAAGAATTAAATCATATTTGGCCAGATATTATTAAAATATTTAAAATTTTTGAGATACAGGGCAGAATTAATGTCATAAGGTTTATAACATATAATAATTATTATAATAACTTGGCTTCCTATGCATTCTAATAAATCAAATTAATATCATAAAAATGAATCAATGTCACAAGACTTTATACGAGCATACTGCATAAGGCTTTATATGTATGCTGTTCTAAAGTTAAAAATAAATAGATCAAATAAAACTTAAATTTGTATCCCAGCCAAAATATATATATCTAGGTACATTAAATGACCCATGTCTGTTTCTAAAGAAGCGTAGGGTTCAAAAATAAAACACAAAAACTCCTTTTGCAATAACACTTTATTTCTCTCTCTCTCTCTCTCTCTCCCTCTCCCTCTCTCTCCCTCTCTTTCTCTAAAGGCATCTAACCATGAGTACAAAAACCCCACAGTCGTTGCTTCTAATCTGGCGTGGCAAGTTCCCCATGTCAAGACCAGTCTTCTCTGTCCATGTCCCAGGGTCAATTTGCTGTGCAAGATTTCTTTAGGAAAACATACATATATTGACAGAAGAATACTTTGCTTTAAGTACAGGCGAAAGGAACGTAGCCAGAACTTACCAGTACAGGCTATAGGAACGTAGCCAGAACATAACTTTAAGTGAACTCTGCATGCAGTGTGTGTCTTATCTGTCAACCTAAACAGGGCTCTGTATTCCCCATCGGCAAACCCATATGGATGGTTTTCGTACTGAGAGTCTAGGAGGAGCAATTCTCTTCATAATGGCCGCATGATCTATAATGCGGGGGTTAAGAGGTTAAGAGGCACCCTTAAGTTAAAAAAAATATTATTAGATTTCATTCTGTTGAAATACACAGTAATCAAACATCAAATCATTATCAGGTGACAGTAACAATGGGGCAGCAGAGGGTGGTGCAGTGGAGGGTGTGGCAGCAGAGGGTGGTGCAACTGAGGGTTGGGCAGCGGTGGGCGGGGCAGCAAAAGGTGAGGCAGCGGTGGGTCGTGGAGACGCAGGCACCTTCAGAACAGCAGCAGTGGCCATCACAGCAGAGTGCTTTTCCTTGCACAGACTAAGGTGTTTCATAAAGGGCACCCTGCACATCACACACACACACACACACACACACACACACACACACATTTATCAAATATAAAATCTATTTATTCATTTATTAAGAACACAAAACATTATTAAGTTACAAGTTCACTTACACTTGAAACCTGCACTTACTCGATCGGTTCAGCCACTAAAAAGCTGCAAATCGCATTCGCATTCTGGCCTCCAAGCATGACCGCAGACAGAAGCGCCTGAGATTCTCTTTGTGAAATCAGACTAATTAAAATTATTCGAAGGTTCGGGTTATTCGTTATTCAGGTTCGTTATTTGACAACAACAAAAATAAAGTATTCCATCAGAAATTCTACTTCCGGTGATTGAGGAATGCACCAACGTTATAATATCTGATGGTCAATCACCAGTTTACTAGAGCGCAATTTGCGCAAAAACCTTTGTGGACACAAAGGTGGCGGAAATTACGGCCACAAAGTCGCCCCAAAATGTGCCACAATTTACCACTGTGCTCTATTCTTTGTAGATCTGGCCGTAAAAACTCAAAATCCTCCACCATTTTCACCTCTACTCCGCGCAACCTTGGGGACACACATACTGTATGTTCCATCTTGCTGTAGCTAACATTCATTCATCTCCTTTCCAGCGCCTCTGTACCTCCACCTCTAGATTTTTACACCTGCTCCCTGCTCTCACTACACACCACTATATCATCTGCAAACGTCATTGTCCACGGAGAGTCCCGTCTAACCTCATCTGTCAGCCTGTCCATCACCATAGCGAACGAGAAGCGGCTCGGAGCTGATCCTGACGCACTCCCACCTCCACCCTCAACTCCTCCGACACACCTGCAACACACCTCACTGCTTCCTTGCAGCTTCTAGTACATCTTCTGCACTACTCGATGGCTCGTCTCCACAATGTCTCTCCGCTCTTCCTCCTCTTCCATGCCTCGAATTTTCTTTCATTTCTCTCATTCAATTCTTCAAAGTTATTTTTCCAAGTTATTGTCACACATATGGCAACACAAATGCATTTCTGTGTCTATCTTTAATTGCGTAAACTTCCTGCACCTCCTTTCTCTATGTCTCATCTCTATAGTTCTTTGCCTCACCCATATCTCTTCCTCCTTACAGTCTAACTAGCAGAATTAAAGCAGGATGAAATATACTACCTTTGACTCTAGCAAAGAAAGGAGGAAAGTTTAATCATGTTATATACTATTGAGTCATAATTCATTGAACAAATTTGACCTTTTTTTTCCTGAAATTTCAAGGGAAGGCGAGAAGTGGCGTAATCTGAGAAAGGTCCTGAACCAGCGCATGTTGCATCCAAAGGACTCGGCAGCCTATGCTGACACGCTCAATGAAATTGTGACAGACTTCATCAAGAGGATATACTACTTGCGACAGTGCAGCCCCACAGGAGACATGGTGACGGACGTCGCCAATGAGTTTTACAGTTTTTCACTAGAAGGTACAATTACTCCAAATTGCATTCAAGTCTTAACACTGATTTCAATGTACACATCTCGCTGACTCATGACTGTCTCTCTTCTCTTCCTCCCCCCTCATCGCTCAGCTATTGCCTCCATACTACTTGAGACGAGGCTCGGATGTCTGGAGAAAGAAATCCCTCCAGGCACGCGAGAATTCATTGACTCAATAGCAATGATGTTCTCCAACCTCTTTTATGCATTGCTGATGCCCAAGTGGAGCCGCAGCCTGCTACCCTACTGGAAGCGCTTTGTTGCAGGCTGGGATGGCATCTTCAATTTTGGTATGTGCAGTGCTTAGTAGCTAACGTTCTTTTTTTTTGCGGCCCTGCGATAAACAGGGGCTTGTCCAGGGGCAGGGTGTAACCCCGCCTTCATTTAAAGACAGCTGGGATAGACTTAAGAACCCAGAGTGCAGGAGAAGTGGGTATAGACAATGAATGAATGAATCATTGAATGTACACATGAGTTTTGAAATTGTGTACTTGTCTACTTCGATTCCTGTTTCATTACTGTTGTTCGGGTGACTGTGCTTATTTCAGCCATCGTGTTGATTGACAAGAAGATGGAGCTCATACAGCAGCGTTTGGAAGACAACTGCAGCGTGGAGGGTGAATATCTAACGTACCTCCTCTCCGGCACTCAGATGGACATTAGAGATGTCTATGGCAGTGTTGCTGAGCTCTTATTAGCAGGAGTGGACACGGTAAATTTCCTTCCCTCCCACAACAGATTTCAAATGCCTGCTTTTCCGCAATGAAGAAGGCGACTGTGATAACTCCAGTCGCAGTTTGCGCCGCAAAATCATAGAGAACTTCTTAAAATCCCATCTCACTCTATTTTTTTAACCTCACATATGCAGTAGCTGGCCATTTACAGCGAGAGAGACACTGTAATAGCCTGTGAGAAATGCAATTATACAGGGTTGAATTTTACTGCTTTCTAATTTAATTTAAAGCAGTAATTTCATTTTACTGCTTTCTAAGTAAATAATAAAATAAAATGAAAATTAAATAATGACATTTGAATGGAATGCAAAGTTGTATAAGGTTACGTCTTTGTGCTCAGCATTGACCGGTTTGCGCTGTATTGTTTTTTGTTTTTTTTTGAAAGACCTCCAACACCCTCACATGGACTCTGCACCTGCTGGCCACGAACCCTGAATGTCAGGACAGACTTCATAAAGAGTTGCACTCCGTGGTACCAGGCAACAAAATACCTTCCGCAGCAGAAGTCACTCGGATTCCATACTTGCGCGCTGTCATCAAGGAGTCCCTGAGGTAAGACGGATTGAGGGGTTTTGAATTGTGTCGCGTTAGAATAGATGAAGCTCGGCTTCCACGACAAGTGCTACAGCCTAAAAACTGACATCTCCATCAAAAGCTCCCGAAGCTCGTCCCCGGTTGGATGGTTTGTGACGAAGGCACTGACATGAATTTCAGCATCCGGGCTTTCCAGGTGTTTTGTAGACTGATGAGATGATCAGTATTATAATCTCTATGGGACTGCAAAGATGTATAACAGCAGAGTTGGAATGCATTATCTCCTCTTGCATCAGTCTGCTACGTCCTGCAGCGGAACCCATAAAAAAAAAAAATCTAACTGATAAAATGTTGCTTTACAGGATGTATCCCGTGGTTTCAATGAATGGGAGAGTTTTCTTGGACCGGGATGTTACAATTGGTGGATACAAATTTCCTAAAAATGTAGGTCTGCATTTTCCTGGCTTAGATCCCCCACCTTAAATTTCTAATGGTGTCGCTGCATTATGTTCGCACATTTGCTGTGCTTTGTGTTTTCACACCCACTTTTTTCTCCGTCTAGACGACTTTTGCGCTCGCTAACTATGCCATTGGCCATGACGAGGACACATTCCCGGAGCCGGACAAATTTTTACCTGAGAGGTGGCTCCGAGGTCGCGGCGTCAAGGCAAACGCCTTTGGCTCAATTCCATTTGGCTTTGGAGTGAGAAGCTGCGTTGGCCGCAGAATTGCTGAGCTTGAGATGTATTTAGCTCTGTTCAGGGTAAGTAAAAGGAGACAGGGCACTATTCACAGAATACACTCGCAAGTAAATAAAAATACGCCAAATAAAATCCTTCTGGTCTATAATGATAAAAAAAAGAACAACAACACAACAGTGTTGAATGTATACATACACACTTGTGTTTCCCTGCCTCTTGAGTCTGTTCAGAAGTTAAATTGACCGCTGACCTCCTTTTTTTGAAATTCCTTTTTACCCCCCAGCTAATCAAACACTTTGAAATCAAGCCGGACCCGACAACTGGGCAGCTGAAATCCGTCACCCGCACAGTGCTGGTCCCTGACAAGCCATTAAACCTGCACTTTGTGGATAGGCAAGCCTGAGGGGATCGCTTTGCTTGTTGTGTGTCTTATGATGCTGCTATATAACTGTCTGCAACTGTAAAGCATTTAACACTTCACCATAATACTCTTCATAATACTAAGAATGGCAGGTACAGCAGGAGTAAAACAGTTGCAAAAGTCTTGCAAACAAGGAAACACACATAAAGGTGACCTGTGGCCTACTTTCCAAACAACATAATCAGCAGGATGTTATCAAACTGTGTTCATTGTGGTCGGGGATGGTTGTTGAATTATGGCATATTCACATTATTCATTATACATAAGGAATGTATTTCAATATCTTGTTCAATATTGTAAAGTATATAGATGTATGAACAGAAAATTATTTTGAGTTTGTCCTTTTATAGTAAAATGAATGTGTCAGAATGTAATTTTAACACTTTCCATGGAGTTTTTGTCTTTCTATCTCTTTGGTAACTCATTTATTGCCTTAACATTAACACATTTGGGAAATACTGTGTCTGCTGTGGAGGATAATTAGAGGCTGAGGTTTGAAAAATGCCCTTTGGAAAGCGTACATGGCCAGAATGCTTCATTTTCCTGTATCTGCAAAACATCCAGCAGTCTTTACAAATATTCTTCAACAACTGAAGACCTGGATTTTACATCATAACATTTGCTGGGTCAATAAACAAAAACCCTGTAATACTCTTATATAAAACCATTAAAAAAACCCTCCTGTACTCATTGTCAGTAATTTTTTAAAATAAAGAATCTTGTTTTTTTTATGTTTTTTTTAAAAAAGTTGTGTAGAGTTGATTGTGTCTCTGTTGTTAGCATTGAAGTGCCATTGCAGAGTTTGTTAAAGTCATGCATTTGTGGGTGCGGTCCCAAAGAGGATATGCCAAATTTATCTTGCTCTGAAAAACATTTTAAGACCTCCTCCAGTTATATAATCTATCTATCTATCTATCTATCTATCTATCTATCTATCTGCAGCACAGCATTTTGCTAGGTGTTGCTAGTTGGTCGCTAAGACGCAAATCAGTAATATATACGATTTTTTTCAATTCAAAGTAAAAAAAAATATAGTATAGTATTATATATCGTATAATACAGTATTGTGTATCTTCAACACAGGGTAACTGAACGTACATTATATGCGCATGTGAAACGACCCCTTCCATAGGAAAACAAGTCACGAGTCTCCCAGCAGGTGGCAGCAAATGTAAATAAAAGCGTCCCTTTTATGAACGTCACCGGTGTCGCCAGTGCACGGCGCGACGTCTGATCTCGGTCCAGAGGTTTTTGGTCTGTCAGATGAGATTATAATGGTCTTTGTCAAAATCCGGGACACATCAGAACTCGTCATATTGCATACAGTTTCAAGAAAAACACAACGACAACAACAAACAAGCGGGTTTTTTTTTTTTTTTTTTTTGGTTCTCAGCTCCGTTTTGCCCGCGCTCATGTTTGAGTGACAGCCTGGAACTCCAATCGCAGCACCAGATCTCTAAAGGTGTGCGGGTGACAGAAAACGAGTCAGTCAGTCAGTCAGACAGACAGACGGACGGACAGAGTGGGAAGCGCGCAAATATTGAAGCCTGCTGGCGACCCACCAACTTGACGACACAGCGACAGCGATGCGCGCTCACGAGGCCGAAGTGAGCGGAATCAAGTCATCAGAAGTTCTCTGAGGGAGAGAGAGAAGAAGAAGAAGAAGAAGAAGAAGAAGAAGAAGAAGAATAAGAAGAAGAAGAGAGAGAGAGAGCACGGCTGGCCGGCCGGAGGACTGTTGGATGGGCTTGGACGTGTGCTCCCCGGCGTCGCTCGGATGGGATGCACGGTGAGCTTCATGTGCTGCGAGGAGGACTTTCTGCAAATGCCCCAGCACCACCAGCATGAGAAGGACGACGAGAAGAAGAAAGCGCCCCTGGGGAAGGTAAGAGCTCGGAATGGTGCCTGCCGTCGATCTGCTGTATCTGTGCGCTTTACAGCCCCGACTTACTATCGAGTCCAACTGGGATTAAGATAAGATATTCTGACCTTTGGCTCCACAACACAGTGGATTTGTTTACAATACAGTATTGTTTTTTTTTCTCTCCCTCTCTTCCTCGCTCTCTCACTGAAACGTCAGTCATGAGAATTAGTTTTTTTTTTTTGGTTGTTTTTTTTAATTGAGTCAACCATTTACCAAATGATCTTCAAGTCCAAGTCCAAGATGTTCAGTCACGCTTGACTTCAAGACAGAGAAATCACGGGAAGTTACTGTATGTGGATTGGGTTGTCATTGGAAACCACTTGTCCTTCCTTATACCCAGCTAGTGAATGTTTCTGGGTTACATTAGTCAGTAAAAGTTATTGAGACACCATCATCATCATCATTATTATTATTATTATCATGTCCACCACTCAGCGGTGCTGTGTTTGTCTTGCCCAAGTTACTAACAATTCGAAACACGTTTGGTTAAACACCCGAATCAAAACATCTGTGTCGTAACAAATGAATTGTCAGTGATATAATACAGGGAAAGATGACAAGAGCTGTAACTACAAGTTTCAAGGCTTTTGCATCTTACTCAGATCTTAAATGTTTCACTTCTCTGTGTTTGAGCATTTTGTCAAGTAAAAAAACCTGTCGCCTGACAGGTTGTTGGTTGTTTGCTGGTGGTTGGTGGTATTTAAAGATAGCAAGCGCTGGTATTTCGTGAAACTGATCCAAAAAAATGGTAACTGCGTATCAGATGAAATAAATCAAAAGGCTTTTTATGCCACAAGATGGTGCAAGGTGCTTATTGCTTGAGGAAGTTGTGACGGTGGTCGGCTGAAATGAATATCATGATTTTTTTCTTTTCTTTTTTTTTGTTTTTTGTTACAACTCATACTATGAAAAATAAAGGAAAGTGTTCCAAAATGTATTTCATGGTGCAGTGCAGCGGTATGTTGCCTCACAGCAAGAAGCAAGAAGTTTCACAGGTGAGATTCTGGCTTTTTTTTTTTGCTGGCCGTCCCTTTGAGGTGAACTGGCAGCTCTACATTGTCCGTAGCCGCGAGTGTTGATGGTTGTTTATCTTACAGTGTTGCTTAGAGCCTAGCTGGGATAGGTCTCTGCGTGCAGGAGAAGCACTGATAGAGATGCCTGAATGGAAATGTGCATTGTCATTTTGTTTGTTCATGACGGAGTGAGCAAACGAGTGTCTTGTGTTATTTTAGAAGGCGTGCAGCATTGCTTTGCTAGATGTACATTTCATAAATGGTTCGCATTCATGTCGACTAGGGACGTTCACAATTAATCGATCATCGATTAATTGTCGATTAAGAATTTAATTGATTAAACTAAATTAGTTGCGATTAACTGAACATTTTTTACACGCGTAGTTAATATCATTATAACAGTGTAGTGGCAGGAAAGAGCAATTCACCTGTAGATACTGTGATGGTCATAATATACCTAGAGCAAGTTACTTTTAAACAACTTAAAAAAGTTGAAATGTGACCCATTAGAAGTCAACTTAAAGTATGTTTCGGGTGTTTTTACTGTTCTCTACTGGGTCACATTGGACCCTCAACATTATTTAAGGGTTAAATAATTTGTTCCTTACACATTTTTCATTGCAAAATTTATGTTCTCAGGAAAAATCGCCGCTTATCAGTTGATCGTTAATTGATCAACTAATGAATGAATCGATAATTTGCATCCCTAATGTCGACCTTTTTAGACATCCTTAAAACCTGCAGTGACTCAGTTGTCACACTCGCACATCTAGTGGCATGTAAGTCTACCGTGTTAACCGCCATCCACTCGATAGGAGAGGTGGAGTGGCTACGATTTTGCTGGTTGCTTGGTGGTCCATTGCCTGAGCTAACACTTTGTGTTAGCATCTCAGAAAGTCACCTTGCTGAGTCGTTGAGGAATGGTTGCTTCCACGATTCTGTTCTTTCTATTGTGATTTTTTGTTCAGGATCACTTGTCTGACCAGCTGTTGTTGATTTTGCTTCATTCGAGAAGCAAATCCATTCATTCGTTCAAATTTTACCTGTTATTATTTTTTTTTTTTTAGCCGTTAGCTAAAATGGGTCTTTCCGCAACCCTCTTGGATTACTATCTCCAGGCTAACTGATACAGATTCTGACAAAGGGCATACAATATTGTTGACATACAGCACACGTATTTTCGCACATTACTGCACAAACACATCACAGCCAGGAAGCATCACTAAAGAGACACGTCTGGATGTTATTTTTTTACGACTTTACGACTCCGATGGCGCAGAGGCATTCAGGGACTGTGGGCACGTGGGGCGCGCTGGTACAAGAATGTCCTGACTCTGCCAGCATTACTGTGGCTGAAGTTACGCAGTGGTGTTGAAGTGTATGTAAATACACTCTCAAGTAAAGTAGAAAAGTGTCACTCTCAGCATAAACAAACATTCAGTGTGCTTACTTATGATTAGAAGTACATATTGCAATGTATGAATGTCCTTTCTAAGGCGCAGGTTGTGCTCAACCAATTGCAGTATTCTTGCATGTACATACAGTATGTTCTTGCGTTCCCGTAGGTCGTTTGCTATTCTCGATGTGTGCGTTCAAGACGTCTGAAATTTATGTCTGAAATGAAGAGGGGCACTTGGATGCTTCTTCCTTCATCGCTCTGGGCGGCCCCGCGACGGCAAATTCAAAATGCTGATAGGGATCGTCCTGAAATGTAAAGCCCCCATATGGGAAACCAAAGCACACGACACGATTGCGTCTTTGAAGCACATGAGGGGTCTGGATTGGGCTACGAGAAGAATGTGTGGGTCGCGTGTTAGCGGATGTTGTCGAGATGGCAATTCACCAGTTAGGCCATCGACATTAAACCATGAGGATAATGAGAATGATACCAAATTGTTGCATGAAAATTGACAATAAACTATTTTTTATTTATCTATGCAATTCACAGTAGTTATGAATATCTGAGGATTTACCTTTTTGCATTTGCACCACAATATCCATTTTCAAAAGTTAGAAGAAATTCTTTCTTTGCACTCAAACAAATTGATAAAATGTAATTTTTCCAAAAAATTGAGAGGTTTCAAGAGAGAAGACATTGTTGAATGAACAATGCAGGAACTCTTGCCTCTTGCATTAACTGAGCATTTTTTCGAATTTGGGCAAAAGATTCTCTTGTTTCCCCTAAAGATCTCTGAATGAATCTGTTCTCTGTATCATCTTGTGCTCTGGTAGCCTTCCACTGCACAGCATTCCTTGACAGATTATTATCATAGACACATTATGTAAAAGGCCCAGTTGATATTAGCGCCCTCTCTGACCGTCCGTCCTTGAAGGAGTTTGTTCTCCTTCCATCTGGTTGGAGACTCTGGCTCCCCAGGTTGAGGAAGGAATTGGTGCTTAGTGCATTAAATGCACTCCCATGTTCTCGTGACAGCCATCTCCCATTACTTATTTATTGTTTTGTACGTCAGTGCAATGTTCCTTCAATCTACTGCTGCAAAATTTCCCTTAACCAACAAATGAATAAAACTGAACTGAACAAAACTGTACTGATCAGAGTTGATTTGTATCACAGAACTGCATAGAGCTAGTTGTCAGGCAAAAGATTGTTTGCCTTGTTTAATCCACGCTTTGGGTGCGTTTGATTATAGGCCGTCTTCAATTTTTTCTAGTGTGACAATGTTCACTACTACCTACTATGTGTGCTTGTTGCTGAGGAATCGGATCACCATTCGTAGCGCCATCAGGTTAATTAATATGTTGTAAAAGAAGCTGGATATTGCTCTACACACTGTGTGGAGAAGACATGTCCAGATAGATGTGTTTTAACAGACAGAATATTTGTATTAACAGTACTTGTTGGAAGATAACCGTTAGCTTGTTCGCTACAAACACTCTGAGAGTATATGTGAATTGTAATTCAGACAAATTCATCCTAATCTTTACACATTTTTTTTTTCTTTTCGGCAGATGTAATAATGATAATAGGCTTTATTGGTTTTTTGCTTTAAATTTTCTTGACATACAGACAGCTGACAACTACTAAGATGTCACAGCACCGACACAGAACTCTTCAGAGGAAGACAGAAACAGCCAGCCAAAAAAGAAAAAAATAGTGTAAATACCCAACTTCTGTTCATACCGCATATGAATCTGCCCCGGAGTTAGTCTGGTCTACCAACACAACCCATCCGGGATGGGTTTTGAGGTCAGCGGTTTTCCCCGACAGACCAAACTCCAGATATGGAAAACACCTCAGTTTCTCTGGACTTGGGGAAACTCACCCTTATTTTGCTTTGATGCGTGTAAAGTCAAGCAAGCTCTCTAGCCGTGTTCCCTGAACGCGCCGCCACAGTGTCAGGCGGCGGGGCCTTCCTGAGATTTTAAGATTTTTGATAAAAAGGTATGCGGTGAACTGAAAGCGGCTCGCCGCCCCATATTGCATTCCACTGCGTGTTCCAGCCGTGGTGGTGGTGGGGGGGGGAACAGTGCGCCCTCTGTGCTGCGCCCCTGGGGAGGCCTATCGTTTCACTCCTACCTGCCGACACCGACCTGCACATGGGGCGTAGAACAAGCGCCTCTCTGTGTGTTCCTCTGTGGAAGTCTGCCCCAGTGTGTGCTTGACCCGACAGAGGGTTTGTGATGCTCCGGCAAGGTTAACCCCTGTCGTTTCACGTTTAATGCCCATGCACACAGGAATTTGACCTTTATTTGGGAGAAGGAAGCTTCCGTACATGTGAGATGTTGGGCATTAACTCGGGTGAGGGTACGACACCGAGAGCAAATGCACACTGTTGTTTGCTTGGCTGTGTTGGGTGAACGAAAACGTCTCACCGTCAAACTACGGCGTTTGGTGTCAGCGCGACCATCTGCAAAGGCCGCACCTCCGGATGGTCAGTAATGTCAGTGACTGTTATTAGGGATGGGCGATGAGGACGAAAAATTTTATCGCGATCATTTCTGGCATTTATGCGATAACGATAAAAGTGACGATAAAAAAATCTAAAACAATTCAACTCCATGTTTTTGGATTTTTTTTTGAAACCGCACATTTTCGAGACTCGGAAAAAGAGACGTTTGCACGAAGCCGCATTTAATTAAAAAAACAAAACAAAAAAAAACACGGATACACTGGAAAAGACGATGTAGTACCTATGCCCGGCCTGGTGTGGCGCCGCAAGTTTACTCCTTGAATGCGGACGAAGAAGGGGAACACCCGAAGCGCGCCGTGTTTAAAGAAGCAGCAGCTCGCGAAACAACATCAGCGCCACAGAGAACAGAAAGAAAGATCGCTCGTGGAAAGACGGTGCGGATCAACGACAGAGTTGAACTCTCGGCTTCGAGTTCCTTTAGAACACAAAGCCTGAAAAGGTCCATGTTAAGGTTGACTGGGAGTCGTGCCAGTAAAAGTTCTCTAAAATTTTTTGTCATTTGGGTTTCATGCCTCGATATCCTTGATGCAAAATAAAAAAAAAAAAAGTAAAACCGGATGTTTGCAAATCGCTAATGTTGTGTTTATCTTCACTTTGCACACAATCCACGATCGATTCTCAAGCGCCGTGTGCACGCTATCAGCCCCGCCTTCCGCAATGCTTGTTATTGTGCTATACGTGTGAGCTGCCGGCTGCCAGCAGCAAGTGCGTTTGCGCACGTAATTAGGTCAACAGGAGTTTATCGTTATTATCGCGATATGACGTATTCTTACCGTGGGGAATTTTCTTTGACACTATATCGCAAACGATAACGTATCTCCCATCCCGAACTGTTATCTGCTGTTTGTCTGGCGGCCAAACTGCTTCGACTTCATTTGTAATATCTTGCCAAACTCCAATAAAGTTCTGGGTTTGGCTCATTTTATTTTTGCCCCGGTGACTGGAAACAGGAAGCAGCTGCCGTAAGCGGCCCTCCAAATCCCCAGAAGAAGGCGGACACTGAAGAGACGAGCGTCGCTTTTCCAGTCGTGGCAGTTTTATCTGATTTCGATGGAATTTCCACAATAAAAGTGGAGAAGCAAATGGCACTGTTGGCTTCTCTCTGCTTGCTTTTCGTAAAATGCTTTTGCTTTCCTGCACGTCGGACTTGGCCAGCGAGTTACAGTGTTGCCCGCTAGTACCAGTAGGAAGCATCGAGCTGTAGATACCTGCCTTAATCAGACCGGCCTGCTCGAATGTGGTCGAGTGAAGATTCCTCTCATATTGCAATTGTCACTTCCCTTTCAAAATATTCCTCAGCTGTCTTTATCAGACGGGTCCATGAGTTGCAAAGCATTGATGGAACAATCAGTTTGGCAACTCAGATTATTAATGCAAAAGAGCAAAATTATTCTGCGTTATATATCTTCAGTAATTATTAAAATATGATTACGTCCATACACTAGATGAAGTTGGTACGTTTTACTTTATTATAAACTTGGATTCCGTTTATTATGACAATATGACAAAATGCCTTTTCAGAATGCATGCCTTTATGCATACACTCTTCCAATCCCCATCACAGAATGTGTTAAAATGTTAAAATATTCAAAATTTGAGAAGACGTTGCCAACAGCTTGAACACAATCACCCTCTCATTTGATCCCAGGTTTGGAAGCGTTTACGCCTTGACCCTAAATGCTTGGCGGTCAGAGGATGTGTGAAGCCAACGAGCGGATATTTCTTTCCCAAACAGCCTTTTAAGCCATTTCTGATTCAGCGATGCGTAACGCAGCCCTTCAAAGCCTTCCGAACAAAAGATATTGGCGCGCAAAAGCTGCTCATTGACCTTCTCAAAGTGTCTTTAATTCGCTTGGCAGTGCTAATGGGACAGGACGACGGTCAGAAAGACAGGCCTGTTCGCTGTGTTTCTCCTCCGGATGTCGCCGTTGAGCGGTGCTTTCCTCAGAACGCTGACGCAAGAGGCCTGAGCTTCACCTCGGCCGAAGACCTCGCGACTCGTGGGGAGGACGTTGCTGTTGATGTTGCTTTAAGTGCGAGGACGTGGGGGGATTTTCTTGGCTGCTCCCTCATGTTTGCCAAGAGGACGTGGCGTTCGCGCTTGGTCAACGTCCAGGACCCACAAAGTCCCACTACGGGGGGCCTCTGGGGCCTTTTCACAGCACTTCCTGCTTGATGGACGGGGAGCTCCGGCTCTCCCGACTTGCGTCCTCTTTGCCTTAAAAAAATGTGGCTTTTGTCGATATTTGTGACTCTCCCTTTTCTCCCGGGGAGTCTTTCACCCGGGTCGGATGCCACAGGGCTCCGAAGGGTAATTACTGGGACACTGGAGTGAGGTGAGGCTGGCCTGCCCAGGTCGCCCTAATCACGTTTTGGCCATTGGTAAGAATGGGTTTTCTTTTGGGGCGGACATAATAAATCCCTCCCTTTGACATGCTGCATTTACTCTGAATACCCACAGGAAGAAAGCCTGTTTTTTTTTCTCTTCTTCTTCTTCTTCTTCTTTTTCTTCTCCATTTTTGCACCGGCGCTTGTAACAAGCCGAGGCAGATCATTGTTGCTAGTTCACCGTCGGTGCTTTTAAAAGGATAGTCTTGCACACTTAGACATTCCACCGTGGAGGGAATTTCATAGGTATTTGCACCGGAATGTGGTTTCTCACTGGACTGGGCCAATGGGCGGGGGTGGGATTTTTCAGAAACCATCGGGTGCAACAAAGTCACTCAACGTCACAGGTGGCCAAGTAGAAGACCGGCGGTTCATATGACGTATCCTTCAGAGTAGAGGGAGTGTTTCTAGGTTTCTCGCCCCATGGGCAGTACCACTGTTGATTGTCCACCAGAAGAGAAAGTTTTTTTTTTTTTTCCCTTTGTTGCCGTTATTGCACGAACGGCGCGAGAAACCCGACGCCTCCTCCGCCACAGGAGTCTGCACATGTTCCACGTTCCGCGCTGATCCCTGTTAATGAGGGTGGGTGTGTCGCTCCTATGCACCAGGCAAAGGAATCTTTAATTAAATCACACTCTCGGACCCACTGCCGCACATGTGCCGCGCACGCCTGAAATCCTACACGAGCGGCACCAGCGTGCCGCACATTTGTGCCTTACACTCGGGCTTTTTATACAGCCAGCTGAATTTTGCTTCTATTTTTTTTTTTTTCACCCTCGCACGTCTGTGACAAAATTGAATGACGCCACGGCCGTGACTGAAAGTTGGCTTCATATCAATCCATATCTTTTTACACTTCTTCTTGGATTGATATGGCCATCTGTGATGTGTATTTAGTATTATTAGCTCACTGAAGACATGGTTGTTTTCCAAAATTAGATATTCTGTATAGGGCTGTCCCGATCCGATATTGATATCGGATATCGGTCCGATATCAGCCAAAAAAGGAATATCGGATTATATCGGACGTCTTCTTAAGTCTCCGATATTAACACTCCGATAGAAAGCAGTTCATTCTACTCCGGCGAAAAAAGAATCTCCACATCATGCTCGGACTGCAGAAAGTAGAGATGGAGGAGTCAGGGCCATCACGAGTTTAGTTAACTGACAATATTGTTTTGTTTTGTTGTTTTTTGTTCCTGCTCTCAGTTGTTTTCAGAATATACGAGCAATAAACTTGTTCATTTGTTTTGAATTGTTTGCACTATAAGTTATTTGGGTCATTGTTCACGGCCTCCTGATTTATTTTTTCATTTATTTTTTCTATTCCGCCGTTTTTTTTCACAATTGTTAATAATAAGTGGTATGTTCTCCAATACAACTGTTTTTGACTCTTATTCTCTGTTTGAGTAATATCACTTGATGCTGCCTTTTTTAACACTCCACACTACAGAATAAATAATGAAAGTATGTTTCATTTGTAGCATGCTGATATCGGATTGATATCGGTATCGGCCGATATTAAAAGGATGAAATATCGGTATCGTATCGGAAGTGAAAAAATAGTATCGGGACAGCCCTAATTCTGTAAATTGCATTAGCAGAAGTTTGTTTATGTTCCTCTAAATTGCATTAAACAGACATTTATGTGAAAATATACATCAAACACATTCATGAAAGATGTAGATGTAGAATTGTTGGATCAAATCGAGCCTCTTCAACGGACATGAAATTCAAAGACCCACGTAGAGAAAATGCAGTTTAAAACGTGTGAGAGTGGCAGACTGGTGGTGACAGGATGGTGCACGTCTCCCGTCACACACCAAGCAGATCAACATGTCTGTTGCTTTGCCTTAGGCAAATGGGCAAATCCATAGGTGCATTATTACATTGGCGATGACTTGGATTTGTCGTTGATTATACGGCAAATAACAACCACCACAACAACAACTACAACAACAACACCGACAGCAGTAAGACGTCAGGCGCTGAGAGCCTTTTCGCCGGCGCGGACTTCCCCGGTGTGCACGCACAGCGTATTGGATTACCGAAATTGTGGGGTTTCACCCTTTCAGCCCATTTCATTTTACATGACGCTGGACAGAGAAGATAATCTGCTGCCTCTGTGTCTCCGTCATGCCTGTCTGCCCCGCCAAGCCCCGAATCACTCCAAAAATATCCCGAATTCCTCCACTCGCAGCTCCCGTACACTTTTTTTTTTTTTTTGTTGGACAAAGTGGATAACTAAATTGATTCTGTGTCCCTTAGGAAGAAGCCATTTAATTCCATTTCTTGCTGCAAACACCTGACCAGTGTGTTTTTTTAGAAGGTTATTTCTTGTCCTACCTCATGCATAACAGCACAGCACATTAAGCATGATGCCAACCATGCGCTGACACTCATACACTTGCCTTATCTGCCACACTTGGGTGACATGCGAGTCACAAATGGTGATAAGCGAGTGTGAGTCAACACCAACAGTGGCAAACTACACACGTGAGGTGGCGCGGCCAGACTTTCACTTTTAGCCTGCACTCAGAATTGGCCTATGACATTTTTCTGGGTGATTTAAGGTCATGCCAAAGGTCAAACTGGACTTCGGGCACATATATATCCCTGCTCAGTGTATAAAATAGCCTTGAGTCTTTTGTGTGATGTGCACATCATGACTCGCATTCAGATATAGAAGTTGTGCCACGTGAAAAAAAGACTCACACCCTTTCAAGATCGGACTTATTTTGAGAAGCGTGAATCAATGTGCTTGAGCTTCAGTCATGCAGTGTTTCGAATAAAGATATTTTATATTGTGAGTTATACTTTTGATCCTCCCTGGTAAAATGAAGGAAAGAAAATAGAGCCTAACAGATTTTGATCCTTTACTTTCTGTCTCTGACGGTGATCTAGGCTGTCTTCTGCCTTGCACGCGGTGAGCTCTTCTCAACCCAAGGGTCTTGTAAATAATATTAATAACATGTCAGGGCTTGACTTTACAGATTGTCTGTTACTGTCTGTCATTGGAGAAACAGTAGGAGCGGGGACGGAGTACGGAGCGGGCTAATTTGGCAGCAAACGGGTTTTGGGTGGGGTCCCTGGCTCCAGACAGTCCAGGCACTTCAGTCATGAGCTTTTTTTTTTTTGTTTAAAGGATCTTTGTTACTATAGATTGACGTCGGAAAGAGCCTATGCATGCATTATTCTGAAATAGTAATACATTTTATATATATATATATATATATACATATATATATATAAATATATAGAACAGATGTTTTAAGATGCAGTCATGGATGTGATAGCGGTGAGTTCCAGATGGTAGGATAGAAGGCATCGAAAAGATGTTTTCATTTATGTGTTGTGCTTGTTAAGGTGCGTTGAGATTTTCTTTTTTTCTTCTTCTTCTTTTCATAAGACTGTTGTTTCCAACCACGATTGGCCATTAACATGATATTAAGGCAAGGCAGACTCTCGTCGACACAAAAGGGGGCGCGGTTTCCCCCAGCTTGACACATATTCTTCAGGAAAATGATTGCGTGAACGTTGGCCCGAATCACGGAAGGCCACAAAGCACAACCAAGTTGTTGGGAGCGTTCCCAAATTTCCCAACACGGCAAATCCCAAACTCATGAAAAGCTTGTTTTCTGTTACTCGGCCATCCAACCCCCCCCCCCACCTTAAATGTTGTTTGCTGGGTAACACTGTAAGCACTGTTGCTAATCTGCTGCTTAGTTCATGCCTGGTCAAGTTTGTCAAGAGAGCGCGATGACAGCGCCTTGTTTGCTACACTTTATCTCAGTTGCTGGGAATTCCACCGCTCGTATCTGATGTGGAGACGCCACGTGACACCCGAACGCCTCGCCTTGGCTGGGGACCGGCAGACACAAACAGCACAACAGGGAGGGACAAACAGAGAGGAGGTTTTTGAACTGGACATTGTATAGTGTAAAGTTACACTTTTGCCGCCAATTACAAAAACATCTTGAACAAGGAAGAGCGAATCAGTTGAGGGGTCTTTTGCTTTTAATGACACTGAATTCTGAAAATCTTCCAGTGTTTTTTTTTGGGCTAGTTCAAATTTAAAGTTAAAATGTGTGGTTGTATTAGTGCCTTTTTTGGCGACACTCACTTCAATTTTGTTGGCAAAAATGTTTATTCCTAGAACAAGGGTTGCTTTCCATTTTTTTTTGTCATTTTTCTTTTTTTTTTTTTTACTTATTCTTTAGGTTTTATTTGAGGTGTAACAAAAAAACAAATTTTTACACAGTTATAAAATTTACTCCTTTTCTTCCCACTTTCTTGTAAGGCTCTGGCTGTGTGAGCCCCAGTGTAAACACCATTAAAAGGCTCCCTGGCTGAGGTGACGGCTGCGGAACGTCCCACCGCTCTCCCCGAAACAAGTTCCGCTTCCGAGAAGTTAATTCAATTAAAGCAGACAAAAGGCCGTCGGAACCAATAAAGTTTGGGTGAAATGTGAAGCCATGAGACGGACACACACACACACACACACACACGCACGCACACACGCACACACACACACACACGGTCTTGTGGCCAGTCAGCCGTGATTTATGTTTGCATAATGCCCAGCGACCAGGCAGGCTCACCGTCACCCTGGGTTACAGTTGGTGGCGGGAAGGAATTTAGCCCCGTGTTTAGAGGATGCGTTTTGTGTGAAGTTGACAAGCGGGGGTGTCCCGACGCCGCTGGCACACAGTTAGCACTGTGTGTAACCCTGCGAGCCGCGAAACCCCGCCCGCTAACCCCAAACTCCACCCCCGCCTCTGCAATCTTGACTAAAATCGCACTTCCAAGTCAAACAAAATGGCAATTAAAATGCGATTTATTAACGTATGAAGGCGTTTCTTGACGGACAGCTAAATGGTAATTTATCCAGATATTGTACATGTGACTTTTAAAAAGTCTTTATCCAGCTTTTTAGTACTTTTATAGCATCTGCGAAGCCGTAGCCAACAGGACAGTGAATGGAATTCGATTGTCTTGATGCACTGGCGCTAAAGGTGCTCCTCTCAGTGTGTTCACATCACCAACTAAGATTCACTAAAACTGTAGGTTCATATCTAATATCCACAGTTTTAATATCTAAGGTGTGAACACTAAAAAAAGAACTTATGCACTTAACAGTGTGAGCCAGATGATGTGTGAAGTGCATAATGTTTGTACATAACAGCCTGTACTAAGACAAGAAAAAAGAGTTTAAAAAAAAAAGAGTTATTAGTTGGCTACAGGAAAAGGAAAACTGCAAGAAGGTCAGCGGCCCCTGTCCACCGCTGAACTGTTTAACAGCCTGATGGCCGAAGGGCCGAAGGACTGCCTGTGGCTCTCAGTGCTGGTTTCAATTAAAAGTATTTTTGTCACCAAGCTGCGCCTCATAAATTCTCATGTTTGTCATCGGCCTTTCCGTCAGGGACAATTCCAATTTAAGTTTGCAATTTGTAGAATTTGGTGTTGTGATGTGTCAGCTTTACCCTGCGTGTATGTTTCATGCACATACAGCGTGCAAACTGTTCTTTAAATTTGTCAGTAGGCATTGACTTGACCTCGTCTGTAGCTTAATGCTGCGAGTTTACATTGTTTTTTCTTTTTTAACTAAAAAATGTTTTGAAAAATAAGAAAAGACAAGTCACCTCTTGCCATTCTTTGACATTTTAACACAGCTGAGACACAATCTGCAGTCCCTCCCCCATCCGCCTGATTTGTATGGAATTTTTGTATTGTCCAGCAGGGGGCAGTCAGCGCCAGTGCTGAGACTTTCAACAGCAGTGGACGTACAGCAGCTGTTCTGTTGTTCAAAGCAACAAACCAGCTGCAGCACGCGTGTGCGTGTTGACTCTGTGTTTTTAAATCGGAAACGACAAGTGCGAGCTCACGCGACGCGCGCTTTTAATTTGAAGCCCCAACGTCCTCCCGGCGTTGACTGCGACGAGCGCTTCTCGCAGGCGCGCCGTGTCAGTTTTTAGACACTCCGCTGGGCGGCCGAGGCCTCACTCATGGCTTAGCACTTAGAGGAGCGATAACAATCGGCTCGAAGGTAACTCCCCCCGCCCCCACCCATCCATCCATCCAACCCCCAATGCACACAAATGTTAAAACCTAAGCACACATGGCAGACTTTGATCTCGCTCAGGGAGGCTTTCGGAGGGCTTTGGATGAATGAGCCCTGTATAGTTTTCACTGGGTTCTTCTCGTGTTTGCATCTCACCCTCTTCAGACCCCCCCCCCCCTCCCCCGCCTTGCTCTTATAGATCTGAGGAAAAACAGTCAAGTTTTTCCAACTTGCGTAAACATAGTTTTTGATTTGGTAAATGAGTTATTGTGAATTAATTAGGAGTTGTTTAATAGGTAGAATAAATGTACTTTAATTATCCCAAATTGGGAAACTACACTGTTGCAACACTAAAAACTATACAAAAATAAACTATACAGGAAGTACAGGAAGTACAGGAAGTACAAGAAACATAATTTAAGTCTTCTGGTCAAGAATGGGATCAATAATTAGTCTTTTTTTAAAAAAAATTTGCTCATAAAATCACACGTTAAGGTGGAATTGTGCATTTCACACAATTGCAAATGTGTGTCCTGTGCTAGTTTTTTTTTCCTCCTGAGCGACGGCTATCTCTGTTTCTATCTCTAACATAAGCAACAGGTCAGCTCCAACCTCTCTCTTCAAAATCCTTGTAAAAGTCGTACTAGGGCCAGAAAAGTAAACTGGAAGAATATCAAATGTCCCTTCATGCTCCTCGTGCCGCCCTCGCCGCTCCCCTGAAACCCTCCGCGCTCACGGGCGAGTGGCAGTGAATTGCGTCGAGCCTCAGTCGCCTTCCATTCGGAGTCGCTCGGGAGAAGAATGGAGAGGTCATTTTAATTGGACGGGACTTTGTCAGCGAACTGGTTGCACGGAGCCAAAGTCTCCTCTTCAGCTGCCAACAGATCAAGTGTCTTGACTAAAATGGCGCCGCTGCCTGGTGTCTGTCTGCCTCTTTTTTTTTTTTCTTTTTCTTTTGGAGCTGTGTTGAAGCGAATAAAACCTCAGTCAGTGGGTAGTGGTGGGAGTGGCACACAGGTGTCATTTCATTCTTTTATTCACAAAATAGCTCCCGGACCCGAAACTGTTTTACCGTTAGGTCAAAATGAACGAATACAAAAGGCAAGTCTGCTTAATACATACAAAGTTTTATGTAACAAATCAGCTATGTGTACAATTTGGATTTTTAATCATAACTGGCACAATTTTAATGAGCAGATAAAATAGTCACATGCTGCAGTCACACTGGTAGTTGTTTTCGTGTACTTTATCAAAACGACTTAAAATAATTGTGTCTAATTCAGGTTTTGTTACACGTAACAAACGTAATGTGTAACCAACGTAACGACGTAACAGAAACATTTACAACCGATCAGCATCAGCGCTTCAACCAGAATGAAATGAATTTTTTTGTCGGTCTCGTCTCGTGAGATAGACTACTGCTTTCAAAATTTTGGACAATTTTACTGCACAATATTTGCAAACATAATCATATAGATGTTATTTCTACTAAACAAAGTTTGTGGAAAAAGTTGAACATCCGTAAACCTTGTTTAACCAGCAGCACTTCCGCTGAATGTCACTGTGAAATGACTGTGTTATATGTACAATTAGAACTGATGTAGTTGTTACATATGCATTATATGCATTTTAAGTCTGCATTGTCCTCTCTGATAGGAGAGGACGTGAGCCAACTAAATCAGCGACATCATTTATGTTAATAAACAAATTCAACTCATGGACTCCAGGTGAACTGTCAGGTGTGATGTGCGACAAGAGTGTCAGCTAGAATGAAAGGAAATGCAAGGAGAGCACATGAGGTGAATTGGTGTGAGAGAAGAGGAGGATGCAGAGGATGGAGGTGGTGGAAGGTGACACACTGGGACCGTCCTGGACGAAGAACAAGAGTTTGATGTATTAAATCTTCCTTCTGTGGCCTCCATTGAAAGCTCCAGCACATGATCCAATGCAGTGTTGTAGTTTCGCGTATTTTTATCCTCTGAAGACACTTTCATTTTAACTACGAGGACAAATATTTGTCCCGCTAACGCTAACAAAGGCGTTTTTGCCTTTGCAAAAGCAAGTCCAGTGTCTTTTCTGGAAAAGCCACCTTCGTCCAGGCAAGCGGCTCTTGCTCTCCCTCACTTTCCATGTTTTGAACTCCTGACACTGGCTTTCCATCGTGTGCGAGCGCGTGTGTTTCCTCTTGTCCCGCTAACAATGGGGGCTCAGGAAGTGTGTCAGGATAAGGTTCAGACTGCCGGGCTCTCCGCGGTCAGTGCGGCCAAACTTTGAGGGACAATAACTCGCTAATCCCAGAGAAGCTTGCCCAGCGGTCGGAGAAAGCCGAGGATCCGTGGATGGGAGTTACGGCCCCAGGTGTCTTCAAAGAGAAACGCCGCCGCGATGTCCCTCTGGCTGGTGAGTCTGTTGCGACTTGTCTGTTCAAAACCGTGGGTGGCCAGAGCGCGGCCGGTCCCACAAAGGCAAACAAAACAATGGAGTCTGAATCTATGGACTCCTTGGATGGAGCAGCTCGTTGAAGTCGATTCAGTCCAGCTTTAGCTTTCATTTTCTCCAATTAAAATTGTGAAAAAAATAAAATGTCAGGTTTTTTTTTAATTCACACTTTACGTAAACTCCGTACTGTTCAAATTAATGACTTCAAAGGCTCATTATTTATTTTTTTCTCAAGTCTAGTCAAATCCAATGCGTCCTTTTTAAAAAGTAGGCTGTACTCCTGTTCCTTGGTCTTCACTTGTTCATTATCATCATCATCATCATCAATCAATAATGTATTCTGGAAGCAGTTGGGTGACACGGTGGTGCTGTGCTTAGCAATGTAGCCTCACAGAAAGAAGGTTGTGGGTTCGATCCCGGGCCTGGGGCCTTTCTGTGAGGAGTTTCCATGTTCTCCCTGGGTTCTCTCCAGGTTCTCCAACTTCCTCCCACAGTCCCAAAAAAAAAAATGCACGGGATGAATGGGAAACTGTCATTTGACTGTAGGAGTGAGTATGAACCCTGATGTTAGTCTTTCTATGTGGCCTTGCGGTAAAATGGCGACTTGTCCAGCGCGTCAACCTGCCTTCCTGCATCGACAGCTGGGATAGACTCAGACAGCAAACCCATGTGGAGCCTCCTGGGTGCAGGAGAAGCAGCCATAGAAAATGGGTGGGTTGCAGTTGTTCCAACCAGGACTGTGTGTTTCAGTTCATAACTGGACAAACTCTCCAGAAGTCCACCGTGAGGTTATAGGAAAGATTAACTCCAGTTCTATCAGAAGATTGAATGATGTCACTGCACTTTAAAAAAAAAAAAGCTATCGGGGAAAAAAATGGCTTCTGGTAATGTAACCTATTGTTGCCTGTGTGTTGACCTCAGGCCGACACATTCCATACTACAATTGTCTCTCATCCCATATCTCTTTTGTCGGTCCTCTCGTGGAGGAGTGTTGCTCTTGGAGGTGTCCTTAAAGCAAATTAGTTTATTGCTTGGCGGAGAACAGCAACTATCACACTGATGACCCCTTTTATGAGGGGGTGGGGGCGGTGGGCTGTCCTCTCCGTAATGGAGGCGGCCTAGCATCTGTCATTGGCTTAATAGTTTGGCTTTCCTAAAAAGCCTGGACGAAAACACACTTCTTTAATTGGCCTTTATTATCCTCAACTGGCCCCATAATTTAACTCTGGGTTCAGCAGGGGCCGAGAGAGAGAGAGAGAGACAGAGCGAGAGAGGGGGAGAGAGAGAGAGAGCAAGGAAAAATACAATTTGGAAATGGAAAAAAAAAATCATTGTGATTGGTCGATGGTTGTGATATATGCCCGGTTTGACGGAGACCGACCGACAGGCATCAGACTGGACTTAATGGCCTTCTGTCTGTCTGTCTGTCTGTCTGTCTGTCTGTCTGTCTGGGCTTTAACAAGGCACTTGATGATTATTAAGAGGCGTTTGCTGTTCTAAAGCCATTTGTTAATCACGGTTGGGTAAAACAGTCCTAGTGGGTACCGTCTCCTTGGTGCTCATATCGCCAAAATACATGTGTCTTTGGTCACATGGTATCCATAATTAAACATTTAACTGAATTAAGAATGATTAAGTCAACCAAGAAAAATGAAGAAATTCCATTTTTTTTTTTTTTTTTACTGAGCAAAGTGGCTACATTTCAACACTATATGTCGTTATGAACTAGGAATATTATGACACCTTGGCAGTCAAGCATCTCAGAAGAGCACACTCTCCTATTCTGAGGATTATTACCACAGTATCCCTTGCAGTATCCCTTGCAGTCGCTTAGTTTTGAATCACTGCCCAGGGAGCTTTGCCCTAAAAGAGGCTTACACTTAATAGCTTTGATTGTAGCCTTTCTTAAAATGACTGCTTAACGTGCCGTGTGCTGCCACCCGTTTGGACTCCAATTTCCCCACAGCCGGCAGTTTTTACCAGATTTGTTTCCACACGCTACTTGGAGATGGTGAGCACCGTCTCTTGGTCTGTGTTCGCAGATGAAATGAGGGTTTTACTTAATCTCTAATGGCCGCCAGTGGCCACGTGCGCATTTATCAGGCTCTTAATGCAAAATAACGGATGCCCGGGGATCAATAATGGGAGGGGCTGGAGATAATTGCCGCATTAATCAAAGGCACTTTGATGCAGGCGAGTTGCATGAAATACGATATTTAACCCAGACGCTCCAGTGCAGCTGGTTGTTACGCTTACGGCGTAAAAAAAAGTTATACGAGCTGTTTTCAGTCCAGGGACTTTTGAGGCAATTTGAAGCTGGAGCAGCGAAGTTTACTGGATGGAACATTATGTAATGACGTCTTTGGGTATCCTTGTTAAAGTAGAGCAAATTCAACCTCTGAAACACATCAAATTAATAAACATTTCAAAATGGATAAAATAAACACCATCGAAGCTTCCTGGTGGAGTTCAGAACTGCTCCACCTGGTAGGATAGGAGCAAGAAAAAAAAAGAAAAAAAAATGCTTTGTCTAATTAACATTGATTTGATTGCTAAAAGACCTGCACATGACTGAGTGGGCATATTCAGAATTAGGGTTTGTCTGCCTGAACTCTGAGACTGGCAGAGACAACTTGCGGTTCATTTTGATTTATTTCAGTGGAGGTTATCCTGTCGCATGTATTTGGAACTGGGCGAAACCACTGTAAATTTGTCATGAATTCCTACAGGAATTTGACCATTCTTATGCTCAATAGAAATGTCCAATGAGGCCCTTGGTGGGAATTATTTCCTGAGCTGGTGCTTTTCAGCTCTACAATGGAAATATACCACCAGTTGTTATGGAAAAACTCCATCTGCCCCCCATTAATACCATGACTGGCCACGCCCCCTCTTTCCCCTCAGCAACAATAATGGTTAACTCCCTGTCCTCTTGTCTGGCTTCCTGAAATGGACAACAGGCCTGACGCTGCCAAATTGAGACTTAAAACCAGCTTATTGTTTGTAGTGCAGAGAAGCGGGAAGTGTGCATGATATTGTCCCTGCTCTGAAACTTCTCTGTCCCGTTGCCAGCGTGGTGTAATCTCCTTAAACGGGAATGCAACAGAATAGTCTGGCGGTGAGAAATCTGATTTGCTGGTCTGAGTGACACCAAAGTGACTGTGAGCTGCTAATCTTCTGCACAGTTGTATGCTAACGCTGAGGGCTATTCTCTGAGAAAGCACACTTAGACTTTCTTATTTCGGAAGTTTACATAATCGTACCGCAGAGCCTGTCAAAAATAAATAGATAAATGAATAAATCCATTTCTACTGAGAAACCTCTCCAAAGCTGGCTTTGTTGGGGTAGTTATGGCATTTCTTCACGGAGAGATCAACTTTTTTTCTGTTTAAAAAAAGCTTTATTTAAACATGGCATAGAATCAAACATTTTTATCAAACATGAAACAGGTAAAAACACTGTAGCATATACGCCAGGCCTGCTGGCATATATCGTACAGCATTGCCCAGATGTGGAGCATGCCCATAACTGTTGCAGTGTAAACTCACTCAAGACAAGGTAGAACTTAAATCGTCGCAATGGGCCATTGTTGTCATTGGTTTCGTGGTCAGCACGTGCTGGTAAAGGGAGAGGTGGTTCCTCGGTTGTGTGAGTTGCAAAAGCTGTATGGGGCAGGAATGCACGGGTGGCATCTAGAGATTTGATCATACTTGGACCTGGTTTCAAAAAGCAGTGTACCCAAGATCCAAAACACCAGTGGATCAAATATCCAGACTCTAGCAGATACTCCTAAACTCTTCTCTGTGTGGACAGTGTGAACCTTCAAGTAGAGCTTGAAGACCCGTAGCCTGAAGGAATCTGCTGTTGTATGTACTACACTGGTTGGTACAATGCATCAAAGGAGCATTGACGCACATGGTCGCCGTTTTGGTCAATCTGATTTAGTTGCTCTCAGACCAGAGTGTCCCATTTACATGAGCACTGAATAAAGGTTGTACACTATGAAGTAGGTATGCACACTTTATCACGCACGCAGATATATGTGGAGGATAATCTAATCTAATCTGATGAATGTAAGGCTTCCTCCCAGAGAAATGGAATTTCTTAGGACATACAGTGCTTAACAACAGTACATTTTACACAGGCACTTATATGACTACCTTGACAGACTGTCTGCATCCAATTGGTTTAACAATTGAATGCGTACAATACTATGGAAGACTATTCCATCTACTTTAGAATATCTGCTTTTCACTCTGAATTCTGTGATATTAATGCTGTCTGTTCAGAAAAGAAACATCACTTTTTAACTTGAATGCTGTTGCTGTGTAATCCATACTAAATAAATGTTGCCATAAGTTGGCGTGCCAGACTGTAAATTGGGAGATATGGCAGAATATTTGAGTTTCTTGAGGACATCTGGCTCCTGACCAGATTTGGCAGTAAGTTGTCGTAACAAGCCATTTCACTTGTACCAAGTTGTTCTTCATGTCCGAGTATGAGAGTTTCCACTGAACCTATTCTTGCCATCCATCCATCCATCCATCCATCTCTCTTCAACTGTGTCTGCCCTGCATTTCCAGTTACATTTGTGTGAGAACTCAGCTATCATGGGGTGACGTTTCCAGATCCTCACAGAGCCACAGAGAAAGGAAAAAAAAAACCCACACTCATCAACACCTGGGGTATATGTAAGAGTTCCCACTTTGACCAAACCCCCAGCTTTCTTTGTGGGAGGCGACAGTGCCAACCACCCCTGGCCGGGCCCAGAATCAACTCATATAAAAGTAAATATGACAACAATGCTGGAATTATTTGACAAGCATAATTATTTTTTTTACCAAGTGATAGTTCTTGAGCTTGAGGAGCCGTCCTCCATTCTTCTCTTTCTTCGCTCTGGAACCTAAAACACAGACTTAGTTTCTCTGACTAGCACTGCTATTTGTTCATTTCAATGGAAATATATATAATATCTTGATGGAAAAAAGATACTTGCACCCTTATAATTTACTGTATAATCATAGAAAAACAGATGTCTACACTTTAATGGAGGGCAACTGCCTGAGCTTTTGGACAAGAAGGTGCGTTTTGGCAGAACAGCCTCTCTTTAACTTTTTCTTCTTTCTTTTTTGACTTTGAGCTACATTGCAGAAGCGCAGAATGTGTATTAGCCAATTTAGTGTGTGCACTGCATGAACTCAGAAGGTCAGCAAAATCACTCCTTGTTAATGGGGTCTACACCTTGTTACCGTAATGAAATTAGTTCACTCGTAACACCTAAATCGCACAAATCAAATGTTTAGTGCCGTTTATGGAGGTTAAACTTGGTTATTTGGAGATGGGAGGTCATCAACATTTCTGTTTGTCTCCAACAACTCTCCATTTGGGCTTCGATGTAACATCCTCCAGCTTGTGTTTAGGAAGAAAGAACTTTATACAATTGGATTGTGGATTATCGGGTGTTTTTAGGGAACAATGTGTGTTCAGAAAATAGCCTTATCCACTTGCAGTTGATGACAGAATCACTTATATTAATCAGTGGCCCTCATTAATCAAGAGAATATTCAACATAATATTGTCACACCACCATAGGGAGGAGATCAGTTGCTTATGTAGAACAGTGTTCAGAACACACGCGAAAGTCTGAATTTCAAGTCAAACGTCTGTTTGACCTGCACGAGTGTGGAAGGGTAAGAGAAGTGGAGAAAAGATCATTAGGATTGATCAATAGATATTAGTGTAGCTCTTCTTTAGAAAGATGGGCAGAGGTTCAAGGATTTATCAATACATGACGGGATCCATCCATCCATTTTCAATACCTGCTTCTGCTGGAGGGCTGCTGGAGCCTATCCCAGCTGTCATAGGGCAAAATGAAGGTACACTCTATACAAGTCAAAATAATGAGACTTTGTTTTTTTAATATTGGATTAGGTTTTGATTTTTGGATATGACTCTAAAATGTATTTTTCCTGACATACATGAGAAATACAAACAGTGGCTTTGTTCCCTTTTCCTTCTTGCAGCGGGGGCTTGAACAACAATTTGTTGTTTGTGTTATTAAGTGAATCAGGTGACAGCAAAAGTAATGAAGTAACAATTCGAAACAACAAGACACAAGACATTATGACAAAGAGACATTAGCATATTTCTGAAACATGCTACAAGCTAATTTTTCACAACATGTGAATCAAGGCTAGCTTTATCCACTGCTGGCGGTGATTCCACCTGAACCTGCTCTAGTTTCTGCGCTGAACGAGGATCAAAACGTAAATATTCCTTCAGCGCCACATCAATTGTGTGTTGGCGGCGTCCTAATTCCTTCTGATGTTCCAGCACCGGGCCCTGCCTCCTTCACTGAAGAGCTCACAGACCCCTAACTTACATAAAATTCCCATTTTAATCGACGCTTCCTCCGTTCATCAGTTGACCAGCTGGATGGTCTGTCCCTCGCTGCCGTCTTCCTCCCTCCTCTGCCCTCCGACCGCCTTGAAGCCTTCCCCCTTGTTCTGCATAATATCGCACAAGTCGCCCCTCCTTTTTCCATCACTTTAAGTGCCTCGTCTTCACCAGACAGCCCTGCAGGAACCCGGCCCGCCTCCGCCCACTCGGTGCTTTCGGATGCAGCATCCAGGGAAATAAGGATGGAGGACAGAGGAGGGCTGGAGTGATAGGAATAAAAGAAAGATGGGAGAATCGAGTGCAGCGGTTTACTAGACTCAAAATCAGGAGACAAGCACCTCTCCTTCTGTCTCCGACCGCAACCCCTCCGTTCAGGATTACCGACTTCTTCTCAACGTCGGCACCGAGGGGGAGAGAATTGCATCGGCGGCCGTTACATTAAGGACGTGCGGAGGCTTTAGGAAAAATATGAGCGGACTGGGCTGGTGCCTCTCCATCATTCTGAGCTGGGCCAAGTTTTTGTTCTTTTGCATTCTTCCGTTTGGCAAACACAGGAAAAGCAAGGTAGAGCTTTGTTTAAGAAACCTTAACAGATCGGTGTGCAGACCAGGTCCTGCGTGTTTTCTGTTTGTGTCGTGATCGTTGGTGAACCTGAATGAGCCTGAGTGACTGTGGCTGGTCGTCCTGTGGGAAAGCAAAAAAAAAAAAAAGCGCCGCACTCGTTCAGTTATCGACTGTGCTTGTTTTACTGTTCTGACCGGCTTGGTTCATCTGCTACCTGGACCAAACCAAAATCTGTTGCCTGTGCACAAGACCGTGATTCACAAGAAATCAGTATTTTGACCTTTGGCCATTTTTCCCTTAAAAGGCGACACGGTACATTTTTTTGTGTTTGCATGCTTGATCATGGATTATGTTTTTGGTTATACTTTTCCCCAACACAACACAGTAGGTGAATCTCGACAATTGGTCATTTCCTTAAATTCCCAACAAAAGAAAACAATATCACAGATTCGCCTTCTAGTTTCCAAGTGTTTTGTTGTGATTCTGTAACTTTGCCCTGATCCCGGAGTACTTTCATTTAAACTCGGCAGTTTTTTTCGCTGAGGTGGTGATTGTTCTCCCTGTGTCTGTGAGTGGGTTCTCTCCAAGCACTCCAACTTCCTGACACAGTCCAGAAACATTCACGTGAGGCAAACTGAGAACTCTTACTTGTCTGTAAGGTGTGAGTGTGTGCGTAAAATGTGTGTGTGTGTGTGAGAGAGAGAGAGAGAGAGAGAGAGAGAGAGAGAGAGAGTGAATGGTTGTTTGTCTCTGTTTGTCTTTCTGTGTGGCCCAGCGATGAACTGGCCACACCCCTGCTTTGACGGGCTCCAGCAAACACCTGCAGCCGTGAGTACAGGAGGAAGCGGCTGCAGGAGATGAATGAGTGAAGTCACGCACTGTGATGTACTGTCAGTGTTGTAACGCACATTGTAAGGTGTATGTGTGGGGTGTGTGTAGACTAGCGGGTGCACTGTTCAATCAAGGTCAAAACTAGATGTTGGGCGGCCGATGTTGCAGTGGTTAGCGTGGCTTTACTGGCGTCAACCAAAATGAATTTTGTTTTTCTTCTTTGTTGACAACAAAGAAAAAAAAAAGTCATTTGCTTTAGTCTGTGTCTGCTGCAGGCACACATTTTGAAATACGCAGGAAAGATTTTCCCACAAGTATTTCGGGATTACATTTGAGATTTTTTTTCTTTTTTTTTCTACTTGGCAGAGTTAAAGCACATTGTGGAGCTTGCTCAACAAATCACACGCACTCATTTTATATGCTTAACGTTGGTGCTTATGCGTTAACAAAATTCACATTTTTTTGTTTTTTTTCCACCACATGAGGGCAACAGAAGCGGCACTTCCTTCATGATGGCTTGTGGTTTATCCTACGTAATGTTGAGGGGCCTCAGGCTAATCCCACTTGACACAGACCAAGAAGGAGGCATTACAGCGCTGACATCCGCAACCCAGCGAATAAACACCCATTCACACCCACGGCCTATTTAGAGTCACCAGGAGTTGCACTTATACTGATGGACCTCATTCCACTTCCATCCCCTTGACTTCTATACTTGTCTATGTGTAATATAAAAAAAGTAGGAATACACAAAAACCGATACCAGTATTGGGTATCGGTACCGATACCAGAGTTGAATACACTACTTATACCCATAAAATACGTGCCAATACCACAACACCGATACCAGTTGCATATCTATGTGTGACAATTTTGTTAAATTTGTGTTTGTACTATAAAGTCATTCTATCATGTGCCTTACTTATTAAGTCCTCAGGTATCGGTGAGTACTCTAGTCTACTCGTAACTCTACTTGTCCTGTGAAAAAAGTGGCATCCCTCATGAAGAACAACACAATGAACCGAGTGGGGTCAGAAAATGAGATGTCTAGCTGGAGCTTCAGCAGGTTCGCGCCGCTCCGGCCCGCTTACGGAAAAGCTCTTGGCTTTGATGTTTGACTGATGACAGTCGTGACCCCAACACACCCGGCAGGCGCCGGCCCCGGGTCCTGTTGTTGCGCTCGTCGGCCTGAGTGTGTTGTTCCGTCGGCGCAGGGAACAGGGGAGGGGAAAACGTGCACGCACATGTGAGATGTTATGCAGGAGGGAGGGGGGAGGTGGTGGTGGTGGCGGGGGCGGAGGGGTGGTGGTGGCGGAGGGGGGGGGGGGGGTCCTGGCTCCGTATTGTTTTCGACAGATGGGATTCAGGGGGGAAAGGGTGGGTGGGAGGTGAGGAAGGGACTGCGCGTGTGTGTGCGTGCGTGTGTGTGTGTGTGTGTGTTGGGCCAGGTCGGCGGGGCGCTGCCGTGGTGTCTTCTTCCTGTCTGTCGCAGAACAGTGCCCGTCCCACCGTCCCACCGTGCCAGCAGCGTCTCAGACATGGGCCAAGATAGCGGGACACGCCCCTCTGTTTACGAGCCTGCTGTCTTCATCTCTGCTCATTATATCAGCCGACCCGTTCAGATCTGCTTTTTATCCCCCTTCCTCCCTCTCCCTGTGTTACCTGCTTTGTTGTTGTTGTTGTTGTTGTTGTTGTTTTTAATCACGTTTTATATTTTCGGAGTCGTCGTCATCACTCACAGAGCCGGTGGCGCCGTCGCCATCTTTTATTCCTGGTTCAAGGACAGCGACTTAAAAGCGCTCTTATCTTCCTTATCGTGGTCCTGGATTTGTGCTTTGGTCGTTGCTTTGCTCCGCCAAAGAAGGGAGAGACGCGCTCGAGGGTAAAGACGACCCTCCAACCAATATCACAAGTGATGTGATTAGTGTTTGGAACCTCATGTTATTGCTGTCAAGGGAGAAAAGCGTTGAGTTAAGAGGTTTTCCCCCTACAACCTTGTATTTCTCACTTTTTTAATGGCAGTTTTGTACAATACATCAGAAAGTCAACAAATTTTCATCTGCATGTGCGTCCACATTTACTCAGATGTTTTCAACATTGCTCTCAGCAATTAAATTTTTTATCTTTGGCCGCCTATTTGCTGTAACTTTTAGATGCGTGTCAAAGAGTGAACACACCAGGCATTAAAATGGAGGCAAAAAAAGAGCGGAGCCTGAAGACTTTTCTTTGGCTTTGAGGTTTGTTCAGCATTGTGGTGCATTGTGGTTAGCCACAGTGCAGTCATTTGTCTGATGTTCCCCATTTTGCACCAATAGGAATCCGTGCACTCGTACCAACTTTAAGTAAAATCTAGTTTGAGTGCTTTTATGTGGCCTTTAGTGATGAATCAGTGCCAGATTTGGTGTGACTCCATGCGTAGTAGTGAAAGTAGCCAAAAGCAAAATGTGGCTGCTATGTATTCTGCAAAAGTTTTATCACAAACTGACCTGTTAAAGTAATCTTACTTCAAACCTTTTCATTTGCATTCTCCGTAATACCATCAGTAATTACATCCATGAAGCGTGCTGTGCTAGCTGCAAAACCATTATTTTTTTTTTCATTTACTATAATTAACAGAGAAAATTATATATCAACTTGTGTTGTCTGGCTCAGTCCAGTAGGTTTTGTGTTCATACTGCTGAGAAGGAAATGATAAATTTATTATTGCTTTATCAAAATATATATATTTTTTTTCCAATTTGAAAGTTCTCATCACAGCAGTTTCTTTATGGGATTGCTTTGTTTTTTTTCATGTAGCACCTATTATTTAGGCAATCAGAACTGTGGCCCCTAGCATTCAGTTACTACAGCAACTTTTAATTGACTTCCAATGTCCTGGCTGTGGCAGAGGCCAATCCAAAGTGTTATTTTGATTCGTTATTGTCACAGATACATTAAGTCATCACTATTATTTTTATTATTATTGTTTTGTATGGGATTTATGCACTGCTGTTTTTGAATATCTGTTCTAGCGCCAGTCCTTTCAATGGTTATGCGCTCTTCTTAAGTGAGTTTGTCGTTTTTGGGGTGGCCTGCAGGAAATACCAGGGGGATCAACCCTCTGCACCTCAGTGGGACTGTTAGTGTTTGTATGTTTTTGCTTTGGTTGGGTTTATTTATTTATGCGGGGCGTAAGAGAAGATGTGAACAAGAGCGGTTACTGTCAAATGTTTGGGTATGTGCTAACGGGGTTCGGGGTTGATAGTTTAAACAGCGCGCATGTTTACGTTTTTAGGAAGTTGTCTGGCATGTCTTTGCAGATTTCTGTCCTTTTTGGAAATCTCTGTGTATATGTTGGAGAAATTATGGGTCTGTGAATGTTTACAGGTGCGCGCGGCCCACCAATGGTTAATGGTTACATTTGCATGGAGGTTTGCAGGACTTGTGTATGTCCGGCATAAACAAAGTATTGACATAAGATGATGCGCCACACACTCAGCTTAGTTGCTCACTGATGATCAACCTCATGTTTCCTCCTCAAAAAGAGGGGCTTGGGTGAATTCCAATTGTGAGGTGGCGCCCTGGATAATTAAGTGATTTCACTTTGTCTCAGTAACTTCGCAATTGGTGCTGAGTAATATTAGTTTTGAGTATGAGAAGTAAAGATCAGTGACTTGAGCTGGGCAGGCGACACAATAGGCCAGGGGTGGGCAAGCTTTTTGACTGCCCAGTCAAAAGGTTTGAAGGTCCAGAAGCGGATGGATGGAGTGTTTTGGTGACCCACCTCATAGGAGGAACAATTGTAGTTTGCAGTTTTGTAGTTTGCCCATGCCTGTCCTAGAACGATCTAGAACCACCCCAGACCCACCTAGAACCACCCTAGACCCACTTCAGAACCACTTAGAACCACCTAGAACCACTGTGGATCACCTAGACCACGGATGGACAAACTTTTTGACTGGTGGGCCAAAGCAGGTTCTAAGATTTGACAGAGGGGCAGGAGCAGGAGCGGATGGATGGAGTGTTTTGGTGACCCACCTCATAGGAGGAACAATTGTAGTTTGCAGTTTTGTAGTTTGCCCATGCCTGTCCTAGAATGATCTAGAACCACCTCAGACCCACCTAGAACCACCCTAGACCCACCTCAGAACCACTTAGAACCGCACCAGAACCACCTAGAACCACTGTGGATCACCTAGACCACGGATGGACAAACTTTTTGACTGCTGGGCCAAAGCAGGTTCTAAATTTGACAGAGGGGCCGGAGCAGGAGCAGATGGATGGAGTGTTTTGGTGACCCACCTCATAGGAGGAACAATTGTAGTTTGCAGTTTTGTAGTTCGCCCATGCCTGTCCTAGAACGATCTAGAACCACCTCAGAACCACCTAGAACCACCCAGGACCACCCAGACCAAGGGTGGACAAACTTAATGACTGCTGGCCCACAACGGGTTCTAAAATTTGACAGAGGGGCTGGAGCAGGAGCAGATGGATGGCGTGTTTTGGTGACCCAGCTCATAGGAGACAAAAATATATCATGGGATATGTAGAAAACATGTGCCTTAATGTCAATAGAAAATGAACAAAAGCAAAGTTGCAACAAAATACAGTATATGTCTTTGAAGCCCCACGGTACTTAGCTCTTTTTTGAAACGACTCTTAAAACACTGAAAAAATGCATGAAATACAGCTGTTTTATGACTTGCTGACTAATGATAGAATTTCTGTCTTTGGCGGGCCGGATTTATGGCCCACATATGGCCCCCGGGCCGTAGCTTGCTATAGACCGAAAGAGTTGTTTGGCCACTGTCTCAGTGTTGTACTGCAGCAGCTGCCTAGACTCTTGCATTCTAGTGCAATAGGAAAACGTCCCATGGTTCAGAGACAGATCACCACCACGTCCAATTACAAAACATGTTACACAAGGGATGGCAGAGGGAAGGTCGAGCTGGACTACAGCAAATCTCACTTAGGCAATCAAACATTACGTCACTCTTCACACTTTCGCTGAACCTCCCCTCAGCTGCGCGGCTCCGTATGAATCACGGCTCATCTTGAACACCACCAGAAGCAGTGAAAAGTTCTTTGCGACGGGGAAAAGATGACAATAACATTTGTTTTTATGAAAAGCCACACTTCAGGTAATCCAATAAAGCAGCAAACTGCAATTGATCCAGTTAGCGGTGTGTGTTCCACTATTGCGTTGCTTGCTAAGCTTTATTCACTTTATGGCTTTCTTAGTAAGTGACTGTTTCAGACCCAAGGGATGTACTGTATGCTCTGCTCAAATAATGGAATGAGCAGTTGCAGAACAAAACACAGTGTGGACAGTGAAGTCTGGACGGTCAAGGAAGAAAATTGAGTCCCTCCTTCATTGCAAGACCAATAGAACTAGTTTAGTTTAGTTTATTGTTTTTTTTTTTTTAGATGGGACAGTGCACTAAAACATGTAAATATACCGGAGTTAGCTTGCCGCTAGATTCCCTCCATAGTCCCCAATAAACAACGATAAAATTAAATATGGAGTCATATTTAGACAATGGTGACATGGTGATGAATTACTTTCTGTTTAATACAGTATTGCATCTCAGTGCCGTTCAAAGCTGTCCTCTTATTACGACAGCAGTTTTGCCCAGTTGCGCAACACTGTGTATGAAGTGACTCCCGTAGACAACAGTTTTTCAGAGAGACTAAAACAAATGGAACTGCCTAAGTCACCCTGAATTTTGAGGCATTTTACTACTCATGCACTGCGGTTCAGAATTAACGTGGCTGGCATTTTCATTTTTTCCCATGTCGTGTGAAAAGGAACAACGGATGTTTGTCGCCACTGGGCTTAAACGGAGATAGTTAAACGATTAAAAACAAAGCACCGCACGAGACAAAAAAGCCGCAAGAAAAATGCGAAGGGAGAACGATGGAGTTGGGGGGAGGTAACGTATGACGGATGCTGAGGGAGGGGGCGCCAGCGGGGGTGGTGTGGTGGTGGTGGTGGGGGTGGTCGGGGGCTGCTGGGATCAAGGAATGAATGAAATTAAAAGTGGTGAGACTTAGCGGGGAGGGAGGGAGGGGGGGACACGGGATGAGAAGAGAGGGAAAAGGAGGGGCGAAAGAGATGTATAATAAGCAGCTCCCCCCCCCGCTTTTTACTCCGAGTGGTGGGGGCAGCCCGACCCCCCGCTCCCCACCCTCACACACACACACTCCTCAAACCCCCACGAATAAAAAGCTTTGTGAAAGAGCCCCCCCCTCGACAGACAGAGAGAGAGAGAGAGAGAGAGAGAGAGAGGGGAGGAGAACCAGAGAAGAGAAGAGAAGAGAAGCAGAGAACCAGGTCTGATTGAGAGGGCAGACAGGGACGAGTCAGGCAGCACTTTCTTCAGTTTCGGCCATGGCTCTGCAGCACTGGGGAACTCTGTCGGCTGGATTGTACATCAGGAGGCCGGCTGGTCTGTAGCAGCAGCAGCAGCAGCAGCAGCAGCAGCACCATGCCATCCGTCTCTCTCAGCCTGCCCACCACTCTGGCAGGGCCGGCGCGCACCTGGGTCTGTCTGTCCTGCATGTTCTGGGTGAGGTGACTTTTTTTTCTTTAAATTAAATGAGCTTTTATCAACTAGCTGCAGGCTTGGGTCACGTGTGTGCAGAAAAGGCTTTGACGTGCTAATGTGTCTAATGACCTGTTAAATATGGAATCATACTGCCATCGCTTCTGTCACAGGAGCAGAGTGAATTTTAAACGTGTGCGTGGGAAAGTCTGGCGGCAGTGCGAACGGTCAGCACTGTGACCACCGTAGTGGCGACGCTTTTGCTTTTGCTTTTTTTGCAAATTTTATTTTTTTTTTGCACCGCATTGGAAAACATAATGAAATCAAGCCGGTCAGGGAATCTTAGGGGTGGTCTGCTTGTCGGGGGATGGGGCGGTGGAGGGCAGGAACCCTGTTTTGTTTTTTTTTTTGGCACGGTGACACATTTGTATGTGGGCGATATGATGGTGCGTGCGTGCGTGTGTGTGTGTGTGTGTGTGTGTGTGTGTGTGTGGATACCAGACAAACCTTGAATTGTTCCCCCCCGCCCCCCCGGACAACCATGCGAAACAATCCCCCTCCCGGCTCCGACTGAAACACGTGCGCGTCGCGGGGCAAAAGTTGCATTGTTTGGCTCCTCTTTTTTTTGCTCCTCCTCACCCCCTGTCACTCTCTCTGCGACGGGACCCCGCTCTTCTTTCTCAGTTGCCCCAGCCCGGGTTGGTGCACGGGGCTAGCTTTTTTTTTTTTTCCCCTTGCTTTCTCTTGTATAATTCAATCTGCTGCGCATTCCCGCTCACAGCTTGGGCTTGTTTTGTTGTGGAGTTGCGTTCCCTTCGCGCTGTCACCCCGCTGCTAAAGAACTGCTCTCCTGCGTGCGTGCGTGCGTGCGTGTCTGTTTCTGCCAGTGAAAGAATTCTCACCCCCGTCGTACTTGTCCTCAAACAGCTGAAGCCCTGTTCCCCAATTTGGGCTCAAAAGATGGAAACAGCAGTGCAAGAAAAAAAAAAAAAAAAAAAAAGTTCTGTAATGCTGCAGCACTTTTTTTTTGTTGTCATTTTTCCTTTTCAAATTTGTTTCATCTCAACGGAGGATGAAAGAGATGCGAGCCTGAATAGATCATTGAGACCCATCCTAACCCCCATTCTGTCCCATCGGTCCTTAGGGACATGACTGCGCACCACTGGCAGAGCTGGAATCCTTGGCGAGGAGACTGGATAATCTTTCCGAGCTCTTCATCAGTTAATTACCATTCTTTTTTTTTTTGAAAGGAGGAGGGGGGTTGGTTGTAAAAGAATCTCCTCCCCCCCAAACCCGGCTAAGCTCTGGGTCACTGATTGACTGGCCCCCGGACCACTGTATGACAAAGCGAGCTCACTTAAGGAGGCCTTCTTGTTTCGGGCAAATCAAAACGGGCTTTAAAAAAAATGGCGCAAATTTAAGGGACGCCTTATGCTAGCATATTGAGTGAAGGGTTGGGATTAACAGATTGTGGGTTTTTTTTTTCCCTTTGGAAGAAGAACCGTTCAAACCGGAATAGCTCACATTTGAATGCAGTTTTGAATTGGAAGAAAGGGGTGCAGCTGCGAAAACGGGTCAGGAGCCAAAGGGGAAGAAGACAGACGTGACGTGATAAATAGCTGGAAACGGTGACTGTCGTCCGCAGATGAAGGAAACAGCCCACCTTCCCAATCCAGGACTAGATCAGTGCCTCAAACAGGTTTGGGCAAGAGGCTGCGTATTCTCGTTCACTTGCAGGGTGGTCTTGCGTAAGTAAGTGAATTTATTACGGAAGCAGATTGCGAGGGCCAGACGGGACGAACAGATGACGCTCTCGGCCCGACCGGAGCGGCAGAACACCTTGAGAGAGGACCTTGCGAGGAAAGGCTCGTCTTTTTCCAAACATCTTGAATAATTGATGAAGGCCAAAAACGGGTATGTTTTTTTTTTCTTCCTCTGAGAGCGTCATAAACAAGTCAGGTCCTCGCTGAAGGAAGTTTGAGAGGCCAACGATTTTTGCCGTGGAGTCGCAGGCGACACCGCGCTTCAGCGGATTTACAAGTTTTCACCGGCGGAAAGTGATTGATAGGATCACAGTGGCCTTGTTAGTCTGGCCGGGCAGGTGCTTCCGATGCTAATTCAACTGGGTTGCCTCATGAGCTGCCTTTCCATGACAGTTTTTCGCAAAATAAAAGTGATATGTCTAAGATTTTGACGTTTTGAAGTACAATTGCGATTTGCAGGTGTTTCCATCGAATGGTGCGAAGCGCATGAGCTGTAATTCTCCTAAAATCTCGTCCCGCGAGGTTTTACGAGAATTACATTCGCGTTTGTTTGTTTACGTTTGTTTGCTGTCAAGAATGGTTGTTGTATTTTTTCTCTTTGATTACTTCTAAGAAATATTCGGCCAAACATAACGCACCATTTTCACTTGAAGTGAACTGGTCACGTGACCACGTACGTGACGTCCAGTGACGCGTAAATGCGAAAAAACGTTTCCATGGCACTTTTGCGATATACCTCTATATCGATACGTCTGAAAAACTACCTCACGACAGTGCAAAAGCCTTTGAGCGAAATTTGAGAGTTTTTTCTTCTCTCGGAATTTTAGGTGTTATCAGTTTTTTATTGCGATATTTAGGTTTTGCGCAATTCTCGGGGTAATAGTAACGCAGCTATAGTTGTAACAGTGCATCAGACGTTTGCACCTTCTGACTCTTGTAAATGATCAGTTAGTTGGACTCGTTTCAACAAAGGGTAACTAATTGTTCTGGAGGCAATGTTCTTATTTTTGTTCAAGAAAGCCATGCGATTGGTTTTATTGTCTGGTTTCATTTAATTTGTCTCGTTAGTCAAAGCAGCCGCGTCTGCTACTTTTCAAAAGTCAATTTTCTCTGTTTTTTTTTGTTTTTTACCACATTCCCTCTTTTATCCATCTACTTTCCCCCAGGTTTGTTTCCCCTCATCCCATTTCCTGAGATTACCTTTTGATACAAGATGAAAAAATGTTCCACATGTGGGGCCCCCCCCCTCCTTTGAAATCCAGCAGCAGCTCTGTGATGGCAACATCTGGGTCTACATTTCCCTAATGGAGTTCAGCCTAATGGATTTGTCATGCAGTCCTCCTCTGCTCCATATGCTCTCTCCCTTGCTGAAAATTTGCACAACCCCTGCAATTTGGTTTTTGGTGTTGATGGTTAAAGCGTGTTTGAAAAAAAAAAAAATCTCCCAACAAATGCAAGAGAAGTTTAACCCACGCTCAGTTGATTTATGGGTGTTGTTAAGCTTTGTGTTACCCCCCCCCCCCCCCACCCATTTTTCTCCTCATTCTTGAAAAGGCCCCCTCAACTTTGCGCACGCTTCACTGGGCACGTTGACCTTAAACCTCTCGTGCATTAGGGTGCCATCTATGGAAAGGGTTTGGAGACCTTAGGATTGGACCACTGGTTAAGATTTCCTATTAATTCTTAAGATTATATATTCACGGCCTCTGCTTACTTATTTTGATCCAAGCCCAGTTTAATGTCCGTATATAAAGATGACACGTTTTGTGGTTGGGGCCAAAGGGCTGGTTTATATTCGGATTTTAACAGCTCAGCTATATCAAGTAGCTATAAGGCTTCATGATTATTGGGGGGGTGGGGGGGGGGGGTAATTGAGATTATTTTAATTGATATTAAAATTGTTTTGATACAACATGATGATTGTGCATCTTGCTTTAAAATGCTCGTCGTGACAGCCGCACAATGCAACGTGCTTGCAGAAAGACACAAAGACAGATCAGGCTGGATCTTTTTTTTTGTGATTTTGTTTCACTGTATATCTTGGCGATGATGCGTGAACACATTAATTACAGCAAGACCTCGACAGTCTCGCAGCTCCAGCTGTCGGAGCAGCCGGCGGATGCCCCACACATGCTGGGAAACCGTGCACAGTCGTTTTTTACGTCAACTTTCTTGTTTAATCGCAACTGACACTGAAATCTAATCAATTGCCTGCCCGAGGTCGCTAGCCGTATTAGCGCATTACAGGGACAAAATGAGCCCTAATGATGGATTAGGGTCGCTTTGAAGTGATATTAAGCGGAATGTGTCACAAAGTTCACTCTGAACGTTATCTATTGTTGTTAAGAGAAGTGAGGAAAATCTTCTCTGTAATATCAGTAATTTCAAGCCATATTGTGAGCCTATATACTTGATTAGCAGGGAAAAAAAAATCCTTATTTCTGCTCAAGTGTTGCCTTCAATTCCCTCCACTGTTGCCATTAGTTTTCTACCACTTTATGTGGAATATGTTACGCCGAACCAACTCAACTGAACCTACTTTCTTTCTCTCATTTCACCTCATCTAAAATTGTGCCTTTGACTGACCTGCCTCATGCCAAGTATGCATACAGTATTGTGTAAAATTCTTCATGCCCCGAAACAATTGACATTTGTGTTATGCGTGGAAGCCAGTCTGGATAAAGCCAATGGAATTCAGATGAAATATGAACCTGAATGCGATAAGAACAGCTGATTTGCATATAATAGATTGAGGGCTCATTGGAGGAATTTCAGTCGTTTGCCACCTCAAACAGATGCTCCTCTATTTTTAATAAGTACAGCTGTTCACACAGGCTCTGTGGTGGCAAAGGTTACAGCCATGCTCATTTTAGAGATAAGAAGCTTGTAAACGCATCTATTATGGTCTGGGTTGCAGTTGGATTGTGTAATAATTGCTGGATTCTACACACACAATGGTCCTGCCACGGCACAACATGGTTGTATGGCAGGTGCGTCTAGTGTAATAATACATTAAGAGTCATATATGATGGTTAGTTGTGCGGCTTGCTGCATTGCATCGTTACTGGTTGATCTATAGGACAATGAGGCGCGGCTGGCAGTCACAGTGGAACAAGAACAAGACCAAAATAATAACATTGGAATAGTTTCTTTGATGCACAACTGGTCAGCAGAACATCCAACCCTCACTGAGGGCATTGATTAGTTATGCAAGGGCCGATAAAGAGATTGTTTTTCGGCTATGGAGACTTCGACATCTAGATATCCTACGTTTTTTTGCTTTACAAGCTGGAAATAAAGTTGAATGGTGTCACAGGAACAAAAGCTCATTCAGAATTTGCTGAGAGATTTAATTCCGGAAAAAAGCCATTGGAAATCTCTGCAGTATTGGAAGGCGTCGTTTTGGCGAAATGGCTTCACTTCTTTTATAAACTGGCCCTGGCTGTACACAGTACATATATAAGTACCACAACCAAGCAGATTAGGTTTTATACTAAGATGATCTACCCATGAAATATATCTTCACCTTAATATACCAGTACCCAATGACCGCCCACCCACTGGTCAGCCATAAACACTTGGCTTTTAAACTGATTTTTTTTTTTTTTTTTTTACAGCCATTTAGACCAACCAAATGTCTGTAAATCTGAACTAGTTTGTAAATGTATGACTTTAGTGCTCACTTTCATTTTTACAACCAGACGTTTATAGTCGCTATTTTTGGATGTCCCAGCTTGGCCAAAGGATTGAATGCAGGGTTTTGGAACTTCTGCCATGGCCTAATTCCAGTTCTGTTGGAACTGGAAGCTCTGTCCATCTTTATATAGAGGCAAGGGTTTAACCACAATGCCCTTCTCTGCAGTCCACTTCCTGCATGAAGCAAACTGAGGCCAACAATTGTAGGTCATCTTACCTCCATAAATGAACTGGACCATCTGAACAATTAAATGTTTGTTTAAACATTGCTCGTGTCAATGTCAATCACAATCCAAAATCAATTTTCAGAAGTGTCACTTTTAAATTCATGTTTTGATTTGACCAATCCTACAGTTTCACTGCGTTAATGACACATTCCATTTCAACTATTGCCATATTGAACTATGTGTTGCTGTTTATGTCTTTCTCTGGCATGCTATTAGTATCTCGTTTTTAATTGCTTGTAAGCGTCCTTATTTGGTTGCGTTTTACAGCAGTTATGAGCAAAAACGTGTCATAGTAGTAACTGTAGTAACCATGACCTGATGTCACAGCCAAGTCAAACTTGGAACGGGCTTATTTTTTTCTTCTGAATTCAACATTATTGACGGAGCTTTACCAGATTTGACACCAAAAATCTGAATCGTCAAATGTTCTGCGCATGGAAAAAAAAAAAAAAAAAAGAAAAAAAAGGGAAGTTACACAATTGTTTTGTTTTTTTCTTAAAGAGATGGAGATCTCTAGCCTGTCAGTGAGAGAGCCTCTTTGGAGGGGCCCAAAGACCCAGTTCATGCCATGATAACCTCTAACACGGGGTGTGATCTGAGACCTCCTGTGGATAACTATGCATTCAAGTGTGAAGCCAAACAATGCTGGCGCTGAAGGCACCCCACAGCGCCGCCTGAGCATTCAACCAAGTGGATTGGGGATTTGTATGTGAGAGCTTGAGCCACATCTTTCCACCAAGTTATACTCCATAAGTTGATCCCACCCCTGAGTTGTCAGGTCCATGACGCAGTTAGTTTGCTCACTTTGTCGTGTGTGTTTTAGCTTCTAAGTGGAGATTGTGACTTCCTGTCCAAAAAAACAATACTCTCTGCTTTTTGAAAGTTTCTCCCAACTTTTCTCCGGATCACTCCGGTTTCTGCTCTTGTTTCAGCCGGCTCACCCAGGGGCCTGAGCCTCTGTAAGCTCTATGCGATATAGAACACGTGCTCTTTTCCCTCCTCGGCTCTTACGACAGACCTTGGCTGTCTTTCATTAAACTTGTTTTATCTCAGCGAATTGATGCTCTTGGCAGAGGTCGACTTCCTCGCTTTTATGTGGGGCTCGCAGCCGTCTTTGTTTGGCCACTATCATTTATTTTCGCATGGACACTGTGAGAAAAAAGAAAAAACTCACTTAGCAAAGATTTGGTTTAAGATTTTCAGAAGACATACCTGAAGCCGAGGCCAGGAAGTCATGTAATTGTGTTTAGCAATCATAAAGTTTTCGGTTTTTATTGTTGGTGCTGGTGAGACCAGTGGAACACCAAGTTTAAATAAAAGTAACCAGAAATGTGACCATTAAAAATGAAAAATAAAGAATTGCACAACATTGTCCAACACAAGACAAAATTCTGAAATATGGGCTGTTTTACATGTGAGTTATAACAACATGACACTGTATTTCCAAAATGTGGTGCTTGTGGCCAAACATAAAAATCTTTTCAGTGCAGAATGACAAGTCAGACCGAGATCTTGTGAAATTTGGCAACGAGCAAAACAAACTTGTTTTGCGATTATGGATTCCTTCTGCTGTTCAAAGCTCGTCAGTGCATTTTTAAAAAGCAATGACTGCGGTTCCGCTGAAGACTTAAGAACCATGAGAAATCACATCCTTGCGACCATAACAAGGTCCATTACTGCGAACCTTCATCCCCAGGTTTCACTTCTGGATAACTGAGTAATAATTTCCTTTCCTGAGATCCACCTCCCAGATGAGATGCATGTCGGGAGTGGAGTTTGGGGGTCGGGAGGAATCCCTGGGGTACCCCCCACGACCCCACCACCACTCCACCCCACACACACACACACACACACACACACACAGCAAAATGAGAAGCAGGTGACTGTTCATTGTGAGAGCATTTGTTTGGTGGGAAGCGGAGAGGAGAAGAAAAGGGAGGGAAGGAAGTCCTGGTGAGAAAAGAAACCTCTCCCATTTTCTGTCTCTAAGTGGAGCCACTTTCATCTGCTCCGTGTTTGTCCCCAAAGTCACCGCCGCGCAGCCTGCACGGCACAATAAAAAAAATTACACAATAACTTTGTGTTCATCAAAATCAATGTAAAAAAAAAAATAGGGGGAAGGCGGGGTCAGAAGGTCGACTTGACCGTGCTAGTCTCTGATTAGCTGAACAGGAGCAGCCTTGTGAAAGAGGAAACACTCCCAGTGGGAGGTCGAGCAGATCTTTCAATGCCCCCCCCCCACTCCAAAACCCCAAAAAGTGGAAGACATGCTCATTGGCCCAGTGTCTGGACATGAACACACACACACACACACACACACACACACACACACACACACACACACACACACACACACACACACACACACACACACACACACACACACACACACGTGTCACAGATGGAAACATACATGAGTCACCCCAGTGTGGCTCGTTAAAATGTCCATCCGTACATATGGCGTCGCATCTGAGAGACGGAAACGCGCTCATTGATTAACCCATCTGACTGGAGACGACCCGGTCTGTCTGCTGGCTGCTCCGCCAACCAACAATAGTGACAGATTAGTGCTGGTTGTGGGGGCAGTGTGTGTGTGTGTGTGTGTGTGTGTGTGTGTGTTACAGTCATCCAGACTGTAGGAAATGGTTGTGACACTAAAAGGGGATGCCGGGCGGCCTCTTGTTGCCTCCTTCACTGTCTGTCAGCAGCTTGGACTTCGGAAGAGAAAGAAGAAGAATGTCTTGATTTATCCCACATTTGGGAAATTTGCATGGTACAGCAGCATATACAATGCAAAGAGAAGAATTGAGAAAGAGACAGCAAAGAGTAAATGAAAAAAGAACTAAAGAAACTATATATATATATATATATATATATATATATATATATATATATATATACACATATATATATATACACACACACGTATATCTTGTAAAAGTTACATATAGAACAGGGTAAAAAAAATTGCAATTAATTTGCGATTAATCGCTTGTTAACTCAGAACACTATGTAATTAATCACAATTAAAAAATTGTATCGACTGACTGCCCTAATATATATGTATATATATATATAAAATTTACATATCTAAATAAGTGTAACATAAGTCTTGATAAATAAGTGTTTCAATGAAATGTAAGTGGCCGATCAAAATGTTTTATTGTGTGCAGTTGAAGAGCCTGCTCACATTGTTTTGTTTTTTTGTTCTCTTGCGTAACTTCTTATTTAGCACCAAACGTGTCCAATTCTTTACCCTGTCAGGGAATCTTGTGTTTTAGTGATGAAAAAAACAAACTCCACTTGTTAACTTTGTTTGACGTCGGGATCAAATTAGTTTTTTTTTTTTCGGGGGTCTGAGAATTATTCATTATTCCCAGGGGTGATGTAAACACCTTGTTGGACGAGCCGCTAAACCTGCTAAACACGCAGCTGGAAGTTGTCTACATTTTTGTGTGTGCCGGATGTCTGACACGTGTTGACTGCCCCCCCCTCCCCCCCGTTATCAGAATCAAATTCTTCCCCATGTTTTGCTGACAGTTTGTGCTTCGCTGTCTAATTGCTGGTTGTGCTCTTTGGCGTCGCAGCCAAAGGGGTGAATGGTGCGGCACTATTTGTGTTAAAAGCATGCTCGCGAAACAACAACTTAATTTACTTTGACCATCGAACGTAAAGTAGGAAAATGTGTCGTTTTGCTAAGAAGACTCCTGCGGTCTCTGTTAGCGTCCAGGAGAGCGTGAAGAAAATTTGAAGGCATTACCTCATCTCTCACTCTGAGGCCCTCATCTTTTAGCCACACAGGATTTCCACTGTGCGAGCGTCTGTGGAAGTACATGTGCGTGGGGCGGGGGTGCACGCACACCGAGCACATGGCAACGTGCCTCAGTTCACCTATGAGGTAATGCACAAGGTGCTGCCATTGGTTGCCAGCGTAATCAGGGGTGAACTCAGTGTCTGCGCATGAGTCACGCCGTCAGGCTAGAAGTAATAGTTTTACCGTCTAAATATGAGCCCCGTGGTTACCTTATTCAGCTGGAATGTTTGTCTGGAAAGAGTTGTCTCCGCGTTATATCTTCTAACATGTGCCCGAGGGACCTGGAGCCAACGGCTAGGTTTTTAAAACACGTACTGTTTGCTGCTCTCTGCCATTTGTGACTCTGGAAACACAAGATTCATTTTGTTTTATTTTATTTTGAAAGATGCATTTGCTTAAATTTGTTTTCTAGTCTCTTTTTGATTAGATTTCTTCGACTGTATGGCCGGAATTCCTGGTTTCAAAAAGGACACAGAGAAAAACAAGAAGTTGTATTCTATCGTTTGGCCAGCAGGGACCCCCTGACTGATTATATGGAAAGGAGCCTGTCAGGCCGGGACTTGAGGCAGGACTCAGACACAGAGGTTTAACAGAAAAGTAAATTTATTTCACAAGCAATTGTCCTCAGATCAGAGAGATCAAATAAACAGGCTATAAGAATACTAATCTCACTGAGCTGGCAACAAAATCAAAATCACTCGCATGGAGGAAAAAGGACTGAATAACTAACAAAAGTATACTCTAATACCAAATCTAGGTTTTAACGAAAAATCACTCACAAGGAGGAAAAGGACTAACTAGTAAACAAAATCCTATTCTAATAACAAAACTTAGCGTTAACAGAAAATCACTCCACCTCGAGGAACAACCGTCTTACTGTGGACTCTTGAGGCAATGGCTGTGACCGGGTTCAGGGCTAGACGTGACAGACGAAGACACTCTGGCACAAGACAAGGGGAACGCAGACTATTTGAACACACAAGGTAACAAGGCACAGCTGGAAACAATGGGTAATTGGGTCAGACGAACAGGTGGAACATGAGGAGAGGTTGTGATCTGAAACGAGAGGAAGTTGTCAAAATAAAACAGGAAATGACGAGACAAAACCTCACCACGGTGTGACAGAGCCTTTACAAACTGGTTTATGTGTTACATCTTTTTTCCGTTTGTCTAAAATAAAAACATAAATAAATATGTGAAACAAGTCCATAAAGTTGTGGGCGTGGCTACATTTTTACCTGTCAAGGGTTGCCAGTCGGCATACCAACGGGTGGTGGGGTGTTCGATCCAATCGCAGCTCGCTTCTGGCACCCCGGACAAATACCCAAATATGGAATCTTCAGGTTTCTCCTCCGAGCGGTTGTGAAACCAATGTCTAGGCCTCACCCATAATGTCTTAACTCATCTTCACAAATCAACATGGATTAAAGTGGTTTGTTTCCCAGACGATGTTTCCTTAAGGAAATACAATCGGAAGCATAATCCATACATTTGTCTGTGATTTGGACAGGTTGACTAATGTAAAAAAAAAAAAAAAATCCGGTTCAGTAAATGTTCGATCACTGCGTTCAGCCAGCGGTGTGTTGTGGCATGTCCAGCCTGTTCCAGTTAACTGGAATGTTGTTATTCGGCTGAAGTGCATCCTTAGCTGCAGCCACTTGCAAATAAATATGACCTCACTGGATCTTTAGCGCTTTCAAAATTAAAGCCTGCACACACCTGCGTGTGTCACGCATCCCCCTACTTTTATTAATCCTGCTCACGGGAACATTCTAAATCTGTGACTTAACCCCAGCGATTGAAGATGGAGGAAAGTTTCCGCCACAGAAAAAGTAAAATTATCGCGTTTTTACTGCTTTGTTATCTCATGGAGTCTCAAGCACCATCATTGCCCATTCTGTTAAGTTATTTTCCTTTTGCAGGTGTATTTTTTTTTTCTTTTTTTTAAGGAAAACGTTTGTTCACACTGTCAAAGTCTAATGAAACAATTTGTTTACAATGAATTCTGAACATTATGTAAGCTCAGCGACGCATTACGTAAAGAAAGCCTTTCAAGTAAGTGATCAAAAAAAAAAAAAAAAAAAATCCAGCATAGGTTTGGTGAAGAGAATAGACTGCTGCTGCTGCTGCTGCTGCTGCCTTGTTTAAAACCATGTATCAAGTCAAGTGTAAAGGTCAGGTCTAAAGCTAATGCAGTGTTATGGAGCCCCTCCCCGTTGGAGTTCCTGGAATTCCTGTAAAATTAAAAATGACAGTGCAAAAATTCTCCAGATAATTAGGGACAATGGTGTGGTGAGCCGTGGAAAGGAGCAGTCCGTACACACACACACACACACACACACACAGCGGCACACACACACACACACTGTTGTTGTTGTTTTTTTTTTTTTTTTTAGCCGTTAAATTAATGTAGACCCATGTGAGCTAACTATGCTTCTTCCTCTGTGTGTGTGTGTGTGTGTGTGTGAGAGCGAGAGTAAGTATGTGTGTGTGTGTACGCGCGCGCGTGTGTGTGTGTGTGTGAGCATTACTAAGTGTGCATCTCCCTGTTTCCTCCCTGGTGTGCTAATGAGCGAGCGCTAGCTAGGAGATTATGTGCGCGTCTCTAAGGGAACCGGAGTATTTTCCCAGGAGCCGCGAGCGCATGAGCTGAGAGGAGGTTTGTGTGTGTGTGTGTGTGTACACCCTGACCCCCAGCTTTTGGGGGTCCCGTTTGCCTGTCTGAAACCATTTCCTTCCTTTGTGGCCCCCCTTCTTTTTCGAGGGCGCCGCGCGCAGTGTGACACGAATGCGAAGGACCGGGGGTTCAGTTTTAAACTGAACAAAAATCCCCAAAACAATTGTCTGTTGAAGAACCTTTGTTTGTCAGCGTTGCCTTAAAGCCTTCTGCGTCCCCCCACCCCCACCACCACCACCAGCACCACCACGCACTCACCACCCATCACCCACATCACCGCCCCGCGCACTCCAATCAAGCCCCCCGGAGCAACAAACAAGCGCTGAGCGTCGGGCGCATTGCTAATGATGGGAAACAATTAGGGATGCACAAAGAGAAGCGTCTCGCCATACTGCTCTGTGCCGTATTTAGATAGCATTTTGAGGGTTAAGTGGCTGGAGCCTGGGTATTTTGGTAAGGGCGAGGGGGCGACGACGGGCGAGAGGCCGGCCGAAAACCTCCGTCTATTGTCGAGCCCATTTGGTTTTTGGCCAGAGCAGGGGTGGGCAAACTTTTTGACTGGAGCAGGAGCCAATGGATGGAGTGTTTTGGTGACCCACCACATAGGAGAAAAAAATATATCATGGGATATAAAAAAAAAACGTCAGTCTCTTATGTCAGTCGAAAATGAACAAAAGCAAAGTTACGACCAAATACGTCTTTCAAGCCTCACTGTATTGAGCTCTTTATTGAGATGACTCTTAAAACACTGAAAAATAGAGAAAATACAGCTATTTTATCACTTACATACTATTAATATAACTTCTTCAAGTTCGGCGGCCCGGAATAAAAAACTTAATGGGCCGCTCATGACCCCCCGGGCCGTAGTTTGCCCATGCCCGGTCGAGAAGGACGTGTTGCACTACAAACCACTCCACCGGCACTGGCATGTAAACCCCTTCAAGTTGAGGGAATTTCCAATTGGAGCGTCCCCGCACATGTGCAACCCTGCTTGAACCTTCCTTCACCCAGACACGGGTCTCTCCCACCGGACAAAGTGGAGTGCGTGAATGGGTTCCACTGGTGGGAGTGTGAGAAGAATCGAGAGTGGCTGCTGAATAGACTCTGAGATTGAGACATTCCAAGTATTTAAGACAAAATGGTGTGTGTGTGTGTGTGTGTGTGTGTGTGAGAGAGAGAGAGAGAGAGAGAGAGAGAGAGAGAGAGAGAGAGAGAGAGAGAGAGAGACAAAGCAAAGACTGAAAGGACACATATGCAATACGAAGTACGATGACTATCAGTTATATCAGAGTGAGTTGATATACACATATATATATATATATGTATATATATATATACATACACATACATACACAGTATATGTATATGTATATATATATATATTTGTATATCCTTCACACACACATATGAAGAGTCTTGTTCCCAGTTAGCTGCCATCTTGCACAACCGTATTTCTAAGGAAGCCTGGTGTGGACAATCCAGATGCCTGAAGCGCGTTCCGTATTTAGGGTGAATGCCCACGTCTTCAAATATACCAACGAAGACGAAGGTGAAGAACGTATCCAGGTTTGGGTGCGCAGGCCACCGTAGCTCACTGGGAGGGGACGGAGAGTGAAAGACGCTGCAATCTAAAATGTAGCCACTTGGTGTCGCTTTTTCTTCAAAAGCTCCAAATATGACACACTAAACCTTTAGAACATTCAGAACTGTATGACGTGTAGGGAAAGTATGTTTAAGAGGGACTGTACTGACCGTTGAACATTGAGGTTTGCTATGCAATATGCAATATCTCTATTTCATAGCAACAACACACACAAATATATTCAATTTGTAATGCATTATGTGTTGCAATGCATGTGTGTTGTTATGTAGAGTTTGGAAAAAAAAAGAAGCAGAATACACTGTAACCTGGTCTTTAAAGAGAGGAATAGATAGATGGCCAGAGATACGTATTAAACCCCAATCGCACACCAGGAGTACCATTAAAAATGACTCATCGCCACTTCCCAATCCTCTGAAATCCACCGCAATTCTCCCATCCCAGCATGTGCCAGCTGCGGCGTTGGCACGGTGGGGCCTTGTCCGACCCCGTGTCAGGACGGCAGCCAGGCCTCCACCTCGGCCCGCCATGCCAACATGGCACGGCCCCGCACGGCCGAGTCGCGGTCCTTTATTTCCGCCTAACTAGATTAGGCTAATCACGTTAGCGAGACGGGTTCGGCGTAGCCGGCTGGTGGAATCTTAAGGTCGGCTCTCTTGCTTTTGCCATGCCGCTTTAAAACACCCAACACTGAACCGTCAATTGGAGCTGGAAAAACGCGAGGCGGCATCGAATGAGGCAGTACCTCCGATACTGCAACTGTCCTTTGCCACACACTGTTCAGGAATGTCGCACTAAGTATCTGCTCATTAAGTTTATAATGAAGATCTATCTATCTATCTATCTATCTATCTATCTATCTATCTATCTATCTATCCATCTATCTTTGTTGTCTGTCTGTCTGTCTGTCTGTCTACTTGATGCTCGTGCTGGACATTAATTGGTAGCATCAGCATATGTACTCTTGGCTATGTGGATTTTTCCAAGAGTATCTTGGATACTGTGTGTAGTATCAGGATGTGATACACACAATATATGTATATATATGCATTTACATGTGATTTCAGTTGAAGTAAAGTAGTCTGTTGGTATGCCAGAGTGAAAAGAATCAGGTTGGCTCCTCTCAGAATACGATGCTAATATCACTTCACAAGTATGGCCATGAATGTTTGATTTGCAGAGGCTAGATGTCTGCCAGATGACATCACTTTGCCCCGAGCTGAAAGCTTTTGCAGACTGCAGAGGCACCCTGGAGATGCACGTGGCATTGCGCATGACGTTGCCGCGGTGAAATGGTCGAGTTTTAGCTTCTTGGGCATGTTGTTCTTAAACTTGGACGCACAGCGTAAAAAAAAAAGGAAAAAAAAAAGGGAGATGGGACAGACTGTGTAAATCATGGAATGACCTCCTCCACGTTTTGCACTGCCTGGAAATAAGGCGTCAAGGGAAACAGACTTTCCTTTCATTCTGCTTAGTGATTTCCATGCGCTCGGAACGTGACGGTCAGGATGGGGAGCGAGGAAAGAGCAGCAGATTCTCTCAGGAGGTTGGCCAATGAGGTTGCTCGTCTCTGAATTCTGAGGAGAAAGAAAAACATGTCACGAGTAAAACTGGGACCTGCTTATGATTCAACGCCATGCCGTGAGATTCGATTCTCACAGCATTAAAAAAAATAAATAAATAAAAAAAATCCCCCAATATGCCGACCATGTGGCCACTTTTGCGGCTCGCGCAAACTTAATGAAAGCCTTATGCTTGGACGCAGTGCTAAATTGGCTCTTCCTGCTCAGAATAAAACATATGCACACTTCTGTTCTTATTACTTAATACACACACACACACACACACGCTTTGTGATATTCCAGGATGCGAACAAATGTTTATCCCATTTGTTGTTCATTTGCGAGAACAATAAATGGTGCCATATCAAAAAAAAACGAAGCCAAAAAGGAAAAACAGGTTGAATACGTCTTTATCTTTCTGGATGTCTGATTTGTTTTGCTTCATCTGACAAATTACATTTCAAAACAGAACATTTGAAAAAAAAAATCCCCCTGAAAAACTCTGTGATGCAAGTCTTTTTATAAAGACGCTTCATATAAAGATGAAACAGTACTTCATATGTGCTGCCCCCTCCTGGTATGCAGCATCTCTGCTTTGTGGCGACTGAAATTTCAAACCCATTCGGAAGTTTCAAACCCAGGTTGCGTCAGCTTCTCTGAGGTAAACAATTATATGCTCGTTTCAAAAGACGTGAGTAGAAAATAAGCCAGAGAAGAAAGTGTTGGTGTTTTTTTTCCCGCATTCAACATCCGCAGAAATAACACTTTGGGAATGTCAGTTTCCCAAATAGCCACTGCTGGCTAGTTATTTAACGAGCCAGCAGTGGCTATTTAACTAGCCACCACTGCTTGTTTACGTTTGCATGCAGAATGCGTTGCAGGAAACAGAAAAAAAAATATTAGTTTAGTAAATACCCCGCCCTTAATAATTGTGTGACCTTCTATCACGGAGAGGGACTTGGTTCGGCTTGGCTGTTTTCCAGCCCAAAATGAAGAGCAGCTGAGTAAACAGTGCACAGCAATGATGTCACATTTCCTCCACAGTCAGGCGTTCAGGGGGGCAAATAGAAACACGACGCACGTTTCTGAGAAGGACGCCGCGGGAAGAAATCAGAGCTCGCAAGCTTGTCCTTCAGTGACATTCAAAGGCAACAGGAAGGGGCTCTGAAATTGCGTATAGGGGACGAAACTGGGCAAGCTGAAGGCGGATGTTGAACTGAGCAGAGGCAAGCTGGAGGGTTTGCATGAGATGTGAAGTGGCAGGAAAGCGGCTGGGAGGCAGCGGGACGATGGCAGAAGGAGAGGAAGCCGCTGAGGTCAGCAGGTCTTCTGTCATTTCTCTGTTTAGCTCGACTTCAAACCTGAAATGTCTGAATGAGCCAACGAGGTTTGCCGTTTTTTTTTTTTCGCGATGCGGGAACAAGATGGGGGGGAAAAAAAAAATGACGTCTGTATCTCAGCTAAAGGGTCATGGCTGATATGATTTCAGATCTTCATGTTTGTGTGTGTGTGTGTGTGTGTGTGTGTGTTTTTTCTCGAGCGTGTGATGACCGCCACCATCTGGGCTCGGAGTTCACTGAGTTTGAAGATTTTGAAAACTAACATTTTTGACTCTTTTTGTCTCCCCCCCCCCTCTATTCGGTGGATCGCAGCCAGAAGAGCTGGAGGCTCTTCATTCCCACACGTTCCGGCTGAAGACTTTCAAGAAGACCAAACACTGCAGTGCCTGTAAACAGATCATCGTCGAAGATGGACTTATTTGCCGAGGTCAGTGTCCTGTCCGGAAAACTCTCCAGTGTGAACGATAGCGGACGGCTCCGCGGCGTCAGATGAGAGAAGCCTTATCACTGCTTTCCACTAAGCACCGTCACATGGCAGCTTCCTCTGTTGGCTGGAACCATTTAGAAATCGAGTGACAAAAGATGGAGGTGGCTTGTCAAGCGGCTGAACTGACAAGGTGGAGGCGCGCTGAACAGTATTTAAATGCCTTTTAAAGGCCGAGACGTAAGATCACAGGAGGTCTTGACAACCAAGCACTTCACATTATAGGGACAGCATTAGAACTGTCTGTAAGAAGTAAACCAACTTTATTCTCAATGGCTTCTAAAATTGGACTGAGTCCAACCTAAAAATATTTTTTAACAGTGTTTTCCCCAAAGTTTCTTGTTGTTTCAGTTTGGCCTTTTTTTTTTTTTCAGAAGTGTAAATTCTTGCAAAATTTGGCACGCCAGCTCAATCTTAGCAATTGGAAAACTCTGACATTTGATTAGCAGCTAAGCTGCTCTCGATTCAGTTGGGTGGGTGCAACACAGAAAATTCATATGGCATGTCCACCGTCCAATCACTGCAGCCCCAACTGTTAACCTCTAGTTTCGTGACCTTGTAAAATCCAGATGATCCTGACCCTGTTCAGCCTTCGGTGGCTACTTCAGAAAGCCTTTTGATGGAGTGATGTTAAAAAATAGCGCCTTATTAATTTTAAGACATCAAACGCCCACTTCGGTCACTGTTTTTTACAGTGCAGTCACGACTGTGTTAAAGTATTTCACCTAAAAGTGGCTTGAAGTGGTTTCTCACAGCACGTCAACCAAAAATAACAAGGCTTTGCGCCCGCACTCCCTCGCTGTGCACGATGCAGCAAGCATCGGAATATCAAGTGAACGAGCTGCACGTGCTAATGCTAGCTAAAATGATGCTCGATATAATCGTAAATGGGAAGGGTCGCCCTCTGTTGTCCGAACTCCAATGCAAGTTACCATGTCGTGCCTCCAAGGAGATCGTTATCATATCGTACGGCTTACATAATTCAGCAGAGTTCTGTGTCGGATTCAAGTCCGCCACCGATAGTGGTCCCATGGATACACGACGATTGTAACAGTTCCGGTAACTTTTAGGCGACTTTTAGGCGAGCATAATTTCAGCGGGGATAGGAAGGGCTTGACACCACATCAACAGACACAGGGCGCCCACGAAGAAATAACACCACTTGAGCTTAATGTGGCAATTTGTATTACCTCATGGTGCACCTGCCAATGATGAAAACCTCGCATTGCCCTTCTAAAAGTTAAGTGTGTAATATTTGGAGATTTTGAAGAAGAAACAGCAACCTCTGGTGGTTGCATTTTAGATTGCAGCGTCTTTTACCCCCCCAGTTACATAGTCAAAGCCAATTTTGTAGCGCGTCAGTCTGAACACAGATCGGCCAGTAATCTAGAAGCTTTACACCTTGCCATCCGCTTTGACCTAAAGATACCGCATTGTCAAAAGCGTACAACTGTGTTGCCAGAACCCAGCACTATGTCTTCATTGTTTGGCTCTTTTTTTTTTTTTTTTTTTTTTTTTTAAACCCAAAAGCACATGTCACTGTGCAAGATTAAACTGCAGTGTGGAACAACAGACAATTGCAGGAAATTCGATAACAGATGCGGTCACGATTCCCCAAACGTGCGGTTAAAGCTACGCCGTGTGGCGTTCCGAGCGAGGTAAAAGAGAAAAGAAGCCGGGCCTGCTCACCACATCAGCGTGCTGTGTGGAAACGTCTGTTTTCAGATAGATAACGTCAAATGAAATTAGAGGGAAGTGAGGGGATGTTTGGTTTGGCACAGGCTGCATTTGGCTTTGCAGTGGTGACCCGCGTCGGGTAAATGTTTGAAAGCAAAGCTTAGAAAAAAAACATCTATCTATCTATCTATCTATCTATCTATCTATCTGTCTGTCTGTCTGTCTCTCACTTGCTTTGCTTTGAAGGTATCAGCAGCTACCGTGTTGTTGATTTTAACCAAGAAGGCCTGGGACCGAGGTCTGTAGGAAATGATTCACTAAAGAAATAAACCATCGTGACAGGGCTGCATTTCAATCTGATTTAATTTGCTTCAGTTTAATTCCCGGTCCCTGGTCAAACTGTGTGTGTGCATGTGCGTGTATTTATGAGAAAGAGAGAGCAAGAGATAGAGAGAGAGAGACAGAAAGGGAGCGAGAGTAACAGACTGATTTATGAGGACGGCACAAGGTGAACAGACTGTTTTCCTCGTTCCTCTTCCATCTCACTCCTCACTCTCCTGTGATATACTTTTCCACTTGGTTAAAGACGTACAAAAGTGGAATGACACTGTAAAAGGCTGAAGATGGTGCCATGTATTATAATAATAATGATAATACTAATAATGTTGGTAATATTGTGGTATAATATGAGTGCTTTTTGCAAATTGAAGTACAGTAAGTGGCTTCAAGGTAAATTTCTTCTGTGGAGCTTAAAATCTGAATTGAATAAATGAAAAATCTTAACATTCAATCTGGGTTGTTTTGCAAGCATTAAGTTTGTTAACAGGTCGTGCTGTATGGGAGTGATGTTTTTTTTTTTATTAACGTTATGATCAGACAACGGAATGACAGATTCAAGTTCAAAGTGCAGTGTAGCGCTGTATGAGGTTGTGCTTATGTTTTGGATTTTGGGATGAACTGCGCCGCCGTTAGACTCTGTTCAAAGTTGTTATTCACCACGAAGCCTTGTGGGATGCAGCTGCCTTTTTCAGTCACTTCCTGTCTGCCGCTCTTGTTTACTAACATTCTGCAGTCACATGGTCTCCTGATGACACAATCTCCCGGACTTCCACCCTCCTGAAGCGGCTGGCTGGCAGGATACAAGGTGTTAGCTGCTTTGACAATAGCGTGTTGACGCAGGTTAGGACCGCGGCGTGCCAGTAAAATAAAGACGGGCCCTCCGTGTCTGTGGGAGGGTATTTCAGAAGAACTTGCCCTGGGGACAGGAACTTGCCTTTATATTCATTCGCCGCGCTGCGGGTCAGGTTAAATAGCCCATTTATGCGCGGCGCCGTCTGACTTAAAGAAAAACAACAAAACAAAACAAGGCAAAGTTCACCGGAGGATTCTATGATTTAACACTCGATGTGGCATCAGGGTTGTTTATTTACAGTCAAGTTTCCTCTTCCTGTTTCTGTGCGGGGTTTTTCCCGGAGGCTCTTTTTCCACAAACCCGTGTGATGAGGTTAGTTTTAAAACGTGATTAAATGTAACAATATGTGGTTGTTTGCCTATGTGCCTCTCCCATGAGTACAAACTTTTCCCACTCTTGCCAGACACAGGGTTTAGCTTCGGCGAACTGAGGATTTTATTGCTTGCCCAAACAAGCTAGGTTGGGCTACAGGGGTGGGAATCACGAGGTACCTGACAATTCAATCCGATTCTGATTCAGAGGGCTATGAATCAATTAATCGTGATTAATCGAGAATCGCGATTTACTACGATTCCTATGTACATATATATATATATATATATATATATATATATATATATATATATATATATGTGTACAGTATATCCGAAGCATGCAACATACCCGGAATCCAGTGTTCTTGACGACTGAGTAAGGATGCAAATCCTTGGCAATAAAAATCCCAGTAGACTTCGTAATTAGCTTTGCCTTTCCGATAGTATCGGCAGCTTTGTTATCGTGTTCGGGATGGTTGTCTGGTTTGAGGCAACTGGAGAATTTTCTGTCTTTTCCCCCCAACTCCAGGTGCCAGCGGGCGATATGGGTTCACATGTTTGTCGTGTTCCAACGATATTTATTTGTGGCGTGACACAACTCACAGTGTGACTTTTGTCAAGTTTCTTTTTCATACACTGGCTTTAAATCCCGAAGGAGCCAGGTTCGTTTTTTCAATCATCTTTAATGCCCTGTGTGTCGGTGTCTTGTCGCAGATGAGTTCCGGCCTTATTAAATTTTTTATTTTTTTAAAATTTGTGAATCAATTCATAATTGGCAATGTCATGATCGCGATTAATCTAGTAATACATTTTTTCCCACCCCTATCAGGCTAGCTTATGTGTGCTTGTGCCCGTTTTCAGATCATATTTTTCCCCGTTGAATCGCTTCACATATTTCATTACCCCTCATGTGTACTAGTTATCTTGTGTAACATTGGACCAGTAGCAGAAAACAGGCTTTGAAACAAGCTGCTTGTGAAACGTGAGACGAGATCCCAGCGTATCTCGGCTACAAAACCGCCGCCACCATATTTGCAGGTAACGACGGACGCTAATGAATGGACGTGCGCTGTGCTTCTTACAAACTGTTTTGCTGGGCTTTCGGGAAGGTGCTATTCAGAGCCGCTCAGCCACTTCCAAACAAACCGACGACGAGCCTGGAAGTGGAAGTGCTTTAAAGCCGGGGGGGGCGGCGTTGCCGCTGTGCTCTGGCCTGCCACGCCGCTCCTCCCACCCCCACCCCCTGAAATTCAGTGTAAACAAGGACTTCAAAGAGCGGCTGGGGAACACGCTGCTAATGGAAGGTGTGTGACAGAGAGTGAAGGTTATCGCCGCTCTGTTCTCCGCCGCTGAGCTCACACGGCTGGTATGCGGCCGATTCGAATCCAAACGCGGGCGCTTGTTGCAGTGATTCCAAGCGGCTGTTTTTCGGTTTTTACATCACACGCTTGTGTTCTGCGGCTAACTTGCGTGATGTCTGAGGCCCTGTCCACACGGGAACGTTACCGCTCTTTTTCTTTCCCGGGATGGAAAAAAGTCGCGTCCACACGCTGGCAGATGGAAACGGAACGGTGGGTGAAAACGATGTAATGCGTTTGCCACACCGAAACGTGGCGCTGTTAACAGACGCTGACACAGCCACCGGACCCAAGATTGAGAAAGAGGGCGTTGCCGCCACACACTAAACACACAGAAAACAAAAATGGCGAGTATTGGGAAAAAAAAGTGAGTCTGAGGTTTTGTAGTAATATTGCCAACAAATCTTGAAGCGCCTGCGATACAAAGACAACTCCGCTCGCCGCTACCGTTGTTTTTTGTGCCGCTGCTGCCGCGTTGCATGCCTTGTTTTTTCCGGTCACATGACAGTGAGGGTGCGATGACGTCATTGTTTTCACAAGGAAAAGACGTTTTCACTGTCCAGACGGCAACGATGTGACAACGGCAAAACGGCGAAACGGACCCGTTTTCAAAAAATGCCGTTTCGGGGGAGCCAAAACGCCATTGCCGTGTGGACAAAACGCCGTAACGGTTAAATACTTTACCGTTTCCACCAAAAAACGTTCCCGTGTGGACAGGACCTGAGAGGCACGGAAGAGAACTGTAAACATGCCCGTCAAATCTCACAGAAACCTTGACAGAGTGGGAAAATCTGACAACGCCGTTTCGCCGTTGTCACATCGTTGCCGTCTGGACAGTGAAAACGGCTTTCCCTTGTGAAAACGATGATGTCATCGCACCGTCACTGTCATGTGACCGGAAAAACAAGGCAAGCAGCGGCACGAACAACAACGACGGCGGCCAGCGGAGTTGTCTTTGTATCGCAGGCGCTTCAAGATTTGTTGGCAATATTACTACAAAACCTCACAAAACCTCAGACTCACTTTTTTTTCCGCTACTCGCCATTTTTGTTTTCTGTGTGTTTAGTGTGTGGCGGCAACGCCCTCTTTCTAAATCGCGGGTCCGGTGGCTGTGTCAGCGTCTGTTAACAGCGCCACGTTTCGGTGTGGCAAACGCATTACATCGTTTTCACCCAGCGTTCCGTTTCCACCTGCCAGCGTGTGGACGCGACTTTTTCCGACCCCGGGAAAGAAAAAAAACGGCAACGTTCCCGTGTGGACAGGGCCTTAGTTGCCTCGGCACTGACGTAGAACTTGGGACAAAATGGAACGGAAGACAATCGCACAGCGATTCAGCTGCGGAAAAGGTTCCAAAAGCCGAGATGAACGCAAAAAAGAAAAAAATGTTTTCCGTGTGTGAGTCGTTCACTGTCTCCCCTTGTGCCACCCCTGACTCAAGACTTCATCCATTGTACTAATGGCTTAAATATAATCATTGACCTTATGTGGTATCATGCTCCGTGACTGTTCCCTCTGTCTAATCTCATTATCCTAATCTACTCCACTGATTTTTCATGAGCCTTGCCAAGTAACACAGTCAGGGTGTTTGCTCTGCCGGCTGGCGTGGAGGATATTTGTGTGTGTTTTTGTTTTGGTCTGTTTTGTTTTTGTTTTGTTTTTTTAATGGAAAGTCACACTCGTGAACTTCTGGACTCTTGTCAGTCTGCATACCAGGTTTATTATCCGGTGAACTCTGGATGCACCGTCACTGTCTGCAGCAAAAAACGGCTCATTGTGCTTCCAGCTCACTTGTGTAATGATACAGTTACAGTCCCAGTGCTGCAGGCAGCACCCAATTGTTTATGTTGTTAGGGAACCACCTGTTGGATGAAAGGAAACACTGCAGCTAGGGACTGGAGTGTCAGGCATGAAATCATTCCTGTTTAATAAATGCAACAATAACACAACATTGAAAATGAAGCTATATTGGTTTTTGTAGTTTTCAAAATGACTTAATTCAACTAACAACTTTATAATGCGCCAATAATAATCGTTAATGTTTATGATTAATAATGTTCATATTTAATTCTAATTTTTGACTCTGATTCAAAAATATATTTTAAGAAAAAGAAACAATTTTAATGTTCTATTGTCCAATGAAAATCGTGAGAATGTATTTCAATAAATTATATGTCATGTTATTTATAGTATAATATTTAAATAATTATTTACTAATTACTATATTTGAATGAATTATGGCTTTGAAATTGCCATATATAGTTGCACACAGACTGAAGATTTTCAAAGTTGCAACGTGGGAAAATCATTTATAATTGACCAGCAGGCGGCAGTGTAACACTGAGTCTCCTCTGTCCTGGCCGCCCCTGCAACCTGCTTTTCCACATTGTGACGCCCCTCTTTGTCAGGCGTTTTGGCATATTTACATGCTAATTTGCTGTGTTATTATTGGTGGCTGAACCGAGAGAAGCAGCTGTTTCAACTGAGCAGATCAAACTCAAACTAACACGAGGGTACACAAACAGAAGCCGTGTTTTTTTGTTGTCCCAGGTCAAAGCAAACAAACGAAAAAAAAGAGAGCACACGGCACGATCCCATGGGAATTCTCGTTTGGGATTTTATCCGGCTGTTTTCGCGGTGTTCTTCGGGAATCTCCCTTGTTAGGAAAGCTGGATTGGCGTGGCTCTTAACCCGCAGAGACAAAACACTGGCAGGGATTTCAGCTGAGGAGAATGTGTGGGCTGACCTGTGACACTCGTGTTGACAAGTGGCAATAATGACTAATGTCGTTACTCCACTGAGAGCGGCGAGTGTGTGTGTGGGTGTAACGCCGGGTTTCAGCTGTGCAGGCTTACCTCTGTTAGCTCCTGTGATTTATGATTTTTTAAAAAAACAAACAAACTACGAGGGGCCTTCAAGTGCCTTCAAATATTTAATCATATAAACTAGCCTTAGCCTAGCATTAGGCTATCTATTTTCTGTCGCCGCTTCGCACCTACAGGAAATTACTGTATAAAATTAATGTTTGTTTAAGCAGCAAAATAAACAGAATAAACTGAGAGGGGCCGGCAGATGCGGTCAAACCATAGAAGGAAATCTAACAGAAAGATGACTGGTGCTAACTCCCTTAGCTTTTAGTGCTACGACAAATTAAATGTATCTAAAAACAAAAAGCCCTGACCAACTGACACTACCGTGTTGAAAAAAATATCAATAAAAATCAAGCAAATCAGCACCCCTGATATCGCACAAATGGATGGAACAAATGATCGATGATGATGATGATGATGATGATGATGATGATGATGAGTGCAGTCAGTGTAGAAACGAAACCTTAACCTGGTCCAATCTGGGATTTTGACACAAAACATGTGGTCTCAACCAGAAGGCGGAATGGTTGATCGCTGCTCCAACCAGGTGTTCCTCAAGTGGACCAATCACATGCAGAGAAGGAGCTATCCACACTTGAGCCTGTGCCTACCTGAAGTGGAGGTGAAAAACACAGTCAGATTAACCTTAAGAGAAAAAAACCCACAGAGACAGTGGTCTGTATAATGGAAATTAATATAGATACGCTGTATAATAACGCAGTCCAATGTCTCTATTACTCACGTCAGTGAGCAGTCTGCAAGCATCTGCTCAGTGACTAAACCTCCACTCTGATGGAAGCTTGTGAAACTCAATATGGAGATGATGCTGAGGAAAGCCCTCGCCTTTGAGATGGCCCTCACCTCATGAGGAGCACTAGCATTCCAATTTTTTTTTGCAATGTTTTTGAACTACAAAACCGGCAAAATACATCAAAAGAAAAATGGATGCTGAAAAATATAAAAAATACATAAATACATATTATTGTTTTAGATTTGGCAACAAGGAAGTAAACACTAAACATGTATATATATGTATATGCACTCATGTATACATATACGAGTACATCTTACTCGTTGAGTGCGGGAATCTAGTAACAACACAGGTGTCCCACATGTTGCTTGTTGTTATGAAGAAAGTTGCTTTGTTGATTTGAAAAGAATTGACACATGCTGTTTTCAGCATTTAACCAGACTTCCTTTAGACTTCAAACAAGCCTTTTTGCTTGCACTCTGTGGACTTCAATGTAATGGGAGCCATTGAAACGTCTTCACTTGGCGGCCCAAAGTCAACCCCGTGCCCACCCGATCAGCATCTAGCCAACTTCAAACCTCTAAGAACTGCACAGTGAGACTCAATAAAAAAAAAAAGACCCATCTTAACTCATGTCTTCAAATCTTTGGTTCACCATGTGGACCCGCCGATTGGGGCTGCAGCAACATACAGTTAGTATAGAGGGACATGCTGCCAGTTCTGCTGCCACTGGCCGTGTGCTGGTGCTCTTGTGTCAATACACGAGAGGCAGAGCGCTGATGTTGAGGGAGAATTTCAGGAGGAGAGGAGGGAGGGAGGGAGGAGAGGGGGAAGTTGTGCGGCCCTGCCCTCTGATTGTGTTGAGTGTTGTCACTGGGTCTAGCGCCCGGCCCCGTCCTGGGGGAGTATCCACTCATTCCGAGGGAGCAGCAGGGGGAAGGAAAATGTCGCCCGCCTCCGCCTCCACCACCTCCACCTCCTGCCTTCCTCTCACGTGCTCGCGCAGTCACTGGCCACTCGGATCTTCGCCACCTCCTTCTGCTCGTTGGCTTCTGATTGATGCGAAGCAGTCGCCGCCACTCTCTCCTGACCAACCCTTGCATCTCCTCCTCTAATCTGGCATCTCTTCCTCCTCCGCGCCACTTCTCCCGGTCGCCTGCCTCGGGTCTCCCCCCCCTGTGCTTTCTTCCCCCCATCAGGAATATTTCTAGTCTGTTTACCCTGCAAAGCCGCGACTTCCTAACAAGGTAAAGAAGCCCAACTGGAGTCCGACTGGGCTCGGCTCTTTCACACCCAATATGGAAGTCCTGCTCCTCTCTCCACGTGCGCCCGCAGCCGTGTTTACTGGGAGGGGGGGGGGACGGTAGGACTCACGTGCTGGGAAAGGCACTGCACAATGTCCTGATGTTGATGTACAGGACACGGCTTCCGTGCTTATCGGGCAAACACTCGAGTATGTTTAAATTCCCCCCCACCCCCCTGTGAGATCATTCCACATGGCCTATGTCACATCCCTTATGTAAGAAACGCCGCGGCGGGCCACAGAAAATATTCGCGTTCAATTTTCGGCCACTGGGAAAAAATAACGCTGGATCGTGTCACGGGCAATGCCGTCATTGTTTTTTCTTTCTTTCTTTTTTTCTGCTGATATGACAGGCCAACAATATTATTCTCAATTAAAACCCTAAAACATGAGGGCTACATTTTCAAAAGGGTCACATGACTGCATAGACAAAGGAGAGAATTGCTGTTCTGTTGCGACTTCAGGTGAAAAATAATGTGCACAGAAGACAAAAAACTAGCGGTTCTGGCGTGATAGACGTATGCAAATGTCAGGAGCATTAATATTATGTGTACACAGTGTTAACTTTCCAAAGCACTGACAACACAATTGCAAGTTTCGCACATGTAACCGCAGAATTTGACGTTGACATTGAATGTAAAGGAAAGAAACAAACAAACATGACGAGACAGAATCAATCTGGAATTCTGAACTGCTTTGACAAAGAATCAAGCGTTTAACTCATATAATGAACAATACATGAAATACTCAGCTTGAGAACAATGGTTGGAGCTTTAATGGTCAGATAACATGCACCCCTGTGACTTGCGCAACTTAGGAGTGACAAAAGAAATCCGTCCGTCCGTCCGTCCGTCCATCATTTAATGCAAGGTCATCAACACGGGTGACCATGAAGAGAAAAAATAACTGATATTAGCAGCAACTTGTTGTACCAAACTGCAGGCAACAACAGCAAAACAACAACTCACTGATCCTCTTAAATACGAGTCGATAATAATTTTGTCGACAGGGCCAAACCTTCAAGAACCAAACCAAGGTGTGTCTTTTCAAATGACAACCACATTGTACAGTGACTCCCTTATATTTTGTGCGAGCCCTGACTCAGTGTTTGGCCTGTCACACATGGCGTGACTCACACTGTCTATGAGAACTCTATTGAGTTTGACTCTGGGAATTCTGGGAGCTTTCGAAACACTTTAAACAGGGTATCCCAATAGTATTTGACTGTGCCACCCGCATTTCAAGGTCTTTAATCAAGAAGCCAAACTGACATTTAGATGTTATCCCAAGATGTACAAATATAGTTCTACGTGTGCCGAAATAAAAAGCGACCATGGTGGGCCATGATTATACTTTTTAAAAAAAGAACGTTTCTCACTTTTTTTCTACTTTCAGGACCTACACTACACAGTAGCGGGTACATGAGCCATGGAAATGGTTTTCATGGTGATAATCTTGTATCCAAATTTATTTTGGACCTGTGAACCAGGAAAATGAAAGTTAGGAGTAATTGTGCCTCACGCTGAGATGTAAGAATGAAAACTCTGTGTGTCAGCCGTGAACTGAAGGCCTGTTGCTTCAGAAAAATCAAACCAATCGAAATCAACAGCCCAGAAAACACTTGAACTACTGCAAGAATTTTAAAAGGACTCTTGTCTACATTCCTTGTTATTTTCAACTTTATTCTTTAGGTATGGTTTTGTATTCCAAGTCAAGGCAAGGGCACATCATTGTTCTTCTAAGTTCAAATGTTCAACTATAGATGTTGGAATTTATGAATTTAGGTTTGCACACCATCCACAAAACCCGGTATGGCAATTGGATTCATTCAAAACCCCATTCCTTCAATTGCAGCCATGCCAGGTTTTATCCAGAAAAACTTGCTAATTCTAGTCACCAGAAAATGGAAACTGAGGGTAAGAGTGGTGCTCTTGGTGTCTTGTGGCGTTTTTGATTTTAGAACTACTGTATCCTATAAATTTCAATGTTTTCTGATATATAGCAAATATTGGACCAGTTTTGAACCACTGTTCATTGCTCCGTTTTCTTTTCTTTTTTTTTTTTTTTTTTACATCGGAGTAATTGGCTGCAGCAGGCTTTCATTGATCTTCACCTGCATGAGATTAGAAAATGTCAGAGCTGACTCCATCAGCGTAGGGTTGAGTAGTTAATAGGTGAACATTCAATTGTGGGTGAACTTTAGGAACAAAGAGTTACACAGTTTGGAGAAATGCCACAGGTAAGATGTCACCAATACAGGAAATGTAGGGCTCAGATAACATCTAACTAGATCTAACTAGATCTTAGCGGTGTAGAATACGGGCATCATTTTCAAGTTCATATCAGTAGGATAACAGCGAATGACAACACATATTTCTGCAGATGGTAACAGGAAAATATGGAACAATGAGTTGTTCCACAAGGTGCTGTATATTCCAATAAAACATACCTCCTCTTCTTTTATTTGGAAAGATTATGGCTCTTCACCCTTGGCTGTGTTTGCCTTCCTTGTCCTTGGCGATTAATTAGCCAGAGGCCCCGTCACTCTTTAAAATTCAACGTGGGAGTGAAGGGAAGCCGCAAAGACGGCGCTGCGCTTCAACAGACAGGCTGTTTTCTGTCACCGCTTATCGTGCACGGAGAGTGCTGGAGTCCGTCCCAGCACTTCTCTGGGGCGAAGGTGGGCTGCAGCTCGGACAAATCAGCAGTTCGTCAAAGGGGGCCGACGCAAAGAGACACACAACCCTCCGAGAATCCAACGGAAAAAAAAAAAAAAATCAGAGTTGCCAATCGACCCCCGACATCTTTGGACGGTTGGACGAGGTTGGAGTACATGGAGAGGCAGCGCTAACCGCTGCGCCGCTGTCTTGGCCCTGCTTGGAGCTGTTGGCTCTCGGTATCTGGAAGGAGTAGCCACCAAACCAGGACGTGGCAACAACGTGAAACTTGCAAGAGAATTTAAAACCAACACATCGATGCCAATGAAAATAGTGTGGAAAGCTGGAAGGACAGAAAGGAAGGAGAAGAAGATGGACATTACTTAGGAATAAGAAGATAAGAGAACAAATTTATGATGCAATTTGGCTTTGACCTGAAAACAAACAGTAGAATCTTGTTGAGCAATACCCCCCCCCCCCCACCCCACCCCCACCCCATCCAACAGCTGCACTCTGTATCAATTTGTGTTGAACCACAGTGTTTGTCTTGACCTGGACCACAACGCTTTGGGAATCACTTAGACTGCAAGGCTAATTTTTACTTGTCTGTCTTCTCTTTTTTCCTTCTAGTGTGCCGCATAGCTTGCCACAAGAAATGTGAAGTCAAGGTAAGAGTTAAACCATTTTGATTGTTTTTTTTTTGAATTCTCTGTCTGGCAGAGCAAAAAGTAAATGATGTTTTAGCAGATTAAGGAAACAAAGAAATAAAAAAAAAACAAACAATTTATTCATATACATATTTAAGACTGTCAGAGGGGAAAATCATTTCTTTTGGAGGCAGCTCCTTCTGTGTGTGTGTGTGTGTTTCAGGGGAGGGGAGGGCTTTATGTATGCAGATGTTGGTGAGCGGGGACCTCAGGGAATTTATGTTGGGCAAAAAAATCTTAAGAATGTCCAAACAACTCCTCTTTGCACCATGATGTGTTTATATTGGATAAATGCTGGCGACTTGGACTTTCGCCCGTGTCTAAAAATAAGGGCCCTCTGGCAGGAGTCGTCCCATGCTTCTTCTTTGTTTTGAAAAGTCAAAGAGCACACTGACTAAAATGGGAGTGAAGCTTTGCTCTAAACGCACGCTTGTAACGAACCTGTTGCGGAGGGTTTATGAACACCTTTCCCCTGCACGTACACACACACACACACACACACATGGTACACAAATGTATTCAGACTTCTCATCTGGAATTGGTTATTAGACTGGGTGCTGCTTGCCAGCTTTGCCCAGTCTCTCTTGCTCGCACAGGAAATGCCAGGGGTGTGGTGTACAGGGGCTGCACTAACTGAGGTGGGGCCTCCAGTCAGCCATGCAAGCCTGGGGTGCACACTTATCAAAAGACACCGTTCACATTAGAAAAGAAGCCCCCCGGTCACCTGCGTATTGTCACTTTACAACTTGAAGCGGTGATGCGGTAGATGCAAAGATAGCTGACATGGATAGGTTTGGCCGAATAACAACAATAAATGCCATTACTGAATGTACATTGAGGAATGCAAAGTCTCTGATCCACTCTTCACTTTTCTGGCCAACTCCAAGATTGAAGATGATCCACTTTTATTTTGAAGTTATTGTTCCGTGTGTCAAACATATTCACTTTGGGATAACATAATTGTTATATTTACCTTCATCAATGAATGTATTCTTATATTTGAGACAACGCTTCCCTTCTGAAACACCTACATTTGTTCTTATGCGCAGTACAACAGCGAGTCCGTTTAGGACCATCAGTGGTGTTGTGTATCAGAACTAGTCTTGCATCACACTGATTGCATTACATTTTGAGGGGCTAGTTTCTCAGCAGCGGCGGGAATTTTTCCTTTGCCCTGGTCAGTAGTGTAACAAGCGGGTGCACTGTACTCTGCTTCTGCAATGACAGCAGCAGGCACATAAAAGATCTCGTACTCCAGGTAATATGAGTCCACCACTGCCGTAGCCTACTACCAACTGCAGGAAGTGTAAGAAGTTCTTAGAAGTCTCAGAAGTCGTTGCTGAGACACTAGTCTCTCAAAGTACAACGATACATCGATAGTCTGGCGTGGTCATTGATCTGCCTCGCGGGTGTACTGTGGAGTGGGTAAGATTGTTTCTGTTGGATGGCTAGCAGAGACCATTGACTTGTGCTAGCCTTGCACTGGCGAGCTTAGCTAAACTAGGGAACCGACTAAAACGTGTTGCAACGGTCTGACGAATGATAAGGAGCACAATTTGGCTAGCTGGGAAATGATATTGAAAATTCTGAACCCCGCCCCTTCAAATGTCATCATAGTCGATGTGGCAACCTAGAGCACATTCACCTGTGACTTCTGGGGGTTTGATATATTAGACTACTGAGGTTATAAAATCAATTAAAAAAAAAAAAAATCAGATTTCACAATCAGGTTAAATACTGTACCGGATAATTGCTAATACTTTAATTTACACCAGAGTTCATAGTTATGCAGGAGACATCGAAAAACAAACTTTCAACAGCTCAGCCTTTCCATCCTCAAAAATCACTACGGCATTTCCTTTTCTAAACATCTCCACCACAAATATCATGGCTTTGGCAGGAAGCAATTTGCTAACAAGGCTGACATGAAAAACAAGGGAGTGACCATGACGGGGTCAAGCTCGATCCCTATCTGCCCTCGGCCATGCCTGCAGGACTGCCAGGAACATTTTTTTTTTTTTTTTTTTTGGAATTATGCATCACAAAAAATAATAATAATAAAAAAAAGCTTTGTTTGCTCCTTGCTGTCAGTCATGAATGAGCTTACATGTTTGGAATCTTAACCGTGGACCTGAAGTCATAAATCTCTGTCTGGAGATAAAGAGGCAAGAGTCGTGCACATTTAATCTGTCAACTGCAAACAAATGGTAAGACCTGGGTGTGTGGCTTCGCGCCCGCATGTTTGTGCGTGTGTGTGTGTGCGTGTTTGGAGAAAGCTATTTTCTCACTCTGCCCCTTGTAAAACATCCATCCACTCACACTTTTCACGGACAAATCAATCATAAATTTGACGTCTACTCAGCAAACTGCTACTGAGACGGTACTGCAGACGTACTTCACTTGGCACCACGCTAAAGGTTTTTTGGAAACAGTCACTTAGACTCTCTGATTTAGAAAAAAAAAAAATAAAAATCTACATTCTTAGTTTTCATCCACAGTAAAGTTTGTTTTACTGGCGAAAAGTTCAAAGGCGGTCAAAGCAGACGCCGCAAAGATGCACTGGTTTGGCTCTCTCGGTTTTGGTAGCAATTGGGCCTCGGTAGCATTTAGAAGTACGTGCAAGTGCTTAAGAGGGGAGCGATCGGATTGCGCAGACTGTCGAGTGTGTTTTGAGAAGGAAACTACCGTGTTCCACCGTTAATGAGGAAGGAGGTCTGAAAAAGCAAAGAGGGAGAACATGAACACCCACTAGGTTTTCAGTCTCCGCTCCAAGATGACGCACTTGTTTTCACTGGTCCCAGCTGGGATATTTTCAGGATGCGTGTTTTTTAAAGTCTGGAGGGAAATCACGTGTGCCTTTGTGCCGACTGGCCTCTGCTTCGGGTTTTTTTTTTTTTTTTTTTAAATTTAGCATTTCTTCGCCATGACGACTGCAGTTCATTTCAGTGAGGACAGAATTTGTTGATAGACATTTCCTTTCCATTTAGCTTCTCCGTGTTTGCCACTGCAACGCGGCGGTGCAGTGGTTAGCGCTGCCACCTCACAGCAGGAAGGTCGATCCAAGGCTTGGGACCTTTCTGTGTGGAGATTGCATGTTCTCTGGCTTACTCCCCTAGCCCATAACATGCATGCGAGGTGAATTGGGAACTCTGGATTGGCCGTAGGTGTGAGTGGGAACTCTGGATTGAACTGGTGACTTGTCCAGGGTAAACTCCGGGGCTCTTGGAACTATTTTTGTTTTCCACTGGGACTATAAGTTCATACTCCGGCTCTAATATTTTTCATAAGTTGATACGCTGATATTTTTTCAAGGCTAGCAGTTTTTCACTTTTTGTGATTGATCATAATCACCTTGCACATACTGTGGTTTATGAAGTCTCTGGACACAATTACATGCCGCCGTTTGAACAGACGTTTTGGCATTGTATATGTCGACGGTAGCCACTCCCTACATTTTTAACATTTCTGGATCATCACTGGATGATTAAAACCCAGCCAGACCATCCATCTCTGGCACATCCAAACAGCTGCATCCGTGCATAGGATTTTTTTTTTTTTTTTTTTTTGTTAAGGGAATGTAAAGTTTGCAGCCGGCCTTCCTGTTGATAATATCTTTGGTCTATGAAGGTCTAGAGCAGTTTCCCATGCAACAGGAATCAAGTAGTCTAGGCTAAAACTCTGATGCTTTTACACTTTTACACTATACAATCGCATAATCAGATGGAGGCAAGGTTTGTTGAAGACAAGCGTTTTCCAATAACAGACTTTGGTTTGGTCATTTGCAAAGAGACCATCTTTTGGCCCACACTAGTTAATTCTCTTGAAATTCCTCGATAATAATGTCATCCAAACATAACTTGCTTTGGTTGTCCATTCATTAAAAAAATTGTTTTTCAATGAGCAACATACTTCGCAAGTGTTTTCTCATGTTCCGGCACGTTTGGCCGACTTAGGGACGGTTGCGTCTTTCTATTTATCACGGTGGTGGGAAAACTGTTCCGATGGGCAGGAGTAGGCAGAGATTCACATGCACTAACCTGCACGTGTGACCGGTCTGACATAAACAAGGGGATAGAAAGGGCTCAAGAGTGTGCTCAATGTGATGTTCTACCCTCCAAGAAAAACACCGCTAGATCCTTAATTACCTTAAATATCACAATGACAAAAATCGAGTGTAATATTTGGAGATTTTCAGAAGAAACAGCAACATCAAGTGGTTACATTTTAGATTGCAGCATTCTTTCGCTCGCCCTCCCTCTCCCGAGTTCGCCAGTGGATGCGAGTGTTCACCGTAAATAAGAAACGCACAGGCAGGCAGCTGGATTGTCCACACTGGGCTTCCTTAGAAATATGCTGGTGCAAGATGGCAGCTAACTGGGAGCAAGACCCTTGCCCGATGTATATTGTTGTATATAAATAAGGACCGTTCTAAGGGTAGGAAAACCAAATTACTTTTATTGTACTGCAAGTATACACTTTTAGTAATGCATTTATGGACAGTAAATTAAGCTTTTACCATTTTGAAATCATAAATGAGGTCAGATTTTACACACTTAAGTGTACTGCTTCTTATTATTGCATAGTAGTACATGTGATTGCCAAACAGTAACAATGAAGTGTTCACTGCCAATGTTTGCCAATTTTAAGAGATGATCTTTAACTACCATTAATTGATTGGTGTGTCGGTCGATGAACCATCCAACCGATTCCAATACATTTGGATTGCCTGATGACGAATGACTGTGCTACTTGAAGCAATTGAGGGACTTTAATACAGCTGCACTGCTAACTTCCTTGTAGATAACTGAGACCTAAACTAAGTGGCGTGTGAAAGGCACAGCCTATTATTCTTTGCCTGTAGATAGCGAGGCTGGAGGTTGCATAACACAAAGATGTCAGCATGGTACTGGATCCCTGCAACAACATTAACAACTTCCTTCCCGCTGTATGTGTTGGGGGCGGCCCGCTGAGAAAAGGGAGCTACAGTAGGAAGGAGAGCAGCAGGAGGTGGAGAGTCAACTCCTTTGGAGAGAACACACGAGATGTTGTCAAAGTGATTTAATGTGGCTTCTTGTAGTGCTTCAGTGCTTAAGAAATTTATTAGACCACTGCCCAATGTAAGGTATTATACCACAGCTGCCCTAAATTGACTGCGCTGGAATGACCAAAATCATAAATTTTCTAGATCTGTAATGGTTACACTTAGAAGCTCTTGAGCTGAAATGGTAATTCCAATGTAGACACATAATTATGGTGTTATCCATGAATTTTCACACATCCTGTTTTAAAAAAAAAGTAAATAGTGAAGACAATTATTATTTCACCATTAAGTTGTTAAAATACTTGCATGCCATCCATCCATCCATTTTCTACAACCACTTCTTGTCCACTCAGGTTCGAGGACAGAGTGCTGGAGCCTATCCCAGCTGTCTTCGGGTAAAGGGGGGGGTTACACCCCCCTCCACCTCCAACCCCAAATACCCTTACACACCCACTGGACAATTTATGTCCTGGGCTGTGTCTCAATTCAGGGTCTGCATCCTTCAAAGGAAGCGTCCTCCGTCGGAAGGAGGGTCCTCCGAAGGACCTGGCCGAGAGGGACGAACCAAAACCCGCCTCCCCGGCAACCACATGGGAGGGTCTAGCCTTCGGCGTATTTCCTGGTTGCGTCAGCGCCGTTCCCTCCTGCTGGCCAACCCCGGAAGTGACGTTTTCATAGCATCAAGCTAACCAATACTTCAATTTATATGTCGTGTTTTTGCCAGTAGATGCCACAATTTCAGCTGTCTTCCCAGGATCCCAGGATGCTTTGCAGCAGCACGCAAAGCATCCTGGGATACAGAAGGACGCGAATAGTAGCGGTGCATCCTTCAAATCGGCTAAAAGTAGGCCGTATTTCGAGGGCGCATTTCGAGCATCCTTCTGATTTTTGGGAATTGGGACAAGCCTTTCGCGCAGTGCTATGACGCAACTGGCCTTTAAATGCAGGCTTCGAAGGATGCAGACCCTAAATTGAGACACAGCCCTGGACAGTTGATTGCTAGGCCACATGAAAAGACAAACAACTATTCACACTTGTACCTACCTACAACTTGGAGTCGCCAATTCACCTCATGTGCATGTAATTGAGATATGGGAGGAAGCTGGAGATCATTCAAACTCCAGGCAGGCCAGGGATCAAACCCGTGACCGTCTTGATGAATTCAAAGGACTGATCAATTGTTTCAGTTTGTTAAATAAGTTGTCTAATTTCTAACTTGTGTTTCCTCGTTTTCATGACAACGGTCCATGGAATTTCTCAACACTGTACGTATGACGGAGGACGTACGGTGGAGATGAACGACCGCAACGTGGTCACAAAGTGGATGTGGTGTGGCGACAACAAAAAATGTTCCCATTTGCAGTGGTATCTCGGTATTCGGGATCCTATTCTTGGCATGTGCAGTGGAGGTGGTGAGCAGCTCCCCCCACTTATTGAATTAGCAGTCACAAGACAGAACACAGACATTCGCTCAGTACTCGATACCAGCGAGTGTCTGCAAGTAACACGGCAGCGACACGTGCATGTGATAAATCATAAGGCCTCTAATTTGAGAGCTGCTCGAACACGGTTGGGTTTTCTTTTCTTCGAGAATGATTTCAGCAGCTGGGCCCACAGTGGCGAACCATGGTTCTATGGCGCTCGCATGTTCTCACAGGTTGTCATTTTCCCATCATCTTTAATTATATGGTAAATATGACAATTATAATCTAACATTCCTGCAGTTTCTACCTGCATGTTAAATGTTCAGACATATATATATATATATATTACATACTTGTACCTCCAAAAGATTCATAGAAGGAAAGAATGCAGACATACAGAAGCTATACCGTGATTTGGGTCCTGCTTTTAAATGATTTTTTCTGAATGTGAGTAACCCTAAGGGAGGCAACATAAATCATCCTTTTGGGAAAAGGGGAATTTCATTCATTTCAATAGACTCACAGAAGAGGGTGAGGGCAACATTCTATAAAATAAAAACAATGAATTTATCACTAAACCAATATCAGAAGGTAAACAACAAGCCCTACTGTTTCGTGTACTCATCAGAACGGAAGAATCCTTTTGGATGAGAGGCATAGCGTCTTCGAAATCGCAAGAACAAGTCCAGTTGCCCCAACTTCAGCCATCTACGTTAAGTTGACCTGGATCACTGAGAACATTCACAGACATACAGCACAAAAAACAAAAATACATGTGGACAGCACCCCTGAAAACCTGTCACATCCAACAATATTGTTCGACTAATACAAATGGGGACAAGCCCCTCCCCCCGGCCCTCCAGACTTTCCCACTAACCGTCCGCACACAATATTCTCCAACAACCACATTGTCACTAAAGGTGTCTTAAAACAGAAACAACCTCTCTGTCGTCCTCCCCTGGTGAAGGTCTGTTGCCTGCTGGGTGTTTGTAGCTGGAGAGCTCCATGAAACTAATGCAGCGATTGGTCAATAATCGCATGCCAGCCAACCTTGGAGATGGTCAGAAGACTGAATAGAGGACGTCAACGTCAAGCCAATGTTCGCCGAAGGAGCACCAGCAAACACAAAATCCAAATTGTTTTTTTCATGTTACTGTCTGCCTGGGGATTAATGAGTGTCTCAGGAATGAAGTGAGACCTACAAAAAAAAGAAGTAGGCTGTACAAGTGGGTGTGAGTGAAGTGTACGTGCATGTCAGTTTACCAACTGAATGAAACCAAATTCCGGGGGGGATTTTATGCCCATTTATCCTTGGAAGAAGCCGCACCTCCAAAAGGTGTAACCAGGAGGTGTGAAGGCAGGAAGCCTTGCTGACACTTGTCACATTTGATCTGCTACACAAATGTGGATCTGTCTCGTTTTCAATTTGACCCCAAAGACAAAGACACTCGTGGATGAAAAACCAGCGAAGCAGCAGATTTTGGCTCCAAAGATGCAGCGCAGCTGGATGGCCACCGGTCAAAGGAGCCAGATGACAACCAAAAACAAGCAAGTCTGTCGGCTCCCCTCCCATCCCAACACATCCGCGTGAGTGGATGGATTACACCAGGAGCCTGTGGCCCACGGCCAGGCATTTTGCAACGGCATAGTAGCAGTGACATGTGCATGGATACGGTGAGGAAAACAAGCAGCAACACCCAGCTTGTAACACGATGGAGTAATCAAGGGTTGCTGGAAAGAATGTCAATAATGGGCCAAGAGCGGGGAGGAGACGATGAGGGGGGGGGGGACTTCGCAGGAAGACTCGCAAAATTTCTGTCCTTCGCTCGACACAACTTGTCGAAAGTCTTGATAAAAGTCACCGACCGCTCCAGCAGCTCATCCTGATGCCCAGTGCACACACACAGAGGGGAACGGTGCACCCAGCCCACGAATCACTTTGTTTTTTTCCCTCCCTTTTTCTTTATTTCCAAGCGACAACTTTTCCATCTCCTCCTACCTTCTTCCAGCTGTTCCCACAGCATCAGAGAGGAAAGTCCATGTCAAATCTGGGCCGACCGTTGCATGGGCGTTGGTGAAACGCTCCGCTAGGCGCTAGGGGGACAACACACTGCGTGGTTGAGTCGCTCCTCAGGGAAGCCTGCGTTAGTCACTGCTCGAGTTTTTTTTTTTTTTCTGTCTCTCTCTCTCTCATCTCTCCACATTTTTACTTCTGTGTTTGATTTTCATTTCAACCTCACGTGTCTTTTTTTTTTTTTGTGCTCGAGTCCCTAAAGGGGTCCTTTTATGAGAACCTGACTCTTTCAGTCACTGGCATGCCAACTAACGCACCAATTATGAAAAAATACAACTACCCTCTTTAGATGGTGACTGTGCTGACACAAATCCTCATTGACACCAACTTGGTTGTACAGGAGTAAGCTCATTCCAAAAGAAGTCTAGCATCAGTCAGGCACTGGTAAACCTGAGGGAGGAATAGTATCCAATGTGAATAACTAAAGATACACATCCAGATACAGATCTAATGAATAGATGGTCATTCTTTTGAGAGAACATATTCAATTGCATCAGAATGAATAGGGTTAGTCACAGGATAAATGTTTGAATGGTCACATGGGAATTGTTTGAATGGAGTTGATCACGAGGGAAATGTTAAAACACATCATGTATCTTATGGAGCTCCATTCAAACCCATTCTTTTAGATTAGCCTTTCTGCTGCCTAGAGAGTGATTCTTGAGCACAAACGGCATGATCATGCTGTTTTCCTATACAAACACTCACTAACGTTTGTCACAAGATGTTCCAGACACCACAATGTCAATGCACCACTGCTTGAGAGCTAGTAGCCATCTTCCCTGCTAGCTGGTGCTAGCAGCGAGTGGCTAAAAACAAACAAACAAGCCCTCGGCGTACAATATGGTGACCCCTTCATTTCAAAGGAGTCGTTCACCTAGGCCAAGAAGACAGACATCTTAAATTTACTTCCACATTTTTGGGCCCAAAGGGCATTTGCAGCCGTGTCACTTCCTATCATGCCTCTCTCACATGATAATAATCAGAACGTATCAGCCAATCACAGCGAGCCAAGGCAGCGCAGAATAAAAATATTCTAATAAAATATGAATAAACTTTTTGGGGGATTTCTATCCTTCATACAATTCTTATAAAGTTTATAAGTCCTGACTTAACAACATACCCATACAACAATTTATAATGAACCATGTTTCAAGTTGGAGGCATCTGATCAACTGTTTTACTGCCATTTATTTTTGCCTTGTGGTCTTTGGAAAAAAAATGTTTTTGGGCTCCATGCGATTTTCTTGCAATACCACGGGTGGCCACTGGAAAAATCGACCTGCCGGTTTTTATATATATATATATTTTATATATAAATTGATCCCAGTCACATTCGCTTAGCACGCAACGTATCTGGAAGCGTTGCCATGTTTTCCCCCAGCACTTATTTTGGAAAGCTTAGCCTTCGCTGCAAACATGTACTGTCGTTCACCATGCAGCATTGTTTGCAGATGTCTCTGCCCTTTATTTTGAATTGCCCCCAAAAAAACGTTTCCACACTTGTCAGCAGCCGCAGAGCGGACAGTTCGTGGAACAGCCCGACGATGAGCACAACAACAAACGAGGGTATTTCCCACGTTTGCTGTGCGTAGGTTGGTTCCCTGCGTTAAAGGTGTGCGTCACGCTGTAAACCTGTTACAGCGCTGTTAACCGCACGTCTTCTCCGCCATTCAGCCGTGCCTTCCTTCCTTGGCCCCCTTTATCATTAATAGCGCATTTAATAACGCTCAGCGAGCCGACATCTGGCGAACACGCCTTTTGTAGCTGAAGGTGTCACTTTGCCTCTCGCCCGTGCAATTACTGCGGCGCAAGATCAAAGATGACGGCCCATTCTTTCCGTGTTTCGACATAATGTGCCACCAATTTGCACCACACGTTTTCCCCACACAATGTGCTACTGGATAATAGCTGATGAGGTGGTGGGAGTCCAGAGGCGGGAGCGCTACGAGATAATTCACTGGGAGCTCAGCGTGCTTCTAAGGTGGATGCCTCCTTAGACCACACTTGTTAAAGTCACTTTGAACTACGTACAAGTTTGTTTTGACGTTGAACAAATGTTCCCGTAGCTAAAGTGGTTGAATACTATCCTTGCTATATTGTTAACTGTATATATATTTTTAAAATTTGCATAGTTTTCTTTTTTCAAATAATACAGGACAACTTTTTCTTGGATGCGAAGAGGCCTGAATGTGTGCAGATGGACAAGCTAGCTAATGATGGAGACGGTTGCAACCTGTTATATTGACTTGAGGGAACAAAAAAAACAACACAACAGTTTTATCTTTTCCATTTCCACACTTTAGCATTTGAGTTACGTTTTTACTGACTCGTCACCATTCTTCTCTAAAATAGAAGATGCAGCCTGTAGCAACTGACCCGCCGCGCACTGGATTAACGGCAGTTTAGCTAGCAGTTTGGCTAATAGTCTTAAAACGAAATAACAAGCTGAAACCAAGATGTGTTGGACGTTTTGGCTTGAACACTATGACTTTTTTTTTTTTTTTTCTGTCACGTTTGAGTTCTTCATCCTTACGCAAGAAATCTGGCGGTGTTGAGCGTCTGGAGACGGTGGGACTTTTTTTATTATAATTTTTTTGTGGGCGGGAGGTGGGGGACGCTGAGCGCGGTGACGGATGAGTATGTATCCCGCCCGCCGTTGTTGACACTGTTTGACTTTGGAGTTGCCGTCAAGTCAATGGATTCATTCATGTGCGGCCTCGTCTCTCACTGCAGCTGTGGAGTGAGAGAATGTGTGTGTGTGTGTGTGTGTGTGTGTGTGTGTGTGCGCGTCAGAGAAAGTCTGAGAGAGAGAGGGAGAGAGGGAGCGGGTTGCTGCTGCTGCTGCTGCTAATATTTAATCTGTAACTCGAGTAGCCGATAACAAGCAGAGAGTGAATAATGAGCTGCTTTTCGGGACGGCGAGTGAACAGTGTGGAAAAGAGTGACAGTGCGACCTGAAGAAGAAGAAGAAGAAGCAGAGCTTCGCTCTCGCGGCCGCCTTCTCCTTCATTCCCCTTCCTCTCTGATCTCCCAGGGAAATCCGCTCCCGTAGTTTCTCCTCCTTTCGCGTTTCTCGCGTGTCTCCCCGTTTGGGAGGAGGAAGAGAAGGAGGAGGAGGAGGAGGAGGAGGAGGATAAAAAAAAAAATATATATATATATATATAAATGCTCCGAACAAGAGGGAGGAGGAAGCGGGGGGCTCGGCTCTAGCTGTGGCCGCCCGAGCTCGCCTGCTTATTCAGCACCGAGTTGCTGCACTGCGCGCGCCCCGTCCAGCCGCGGGATGTTCTGAGATTTCACAAAAGCCTTCCCCCCCCTTTTTTCCTGCTCGTTTTTTTCCCCTTCCCCTCCCTCGTTTTCTTCTCGAGGGGGACTGGTAGCCCCCGGAGCTTGAACACACTTCTACCGCACGCAACACACGCACCGCACGCATACACAACCTTGGTCGAGCTCCCGTTCCGCACCGACCAGGTAATACAGACAGTGAGTGGATTTTTTTTAAATTTTTAAAAAAAAAAAAGCTTGTAGACATCTATCGGGAGCGCACGAGAGAAGAAGAAGAAGAAGAAGAAGAAGAAGAAGAAGAAGAAGAAGAAGAAGAAGAAGAAGGAGGAGGAGGAGGAGGAGGAGGAGGAGGAGGAGAAAAAACAAACCAAGCCTCTCTGCTGCACAAGAGGGGAAGGTGGGGAGGAAGGACGATGCAGCAGCACTAGGACGCAGTCGGACTGGGGAGGGGGGGCAAAAGCGAACAGTGACAGACGGAGACACGCGCTTTGCAGCCGGACGGGATGGCCACCGCCGTGTTCCAGGTGAGCAGCGCGGGGAGGTGAAGGGGGGACGGGGGGGTCGGGGTCTGCGCGTGCGTCTCTGCGTGTCCGCTTTCTCACGGCGGACCCGCCAGCCTTCCGCGTCTGCGAGAGGCACCTGGAGGGGCTCCGCCGGTTTTTGGTTTTCACCAGAGGGGAACACATGCACGGTGTCAACCGTGTGAGTTGCGTGCATGTTCAGCGCGTCCTGCCCGGTTTAGTGACGCGGGCACGAGGGACAGAAATGTGCGTAGCGCGCTTTTTTGTGGCGCGGCGCCTTTTTTTTTTTTTTTTTTTAAACGCAGTTTGTGCGTGTTTATGTACATTACATGCGCGCCTCTCTCTCTCTCTCTCTCTCTCTCTCTCTCTCTCTCTCTCTCTCCTCCTCCGTGTGTGTGGTCTCTCCAGGTGGTCGGTGCTCCTCAATAAGTCCGGTTGTCTGTTACTGTAATGTCTGCTCCCGGTCTCCCCCCCCCCCTCCCCGTCTCTTTCACCTCTTCGGTGGCATATCGCGCGCTCGACAGCGCCACAGCTGTTCCCACCTGAGGTCGAAGCGCGCGCGCAGGCGAGAAACTTTACGCGGTCGGGCGAAGCGGGGGCTGCGCTTTGACGGTTTTACACTGCATATGTTTGTGCGTCCTTCGTTGGGCGCTCGCTGTTCTCAGCTGATGACGGCAGCAGCAGCAGCAGCAGCAGTTCCCTGCGCGGACGCTGCTGCCCTCAGGCACGAGAAAAACCCGTCCGCACTTTGGAATGTTATTATTTTCGCACGCACGCATAATTGCAATTGCCTCCAATTTAGCACAAGCGGGGCGGGGGAGGGGTACGGGGGAGGCGGTGGTCTGCGGACACAATCAGCCTTATCTTTTTTTTTTTTTTTTTGCTGATTTGCCAAGACAGCATTGAATATTTTAGCCCCCCCCCCAGTGTGGGAGTCTGGATTCTTGACCTGCAGTCAGCCGGTGCAGCATTATTCTGTGTTCTGTGGCCTTCATATCTTCCAGAAAGTGCGTGACTGCCGTTTAGCGCAGAACAATGGTCGCTGATAACAGGTCGCACCACTTGCTGGAAGTGGTCGGCACTCTGTGCGATTCTAGAACTCCGTTAGCTTTCAGCGCTTTTGCGTATGTACTGAGTGGCCTTTTAAGTTCCCATTGACTCGCGTCATTCGTTTGAAATCGTTTTTATCTAGTTCGATAAAATGGATTTTATTATTGAAAACAAGGTAAAGCCGTCTAAAAGAGACAACGGTAGATCTATCATCAGATTGTGAATCTGGATTCTTCTCCAACAGATCATCTTGTAATCTTTTGTTGTTGTTGTGTGGCAACACAACGCCATAGTAAAAAGTGCCACCGAAATGGTAAATGGAAATGCCAATAGGATGTCCAACAGTAGTTGGAAATTGAATTTGAAAGGGAAAATGTGGTTGTCAATTAAATGCTCTGTATTCTTATTTACATCCCCTTTTGAACTGCAATTTTGATAGGATTTTTAAAATGCCATTATTTATGTGTGAAGTACTTAATGTGTGCCAATTATGTACTGCGCTTATTGACCGTTTTATGGTTGTTTTCATTTTAACTATTGACGGGTTCATATTTTATTTGTAAATTCTTTTTAAAATTCCTCTCTTCATTAAATAATGAACTGCTTTATTATGATTTTTGTGGCCCTTGTGGTCCACCATATCATAGTTTATACTCAACCACAATGGTTATTTAAACAGACTCTACCAATTTGACCCTTGGCCCTTCTACGCCATAACATAAATCTAGCCGCACTGAATAAAGGTCGCCACAGCCAGTGTATGTTTATCGATCAGGTGGGACAAGTTGCCACCAAATTACTGATAGATGACATGGTGAAATGACTTGAGTTCCTTCTTTGCCTTTTCATTCCGTCATTCACCTGAAGTTGACATACAGAGCATATCAGCGCACTTGGATGGCTATTTGCGTGGCTAATATTTGACATGGGATTTCTCACATAGACTTGGAGGCATTCCATGTCCAACAGAACAGTATTAGGCATGATGACGCCTGGTTGTATGGGAACGGTGTTCCTCCGCTGGCAACGAGCCCCAGGCCTGACTGCATTTCAGAGGACACATTTTTTATCATTACCATCTGCCGGGAGAGGGGACGGGGTCGGGGGGGGGGACAGTGTACGATTCAAGTCTTCCCTCTTTTGGGCTACATATAAAGAAGCCTAATTACACACAGCCACACACACACACACGGCCAGGACAAGCACAGTTAAGTGTTTGGGAAATGTATAAGACTGGATGTCTGTGTGTCCACACAGGCATTTCTGGGATTAGGGATAAGGCAGCAGTCCATGACCATATAAAACCACTAGCAAGAATTGTCATGCCTCTCCTCTGATGTAATCCTTCCATAGTGCGTGCATGTGTGTGTGTGTGTGTGTGTGTGTGTCTGCAAGCCAAGCCTCCTGTCTCTTTGTTTATTTTAATGTTGAACATTTTTTTGCTGCATGCACTGAAGTATATCTCATTGTAATTGTGTTGGAATTTCCCTTTATTGAATATCTGCCTGAGAAACTCTTTGCCTTGTAAAAGAAAAAAAAAAAAAATCCAAGCACATTGTGTGGAATCAGAACACCGCATCGGCCAACACCTCTTTCCCCCTATAAGTTATGGTTTAGAATTGACGGGAGGCGTGAGTAAGTGGATTACATACTGGGAATTAACAGCCGTGTGCAAGCACTACAATAAAATCTACGTTCACGTTTTCTAAACATTGCTCTCTAAAGAAAACGTGGTTTGCTTCAGAAGGATTTCGGGTGACCTGCAAGCGGAGCTCCTAAAACGTGTCCTCTCAGTAACTCGTACTCTTTGTCCTCTGGACGAAATGCTGGCATGTGCTGTGAAACCAAAGTACATTAAACAACAGAAATAGCCTCCGGCCGTGCCAAAGCATCGTGCTTCAAGTTGAGCTTTTAGTGTAATTAATAGAATCGAATGAGAGGAACGCTAAAAGCCCAGCATTTTTCAAGGGCATCATGGAGTGATTCACCTTACGAGTAAGTTATTTCACCCTTTTGCGGTCTTTGGGCTCGCATGCTCTAATAGGCCCAGAGGAAGGCAGATTCGGTCGCAGTGAGGAAAGACTCCCGCGGCAGTAAAAACAAATTGTGGATCCCTCAAGATTCCAAACATTTGCGGCTGTTAAGCCGAGGTCTTCCCTCTCCCCTGGAGACGACTCGAAGCCCACAAACTCAGACCAAGTCATACCCATTTGCCCACCCCAGCTGATGTCATATTTTCAGCTTCATTGTCCATTGTTTTAGTTCAGCGCCGCGGGTCCAGCCCCCCTTCTGAATGTATTCCATCAAATCAGGTTGGTGTTACGGACGAGAAAATTGGTCGCTAAGGCTTAGCTCTAAATGAAACCACTTGCCCGCAGTCCCTCTTTACTCATGATTTGTCCTTCAGTCAAGACTGGTGCCGGCACTCCGGCGCAGGATTTCTTCGGGCCCTCACGGTCTAATACCCCTTGAACATAGGAGCCCCTTATATTACTTCTGAAAAAAAAAGGGGGAACATTATAGTTAAACATTTAATGACGGCTAATCTTTCAAATGGTTGCCTGCAATCAGGCTGAAGGCTGGTATAGGAGCTCATGGAACCATGGAAAACTAATGGAAGTCTAGAACCTGGACCGTTGGGCTAACAAGCAGGCTTTCACCCAGAACATTCAGATGACATTGTCCCTCATCTGCAGTGATGACACAAAGATGACTATCCTACTTGTGGCCAGAAGTCGGTGGAATGCCAAAAATACTCCTAGCTTCTTAATCTACTTTGGTTTCTGTTTCGGATCAGGTCATCATCTTTACTGAGTGTCCAACAGCCTGCTTTGAATGGACTTTTGACGAGCTGCCATCTCTTTGAACCACCCATACTGCATCAGTGCGTACGGCTATTGAAAGGAATTCTAGCAGGAAGTAGCCCCTTTTAAATCACACTTTTAGACTGCTAGAGAACGGTGGAAAGTTCACAAAGACCTAACGGTGAGTGTGGGATCTTTGTTTGTATTGACCGTATCAGTTTGTGGTTTTTGAAACTGATTTTGCATTTACTACGATTTTCTTTGATTAGATCAATATATACATGCCATTAGCTTTGTGGTTTATTTTAGCAATCAGCATAGAGGTTCAATACTTTATCACCTATGTCTCAACGTGTAATGTCTTAGGAATGATGAGTCCTGTTGTTTACCCGGAACTCCAGATTGACGTGAATGAGTGCTCTGGAACAAAATAACAGGAAATATTGGTGCCAGTGTCAGTTTTTCCTGTGAGCGCAATAGTTATCAGTAAAACATTTGACGATGAGGCCAAAACATCCTGTGTCTCCATTTCATTCCCCAGGAAATATTATCAACATCTTCAGGGTCGTTATTTTCATAATCTTGCACAGGTATTTCTGGGGGTTTCAAATGCCGAAAGCAAAACAAACGGCGTTGCGCGTAAAGGTTTTCACACTTGATTTATTGCACCACAGCAAACACGATGTCGGGATCACACGCGAAATCCTAACCTGCTCGTTTGTCTGTCATGCCACGAGGTGAAGAGTGAGGGTGTAAGATTCAGCACTGAGGCTCTGGTATGTCGATGCAAGTTGGCAACGACCTCCCCTTACAGTGCCTGACAGTTTGCCCGAGGTTAAGATTCAATAATTCATCTTGTCACTGGCTGAGCAGGTAGACGCCAGCTTCGGAACATCTTGTTACTGTTTTGCCAAACTTGTGCCATGGACTTGACAATTTACCCACGGGGAATAAGACAGTAATTCTATTTGCCTAAACCGTGTGTATTTTCCAGTCTGTTCTTATTGATTGTGTTCCTGCAATGAAACAGTTGACTGACACATGCAGAAGACACACATCTCTTCCTTGGAAGGCAAAACAAGGACGTCTCATCCCAAAATGTTTTATAGAAGTTTTGATCATAGATCATAGAGTGGCATGATTTAAAGTCATGGTTAAGACTGTGTTGAATCACCTTATCTACTGTGTTATAACCATAACTGAGAACCACAGTACCATATTATGTGGTTATTTTCTGTGTCTTTCACAGCTCAGTGGAAGTCGTCCACATATTTCATTTTTCACAGTGAACTGGGAGTCAGTCCTGTTTTCGTCCATGTTCACTGTACAGACGGTTTATTCTTTAAAAAACTTAGAAACATGATTATTTGTTGACTGATCTTAAATTTAGTCATAGAGCTGATTTACTCAGATATTTAGACTGTGATATGTCTTTTTTTTTTTTTTTTTTACGGCTCTGTCTTTATATTTCCAAATACACAGAAACATTGTCTGGTCATGACAACGATAGAAATTGAAGAATATTTAATGATGTAATAATCTTGTCTATAACATTCCCATAGTTTTACAACTATTCATATTAAGCATTGTAATTCTGAATGAAAGACTCCGTTTGCATTTCTATTTACTGAGTTTACTTATTCTGTTGTTAGTCGACTTATAGTTTCAAGACCACAAATTTGTCGTCTTGCAACACTATAAGTAACGCAGCTGAGCGAGATTACCAAGTGAACTTTTTTTTTCTTTTGATCTGCACACAAGGGCAACACAACTAACCCTCTCATCCACAATCCCCCTTGCAACCTCCTCGTACCTCCTCAACCTATCCAAGCTTGGCCAAGTGCCAGGCACCAAGGACCATTCAGAACGTGCAAATTAGCACGGTTGGTAAATGCTGGCTGTTAGCTGAAAAACCCTGGAAAAAGGGAACTTGACCCCCGCTGTCTCCCTGGAACAAAAGAAGCGAGCTGCGCCTTCTCCCCTCACCGTGCCACCGGCTCTGTCCAACAAAGAGCTGGTGAGGATGAACCGGCGCGGCGGTCGGCAGAGGGCCAGTGGTCCAGGCTGTGGAGGAGAGACGTGCCAGGCGTACGCAGAGGCTTTCGGTTACTGTACACAGTGAGAAAAACCTGTGAGCACTGGTTCTCCCTTGATTGGTGTGTACTCTACTTACTTGGATTTGGGCTTTTGTGATTATTTTTTATGTCATTAAATCAGGATATAGGTAGTACATAGGTGGCACATATGTGTGTGTGTGTGTGGGGTGTACATATCTATATATGTATATATATATATATATATATACATGTATATGTGTATTTATATATATATATATATACATGTATATGTGTATTTATATATATATATATATATATATATATATATATATAGTACATAGTGTGTGTGTGTATACACACACATACCTAGGATATATAGGTAGTGCATAGTATAGTACATAGGTAGGTAGCACATATACTGTGTGTGTGTATATACGTACATACATTTATGTGTATGTATATATGCATGTTGCATGTGCATATATGTATATATACACACACACATGCATATATATATACATATATATATATATATATACACACACATAAATATACATACATATGTATATATATGTATATATACACATCAAGTTTTTATATATATATATATATATATATTAACTTGATGTGTACTTGGTTCAGTTTGTCGTTTCAAATCCCTCTTGCTGCTCACCGGACAGTACAGTGCAGATGATACCAAAAGACAGGGAGTGTTTGTAAAATTCTGAATGTAAATCTGAATTGAAAAAAACTGAAGGATCCAACTTTGCATGGCAACTTGCCACCACCAACAAGTAGCTCCGGAGGACTCGGCCACCTGAACTGGGGCTTTGCCGTCATACCTTTGTGCTTTGCTAATATCCTCATAATACCGTACGGGCACGCGCCCTGGCACACTCTGCCATCACAGGAGCGGGGAAGCCTTGTGGTTCTCGGTTATGCCTCACAAATTGAATTTGCCTACCGACTGGAGTTCTGCTGGGATCTGCCAGACGCAAGGTGCCGGACAAACGGTGGATAAAACAAAGGCACTGGGGGCGGTTGTGTGTTTACACGGCAGCTCAGAAGACAGAAATACATCTTTCCTCCCCCCCCCACACATAGACCACAATACAAGGCCCTTGCCGTCCTTTACATTTTCCCAAAACAACCTGCCCGGCGGAATCGCTAGCGTCAAAGCTTTGACGTCCCACGGTCGAGAATCATGCACGGAGGAGATTGTGCCGCGGCAGTACAATCACGGCCATGAGAGATTGTGCTCCGGGTTGTTTACCCATATAATGAATCCATCCATCATTTACTTAAGGCTCCACAGTGGCCGTGTTGTTCACGAGGGCAGTCATTTTGTGCTCAGATACGAGGGGAATATCATTAGTTACGTAACGGCGACCGAGTCTGGAGTGTGTCAGTCGATAGCAGGAAGCCGACTGCATGTGAGCGGAGAGACGTCTGACACGGACTCTTGTCCGCAGGAAATGGGCCCTTGTTTATTGCTGCTTAAACAAGTATGTACGGAATGTGGCAGCACAATTATTCCTTATTATATTACACTCATTTGAATACCCCCTGATAGCATCAACACGCCTTCTCGCCAGGCCTCCTGCCCACGCACAGCGGAGCGCGGACAAAAGGCCTTAACGGAGGCTTTTTTAATCTAAATTGGCTGACCTTTGGCTAAACTGCACTGCCTTATTCACCATAATAGTGCATTTATTACTCTAATCGCATGTTTGCATGTCTAATCCAGAGGCAGATAATAAGCTTTTTCTAAGCAGTGATTTAATCAGAATGTTTCTTGTAATAGCTGAAAAAATAAGGTTTCATTTTTTCTGACCAGGTCAGTCCAGCATCCGGCGTTGTTTCTGTATCCCCCATATTTATGTAGGCAAAGGTTTACTTTGTGAATTCAAGCAAAAAGCACTCAGCAGTCAAATTGCAAAGTGCAAAGAGATGCTATGATAGAATAGTTTAAGTCCATATATGTACAGCATAATGCTAGGGCTTGTGAGAGATGCAGCAAACGCTCGTAATAATAATCGGCTGACATTGATTTGAAATGTCTCTAATATTTTTTAACACTAGTCAAAAACAACTAATAAACTTCTTTAGTTTATCTAATTTGAATCTCTTCAGTCTTTGCCACAAGACCCTTTAGGGAAAGTTTTCACAGCCTCGCGCTACATGCAACCCCGATATAACAGATTGTAAAAGCTCTTCTCCTGTTTCTCAGTGTCTGGTCAAGAACACGTTTCACCCAGCAGTTTCCCCAGTTCTGCTGCTAAGTGCTTGCGTGCACCCCGCCTCAAGGAAAATATTCTAAGTGGTCTTTGGGAGATCTTGGCTGAGACTGATTTAGTAAACTGCAGCAGAGCAGAGCCCCCCCTTACTCCGAGGCACAATGTGAGCTATTCTGATGTGGCTAGACTACCTCGCTGTTCACATCAGGGCTTTTTATTACAGTGGCGACACTGGCTCGACGGCGGTGTTGATACCAGCCAATAAAGCTGTTTACTACAATTGAAGTTTATATCTCATGAGATGTTCATTCTGCCTGACAAAACTTTTCTTTTTTTTTCCTGACTGAATTTAGAAAAAAAAAGTCATGCAGGGTTTTTTTGAGTATTGCAGTTTGTTGTTCCACTGTCAAGAAAATATACAATTCGGCAGATTAAAAGTCCAGTTAATCTGTTATCAGACAGTTCATGCGGGGCTGCATCTGTCGAGGGCACAGTTTGACCATCGAGTAGTAGTAGTAGTAGTAGTATTTGTCTGTTCAACACAAACCTTTACTGTCTGGGAAGGTTCTCAGTTGTCCAGGTCATTGTATTTTTTGGAAGTTTAGTGAAGGTCAGTGGGCTGGATTTTGGTAACTCAAAGTCACTTACGCCTCTCTTCTGAAAGGCTCCTTCAGCTCTGAAATAATTGGATGGAGGCTCCCACGCATCCACTTCTGTCAGAAGTAAAGGAGCCTTTTGGACGAGAGGCGAAACGTCTTTGAAGAACCCAAAATCTAGTCCACTTATCTCAACTGAACTTTCAAGTATTATATAATACAAAATGCTTTTCTGGAATATATCATGATTGTTTATCAAAATGTCAGCAAAAGCACTTGATGCATCTTAATCATATCAAACAAATCAACAAATCAAGAAGAAAAGCACAACAGTTACTTCCAGTAAACCACTAAGTCTTCTATTTCTTTGGAACTGAGGGAAAAGATGGAAAATCATTTTCATTTCATTTCATTTGTGTTGAAAATAATACATCAGTTTGTATTATATGCGTAAAACAATAAGAGACCTACAATTGTTTCCAAGCTCACCAATCCCAGTCACATCATGTGTGCATCAGCAGCATCACAGCAGCAATGCCAGCTCTGCAGTTTAAGCTAAAGTGAGACTGTTTGCGACGCCATTTTAGTTCCTTATCTCTGCTTGTACTAGCTTATCATATCTTACATGAGGCTGAAGCTTAACAAAATACCTGGAAGGAAAAGCGTTTGGTCAGTTAGAGGGATTGATGTTATTATTTCATAACTATTATTATTATTTTTATTATTATTTTTTGCCAAAAACAACAACAGAGTGAAGGAAACGTCCATTGGATTTGTGTCATGAGGGCGTGGCCAATGGAATGTGCAGGATCCAAGAGTGTATTCAAACGCAAATATTTGAATTTGCTTTTAAACACAATGTTTCCTAATACTGTATATTTGTGTATCTCCTTGGGCAAATGCCTGTTTTCTGATGTGTACACACTCCATGCAATGCCAATGTCCAGACTTCTTTAGCAGGAACAACCTAAAAGTAAAATTTAGGCCTCTGAGGCTTTTTTTTTTTCTTCGCTTGGCACTTTGCTAACTTAACTAAAACAGCACAGAAATGAAGAACACACAATGTTTTTACCTGCTGCTGTATTCGTCCCATTTTTTGTGCCTTTAGAGATCCATACCAGAGGTGAAAGTACTTTAAATGTTTTGCGTTTGTCATTTAATGGGGCCAATGTATACGATTTATGAAAAGACGTTGCAACTTGCATTTTTATTTTTTTTGTCTCCCGCCGGCCGCACAGCTATGCCCATTCTGTCACATAGGTGGCACAACAACTTCCAATAGTAACAAAACAGGTGCCCTTTATTTGAATGAGTCTACATGGAGTCATACGAAACTAGCACCAGGCTCCAATGAAGGCGAGGATGCATTAAAAACGGGATTGACTCTCCCAAGAAACTTAACGGTCCAGTGTGCAATATTTGGCTTGATTTTTGCTTTCAATATTGGTAAAAGCGTAATATACTGCCCATAAAAACATTAATAGACATGTATACACACAGTACATTAAAATTAATTTGGTTTTCCTACCCTTAGAACGGTTCTTATTTATATATAAGATCAAAGATCTTGCTCCTAGTTAGCTGCCATCTTGCACTACCATTTCTAAGGAAGCCTGGTGTGGACAATCTAGCTGCCTGACAGCCTGTTTGGTAATGATGGTATCTGATTGCATCTTCAAATAAACCAAGAAGAAGGTGGGCAAGATATCTAAAGTTGGGCGCGCAAGCCACTGTAGCTCACTGGCAAGCTCGGGAGAGGGAGCGACAGACGCTGCAATTGTAAATGTAAAATTGAAATGTAACCACTTGAAGTCGCTGTTTCTTCTTCAAAAACTCCAAATGTTAAACACTGAACATTTTACATCTAACATGTCTGAAAAGCAACTTTCTGTACTTTGTGACAGGAAGCAGGTGATTTATCAGTAACTTGCGGTACAGAGGCAGCATCAGGTGGAAACACTGGCCAGGCTTTGGCAGCATTCTAGAAGTGATAAGGATGTGGGATCGGGACGGGCGTTGAGGGTTGGAAGGGGGCGTATCGGAAGGGTTAGAAGGAGCTATGATGGAGTTGATTCGAGCCAGAGATGGAGGCAGAGGGTTCTGTCAACTCCTGGCACGTCGTCATCGCCGGACGAAGACGTGCATTCCACTGAGAAGCCGTCACGAAAGCATTTTGTCGACAGCCGGGAACCGTGTTGATGGGTGACGGTGACAGACGGCAGCTACTTAGGACCTGTTTCATAACATCAAAAATCCCTAAATAGCCCTGGATCCCGCAAGGAATGAAAGCAGGTTTTGTGCTCGAGAACCAGTTTACTGCGTAGAATCTGTGAAAGGGCATTTCCTGTTTGGAGGCAACATTTCTTTTTTGGTTTTCCACTTGGAATGGCGGCTATGAAGGACAAGTGCAGCGCCCCCCAAGATGAGCTGCACATCTTCAACTTGATGAATCTTATCAGTCATTTTAACATTTCAGTGGTTTTCATCGAGTGCTTTTCTTTTGAAGGTTGTCTTAAAAAACAACCGTCAGTGGAAAATCGTCGAAAGCGCATTTTAATCAAAAGTACAGGTACAGTGAAGGAATGTCATATAATGCCTTAACAGTCTGTGGCTGTCATGCCGTGGCTGAGGTTAAAATGCAGGTAGAGAAACATGCAAGGAAAAATTGCAGGACCTTTATGTAACTAGCAAAAAAGTTAGTTATTTTGATGCTAGCGCTATATAGCGCATACACACATGAATGGCGTTTGACGATACTAAATACATTTTAAACTGTAATTATCGTTAATAATTGTAAATATTGATTATTCTACATAGGAGAATCCTTACATAGAAAATAGGTAGGAAAAAAGCCCCACTGCAATTAGAGGGCTGAGCAGCTCAACCCATTTACCTATTTGTTAGCTATCTGGGAGATGCAGCTCTTCATGCTTCATTGGGAATAATTAAGTTTGCACCAATGTGTGTGTGTGAGAGAGAGAGAGTGTGTGTGTTTGTGTGTATGTGTGTAGTCCTGAGAAAGAAAAATGATTGGAGAGCAAAAGCCGAGGGATAGAAAACAGGCGTGCACAGGAAGGAAACATCAGTGGCGATGACGATGATTGTCCTCATCATCATCATCATCATCAAGCGCTCATTCGTCAGTCGGAGGCCATGATCATTTCACGTCGTCCTTCCTGTAAATCAGCTTCAGTGCTCAGGCTTGACTGCGAGCTCCCAGGATCATTGCGGAAGCTGTTGGTCATGCAAGGGGAGCGCCACCAGATTATTCCAACTTCAGTCGCCCGACTCAGTGTGCCATCTGTCGGAAGACCCCACAGCCCAGCGTCCTCTCCCCTGGGTGCAATAGCGGAGCAGAACTGCAGAATTCAGTCCGATCTTTCACTTTTTAACTCGAACGCTTCACAAGGCGCCACTTGCGATTAAACTGTTTTGGCTGTATTCTTTAGACAGCGCGCTGACAAATGGTTGGTAGTTAGTTTAATCTCGAAACGTTTTCATGTGAATTCATGCATTGAGGGCTTTTGGAAATGGGTTTGGGCTTATGGGCTTTCCCTCGCAATAAAACGCTGCAATAAATAAAAAAACAAAACAAAACAACTGTAATGATAGTTGTTGGCTAGTTGTAAGCTACGAGTCATTACACAGCACTGAGCAAACTTTACAAAGTGGGGGTTCAAATTGTCTTGAGTATGTTGCTTCATATGCAAGTCCAGGACAACACCTGCCAAACTGAAGAGCTCCAAGTCATTGGCAAAGGGAGTTTGACCGAAACAGAAAATACTCCTAGTGACTCTCTGAAACACTTTGTCATCGGCTAATTCTTTTTCATCATCATTAAAGATGCACGAGATTGAAAATAATGTCTTTACCATTCGATCTGTGGGCAATGTGTTGGGAAATAAATTCTCATCTGCTGTTTCTCTCCACTGCGACGACGTTGCTGCAAGTTAAAACTTAAAACTTGTCTTTTCACTTTCAGGTGTCTTCAACTTGCGTTCCAGCGACCAACTACGAGCTGGTGAGTGACGCTTTGTTTGGTTTTTCTCTTTTTGCGCCGCACGCACTAGGAGGCGGACTCCCTTCTCCTGCAAGGCTTGTCAAGCGTTAGCATCTATCAGTCACGGTATCAGAACCGAAGCCCACTGGGACAAACCTGTGATGATGCGTTCAATGTAAACACCACTGACTAAATTCATCTTATTGTTTTTTCGGCGCATAGTTTCTCTCTTTTTCCCCCCCAAAACTCCCAAAAATTCCAAAATATGAATTGAAGCCAAAGAAAGATGAGGAACAAAACAAAACAAAAAGACAGTTTTGCTGTTGATAGCCCTGCCAGTGAAGCTGCAGAATGAGGTAAGAGGAAAGCTGTGGCCTTTCTTTTATTGCATCATGATGAGGCCTTTTGTGTTTAAAACAACACTGCACCGAGTGAGAAGGAGTCTGAGTATCTCGTGATTTTGCGAGCACAGTTAAAAAAAAACAAAACAAAACTCACTCTTTTGCCTTATATGGTATTGGCGTAAGACGCTATATTAGACATTGAGATTATTCGCTCGGCCTTTGCTCGCTTTTCCTCGTAAGTTGCGTCTTTAAACTGTTTTGGGTGCTTGTCAAACCAAAGCAAATATTCCCCCCCGCACTTTTCTACGCTTTCGGAGTCAGTACGTGTTCTAAACTGCAATGTTTTCCCTCCGTAAAAGCTGCTCCAAGCAGGCCAGAACATAATGTTATCCTCTGCAGACGCTTTCACAATGCTGACTTTCTACGTGACCGCAGTTTGTAGCGTGCGGCGTCACGTTCACTTCGACTGCTCTCCTTCCTTCCGCATTAGCAACCCTCCACTCTTCAAGTTGCAAACTGCAACGGTTTTTGCCAAGCAAAGTCCAGTTTTTCTTTTTTTTTTAAATACTGTATTGCTCCTATTGAAATGGAAAACAGTGAAACAAACAGAAAGGCTGGAAAAGCTGCAAGCCGCCTTGTACGAACCTGAAGTCAAAGCAAAAAATGTCTTAAACTATTATGAATCACTAGATTTACATATTAACTGTTTCTATTGCGCGTTTTTATTGCGTGCGTCTCTCTGTGTGTGCATGTGTGCACTGACCTGAGGGTGTTTCTACTATGTGTGTGTGTGTGTGTGTGTGTGTGAGAGAGAGAGAGAGAGAGAGAGAGAGAGAGAGAGAGAGAGAGAGAGAAGAGAAATAGAGAGCTCTCTTCTGCCCCCTTGTTTGGTAAATTCCATTATTCACTGCCAGAGACCAACATGATTTATTGCCTCATTCAAGCGTGGACTGATTGCACTATTGACCATATATTAACGTTGCCAGAGAAAAATGCTCTAACGGCAGATGGTCAAGATATTCGTCTTTAATGCAACAAACTCCAGTAGACAGAACTCCAGGCAGGAACACCGAAAGTTTTTTTTCCCCGCAGCTGTGGTCCAGCTGCGAGAAGTATTTAGTCGAGACAGAGGCACTTAAGTTCCTATTTTGATTTGAGTCAGCCAAACTTTACATATTTACTGTAAGTCTATGGTTGAACAGCTTTGATGATGGCAAAACAGTAACGCAGTTTAAGTTTAAGTCCAAGCCATGTTTGTAAGGGAGAAGTGGTTCTAAACATTTTACCTAGTAAAAAAAGGGGGATAAGTAGTTTGTAGTGTCTGGAAAGTTGATAGTTTGAGGGCATTTTTTTTTTGTCATCATACTGATCTTGCGTCGCAAAGAGATTCAGGGACAAATTAAATAAAATTGCAACTGACAGGCCATATTTTTTTTGCAATATTCACTTTCAGTTTCTGTCAAATAGCTCATTAGGAGAGAACAAACCATAACTGGAAGCATCAGATTTCAAAACAGAGGCCACCCAGCAAGTGCCCAAAATCTGCATTCTATCATTTGACCAGCAGGGGCCGCAAAAATGGTTGCAAAAAAGACTGAAAACACGATTCAATACGTCAATATGGAAAGGAGCACCGAACTCCTTCTTTTACAAACTGGTTACATTTTATTTATCAAATCTCCAATTGGGTCTAATTTTGATTAAAAACGTGCATTAAGTTGTTGCTGTGGCTACAGTTAGGTAGCCGAGTGCAGTGGGCCTGCCAGCAGGCGTGCGGGCATTGGTGCACACCCTGCAGTCGAGCTCCAATCACTGCTCACCTCCGGTACCGCCCACACATCCAAATATGGAATCATCGGGTTTCAAAACAAACCGGATACTGAAGATGGCTCTGACCGTGAAACTGATCTCCAGGCTTCAGTACTTCGGGGTATTCGCAAACCAATGAGCAACGCGATTACTCCGTTTGTCTTTATTTACTGTCAGTGGTTCTTCCACATTGATCACATGAGAGCCCTGGTATCTGGTGGCAGTGCGCCTGAGAGGAAGAGTGACAACAAAAATTAACAAATTGCAATGTTGCTACTCTTAATGCTAGGGATGCACTGATAACTCTTTTTCACATAGCAAGTAGAGTGCGAGTACTTTAATTTCAGTACTCGCCAATACCGATATCTAGTACTTAATGTTGCCGTTAAACATCATAGAATTACTTTTTTTTCCACAGGTTTTCTTTTTATTTTCTGGAATGGGTTTCCTGCAGTGCAAACACAAATTTAACAAAATTGTCATACATACACATGCATCTGATACCGTTGTTGTGATATCAGCATGAGTACGAGTAGGTTACTCAACTCCAGTATTGGTATCGATACCTGATATTGGTATCGGTATCGGTGCATCCCTACTTAATATTAGCACTAATGGAATGCTTGTTGTTAAATCTACTTATTTAAAAAGTAGTTAGCTTAGCTCATGCCGATTGTGTTCAGGTGATATCAGTGCTACTTGCATCTTTGTCTCACTCTTGCCGCCCAGCGTTGGGAAGTAGTGCCAATTCGCAACGTACACACTGCGATCTGATGTGTCTGGAAGAGCCTGTGGTGGCTTTGACTGAAGTAGCGAAGCCCAGCCAGCTCCTGCTGTTTGATGTGGACGGCGTTTTCTAAAGTATGCCGGGAATAGTATTTAGGTGCCTCTCACAATTCAACTTGTCTGCCAGGAAAAAGTTTGATTTATGTTCTGTTGGTGAGACAGACGTTTCTGGGATTCTGGTTCCTGTTAGTTTTGCCAAATGCCCCCTGGAAAGGCACATAAAAGAAAGTGTGAACGCTCAAGCTAACCTCCACGCGCGCGTCGGCTGGGGGAGAGGAGGGACATAAAGCAGGAACACCTACGTCAACCTGCATCCTACTTTTATAGATCTCGTGGAGCAGGGGAAAGTGGGCCAGGACGTTGGTGGGTGATGATTGACTGCAGGGCAAACTTAGCTCGCAGGTCCAATGGCCGCTTCGATCAGAACCGCACAACATCCCTTTAAATCCTGTTTATTTTCAAAAACATCAAGACATCTTCTATAAAGTGAAAAGTCTACCTAGAAAGAACAATTTGGTTGAAAATCTTCCTTCAGGATGCTTTTCTGTAGTTTGTGAGATGAAAAATGGCCCCATGAAACCGGCACGTCACACACACAACGTCATGAACAAGCCGATGTTTGCGAATGACTATTAAATAATTATGACATTATATTTGATAAGTATAGTTATAAGATGATAAGATCGTTAAAATATAATATTATTTGTTTCTTTGCATTATTTTCTAATCTTCTCCCCAATTTTCTGCAGTTTCTCTAGCGCCCCCTGGCGGCCCTCCAGGGGGGCCACAGCCCCCCACTTTGAAAGCCACTGGTTTACAGCTCTAGTTTTGACATTATTATTTTTTCGACATTTAAATTTAGGGAGTTTGGAAAACTCTGAACTGTGGCCTATTTTGTCCTAGCACGACATAAAGAGCTTTTTATATGTTATTACAACCGCTACATAATGAGCAATACATGAATGTATTAAGGGTTCACCCGGGTCAAAGATATAAAAAACAGCACCCGCTGTTACAGTCATTTGCGAAAGACTTTTTCATCCCGACGTCAAGTTCCAGGTTTTTTTTTTATAATATGACCAAATTTGGGCATTTGCAACATTTAAATATCAGGCTAAGGTGCAGCAGGAGGAGCGAGTTGTTTACAAGTGTGGGTGTGACTAAGCGGAGCCCCTGGACGCACATGGACGCCGGACGGGCTCGAGGAGTGAAATGCTTAGCAGATGCCTTTAAAGCCTCACATGTTGGAAACGGCTTTCGGTTACATAACAGAGCAAAGCAGCCGGGTCGGTATCAGTCGGAGTGAGGACAGGCGGTGGGAGCGTAACCCGGGGGAGTCACGGGGTGGTTCAGGGTCACAGACGTCTTTTCCCACCTCTCCTCTTCTCCCCGCTCCCCCCACCCGCCCCTGGGGAGGGGCATTTTTAACATGGTTTTACTCCTGAGGGAATGGGAGAGAGCTAAAGCTAAAGCTAAAGCTAAGGCACGTACGCCAACACGGCCCTTTCCTTCCTCAGCGCTGTGTTTACATTGATTGGTCAAGGCTGTGTGAACGCTGCAGATGAAGGCCCGCGGAGCATGAGACAGGAACAGCTGTGTGTGTGTGTGTGTGTGTGTGTGTGTTGTGTGTGTGCTTGCATGCCAAATAGTTTTTAGCCAAGAGAGTGAGGACATTCTTACTTTAGGCTGTACAAAAGTGTTCAATAGGGGGGTCGGGGGACCTTTGTAATGCGTCTCCATCAGGTAGGAAGGTAAAGCAAGACTCATATATACCAAGTAGTACTGAATACTTAGTGCTATGAAAATTACATGAATAAATGATTGCCGGGAATATATCTAAAAGTTAACAATCAAGTCAGTGATATATGCAATATTACAGATGTACCGCACGCTTCAGTCACTGAATGGTTTAAGGATGTACACATTCCTACATGGTGGCATACTCATGGCCAGTGTTGATGGGATTACTCCATAAAAGTAATCCAACTACTGATTACTCTTTTAAAAAGTAATCGAATTACTTCTTTCACTACTTTGTTTCAAAGCAATCAATTACTCATTACTTTAGCTTAAAAAAGATAAAGTGCGCATAACGCACAACGGACCGCAATATTCTTTCATTTAGACGAGATGAACTCAAGATAATCTTTGTATTTCCAGCTATCAAACGCAACCGCTGTTTTTTTCTTCAGCCGCCGCCATGCCTGTTTTGGTGCGTCTTTGCATATCAATGGCGCTGCATGCACGGCTGCGTCGTCAATCTGTGGCATCATCGTTTTCGGTTGTTTTTCTTAATTTCAGACATTTTGTGGATAATGAGACATTTTTAGCTTGTAAAATATCTCTGAAATGTATTGAAATCGTTAGTTGATAAAGTAATGATGATATAATTACCATTTTCGCAAGAGTAATCCCGTTAGATTACTCTGTTACTAAAAAAGTAGTTTATTACAGTAGTGGATTACTTAGTAATAGATTACTCTGCTTATGGCTCACTTGATACGGTTAAATCAGCTCATAAGCGACTGAAATATCCATCACTGGCTGTTTTTTTCTCTCAGACTCTTCACTCTTACCTGTCAGCAGCTGGCCTTCATTTTTTTTTTTAAACTTCAAGTCCCATGCCTCATCAAACTTTTTTTCAGGCCATATTGTGCAATTTGACAAGTGTCTGCGCAAACAGGAAAACGCTGTTTGCATGTGCGTGTATCAGTTTTGGTTACCCTGACAAAAAGTCCGCAGCGATGAGGGTGTACTTCAAGTCTCTCCGTCTTGGACGCAGGCCAAACACCTGGCAATTGGGAAGGGAAGCGCTCCTCCATTCTCTGCCGTGCTAACCTTCCATCTGTTGTATTTACAACAGGCCAGCCGGGCCCCTTCACTAGTAAAGCTAGCTAGTAACGGCGGTGACTCACCCGCTTGTTGTTGCTCGTGGCTTTCGCTGGAAAACATCTAAGCACAATGGGCCAATTCCAATTTTTGCAAGCGCCATTGTGTTCACGCCACGAGAGGATTCTCGCTGCGGTCACTGTTGAGCCCCACCTGCAGCTAGCGCCTCCGCTAGCCAACCCACATCACTTCGGTAATATTCCACCGGGTTGAAACTGCTAATCCAGTCTTTCAAAGCGTCCGCTTGATGTTAGTCCTGATGTTCTGCTTTTGCGATTCCATTCGCCCCCCTATGTCGTTTTCTGCTTCGTTTTTAATAGAAAGTGGAGCTCCTCGCCAGGTAGCTGCACCAACCCAAACCCTAGCAGATGTTGCTGTTCCATTAGCACTAAAGACGTTTCACCTGGCTTGGTTTCTCCCTCCTTGCAAACTCCCTGCAGTTTGCGCTTTTCCCACCGGACGGCACTGTTGGACACGCCGCTCACACTCAGAATAATCTCTTTGAAAGTTGACTCAGAGTTTATTTTTAGTCGCAGCCCGAGGAGGCCTCAAACTTCATGGAAAAGCTTCATTAGGACAACCAGGCGGAGCGGCAGCAGCTCTTTCCCGCTGACTTCTCATTCTGCTGTGTTTTACCTGTTTCTAGCGCAGCTGCCGACTGCCCACTCTTGCACAGGCATGTTTCCTTATTATTTTTAAATTTCTCTGTAAGTTAGATTTCCTTAACAATGGATTAGTGTAACCCCCTCCATCCCCACCCCGCGGGCTTCATCTCTTCATTCCGTTGCCATTTTGGAATGCTGGACTGTTTCCAGTCGAAGCCAATCGAGTGTCTCTCCGCGTCGCTGGGAAATCTTCGTCCAAACACGAGCGCATCGAGGCACGTCTCAGAGCGGCCGGACCTGCCAGCGCTCCGTGTAAACACCGGAGTGTGCCAAGTTCACCGCCACCATGCTCGTCAATCTGCGCCGCGGCTTGTTTGCGTGCGTGCGTTCGGCCGCTTGCGTTTTTTAAGGGTTTGTTGGTTTCCCAAAGAGAACAGTTTTCCAGAAAAAATGCGGAAAAACTATCCCTGCAGGAGAAAAAGGGAGGTGTGGGAGTTTTTGGTGTGGCAAAGGCAAACACACACACACACACACACACACACACAAGATAATAATAAAAAAGACACCCCAATGGTAATTGTGCCGTTTTGCACCAACGCTGGCTTTTCCTTTACTCTCCTCGCACGATCAGTCGCCAGCTGCGAAGCCGCAAACAACAAAAAAAAAAAAACATGGCCGGACTGCGCCGCTCCCAGCCGATGCTTTCGCTGACCTCACGCCCACACTCGCGCTCGCACACCCAAAGTGCTGATTTGAACCAGTCCGCCAGTCCACGCTGAGCTGGCAGGCCGCCCCCCCCCCCCGGACTAAATGGGCTGCGTCTCGACCTCTAAAGATGCGGCGGCGGTATATTTAGCCCCGGGGGTCATTTTCCCTTCAGGCTTTTGCTTTTTTTTTTTCGCCTGGGAGCTGCGTTTATCCAGGGTGAATTCCCAGCTCTCCTGAAGGAACGGGCTATAATTTGGGGAAAATTAGTCAAAAGGAGCCACTGTGCTCATGTGAAAGAGGCCGGCGTGGGGCGCCGGCGGCAGGGACGGCGGAGAGCAACGCCGGCGCGATGCGGCTCAGGCACCTGCGAGGGAGCAACACGTGGCAGAGTCACCGCGGTTCTCACGTTATCGGCTGGGACGCGCTGTTTTTTTTTTACTAAGATTTTGTTAACGTCACGAAAACGCTGTAAATAGCGTTTAGCAATATTGGTTACGTCACAGGCATAGGGCCGTGGAAAAAAAAAAAACAGAAAAAAAAAAAAAAACACGAGCAGTGAGTTGTAAACAAAGCCTCACAGTGATTTGCCAGACCCGGCTGTGGTGGTGCTGGTTTGTTGCTGCGCTTTGAAGGGTTACAGTGCGTACAAACACACAAGTATGCACGTTCCCCAGTAGGACGGCGGGGCTAGCTAGCTGGCTAGCTAGCTGGCTGAGGGTTAGCATCCTGTTTTTGCAGTAAATTCAAGCTTATTGCACATTAGCTTGAATTGGAAAACAAACTGAAACCAAAAAGACTTTGAGGAAGTTGTTTTGTATTATTCATTGAAAATAGCCAATTCAAATTTCTTTGTACTGCCAATGCGACTGCCAGTGACATTCAGAGCGTCTCGATAGCCGCCGTTGAACACGTTACCTTGTTTCTGCGTGTGCGGATTTCGGATCCAAAAAGGCTTCAGGCTTCTCTGAACACACTGTTGAGATTGGCTTCAAATAGAATGCAAAGTATTACATTTAAGTTCCACACCTTTCTGTAAACGAGGGTGTTGGGAGTTGCATTTTTACTACCATTTTTTTTTTCATTGGATAGTTTTGTGAATATTTTTCACTAGACTTCAACGCATGCAAAGTCAGCAGCAAGCTTTATATCCATTCCAGACACAATCCAAGATTGATTTAAAAAAAAAAAAAAAAAATTTAATTACTGTAATGAAGTTCTTACAGAACCGAGTCGATGACAGCGGGAAGAAAAAAAAAACCCGTTGCCGTTGTTCTCGTTGAGGAGTCGTCTGCGTTTGAGGAGAGCAAAGACAATTATTCGACAGTATTTTGCTGATGCACAATTTCCCAGGCTTTCCTCATGCTTTTGGAATTAGTGAAGTCACACACGCGCGCACGCACGCACACACACACACACACACACACACACACACACACACACACACACTCAAGCCATCTGGTTGCCATTGTGCAGAACGGAAATGCATGTTACAGTATATGAGTGTAAGAGTTGTTTGTGCTTGTTTATTTTTTTATTTTTTTTCGGGGCTTCACCCGCGACGGGCTGCTCTACTCCAGGACGCCTGCGACCCACTGCGCCTCTCCGCCGTCTGCAGTCCAAAAGCCTCAGTGCCGCTCTGACGGTTTCCCCTCCTCACTCGCTTCTCAACAAGTGACTCTTGTCCTCCAAAGTGATAAATGCCCACCAGCAGCACATCTGCTGAACACCCCTCCTCCCTGGGAAAGAAAAAGCACATGATGGTGACGATGATGATGTCTCAATGAGTCAAATTTCTTTTATTGCTAAGGTCCTCTGGCAGCATCAACACCAAAAAGTGGTTGTTGTCCAAAAAACAAAAAAACAAAAAAAAATCAATCACAAAAAAAAAAAAAGTTTAAACTTTTTTTTTTTTTATCTCCATTCTGCTTAACCCAGCCTGAATTCGGATCACATGATTGTGACGCCGTGAGAATAAAAAAATAAAAACGAATTGAAAATAGTTCATTTCTTTACTGGTTCTTTCTGGAACCTTTTATAGTGACACGCAGCAAACGACATAACGGTAATTGCAGGGTGGCTCGAATGCTTTTCATTGAACCAACCCCCACTTAATACAGCTTTTATTAAAACATGCCATTTACATTTCTCCCGGGTCACTGTCCTTTCAATTTCCTGCTCTGCTATTATTATTATTATTTTTTTTTTTTAAGACAGTCCAGCAGATCATACAGACTCTGCTGTCACGTTGGTGCGCACTGCCCGTGTCCACGAACACAACTCGCCAAAAGCCAGAGGGGAGAGTTCGGCTTTCAGCTTGAATGTTCAGACTGCGGCGTAACCTTAACACATGAACTTAATTTGGGCTCTCTGGTAAGTTGCCAGCGCACATGTCCGGCAAATGTTTCACCGCGCTCCTTGCCGTTTTTCTAATGAGGCGATTAATCACAAAAAACATCCAGACGAGTGTCTGGGCCGTGAAATTTTCTGGTTCAGCCGAAGTTATTTGTATTTGAGCAGTCCTCTTCGTCACGCCATTCACATTATTGACCACCTGGAACCAAAACAACGCCCTAACAAAGACACAATAAGGCTTTTTGCGACATTGACTCTCTGTTGTTAGTTGGTTGCTCTTTAACTTTCACTAAACTTTTGAAGACGCTGAAATGACAATTTCAAACTTCTGCTTTAGTGCCGTACTTCCACCAGACAATATCAGTGTTGCACAAACTTTCTATAAATTTCAATTTCAATTACAATTTCAATTTCAAACTTTTTTGGAGCTGTGTAATTCTTGTGTCGGCCAGTTTGTTAGTATTAGCAAACTGGTAGTATTAGCAATCTAGCGTTAGCATTTTGAAATACAAGGCTGAATAGTATACAGCAGGGGTCACCAGCACGGTGCCCGCGGGCACCAGGTGGCGCCACCCAAGGACCACATGAGTCGCCCCTCTAGGCCTCTAGGCAAGTACAACTTGTTGCTTGCTGCATGTAAAATTCAACTTAATGCAAGGTAGTGAAGTCATTGCTGATCATTATTAAGAATGTGATCAGTGTCTTCACATAGATGAGTATCGTTAATACACATATTAACTTTTCATAAACGTGCACTAAAACAATTATTTATCTGTCAATATTATGTAAATCACTTGTAAAATAATCCAACCGTCAATATAATGAAAATACCTTGTTTTCCTTTCTTAGTCTTTTTTATCTATATGATTTTCCTTCTTCTGCACTGTGTTGTTGCCGTAATCATGCAGATTTCCCCAATATGGGATTTTAAAATGATTCTATTCTGTTCTATTCTATTCTATTCTATATAACTAAAGGCTGGCTGAGAAAACGTGTTGCTTCAGGAGAGTGTGACTCATGACTCAGTACCCATGAAGTAGCTCTCAGGTTCTCAACGCTCGTTGCCTCCTGGTCTACAGGGATTCTTAAGATGCTAACCTTTGCTTTCGCTTTGACGCGGCACCGTCGCGTCGGTCCCATCTGAGGGACTTTTTTCGAGACGAGTCGGGTTCTCGGTTGATCTCGCGGTCTCCTGCCTGTACCAGGGGAGTGTCAAGGGATCCTTCCCTTGCGGTTTAAACGCTGCCGCCGATTGAACGCCCTGCCGTCTGGTTAGCGCGTTTGATGCTCGGCGACGGTGTCCGACATCTGCGCCGCGTGTCAAAGCCGTGGCCTCGGTCGGCCGCCTCGCAAAGCGGCAGCGACTGCTCTGAAGTCGCCCGTTTTAAACCACCAAAAGCCCGCCTTGTCCATCTGTCCTCTTTCTTCTGGTTTCCGTCTCTCAGCCTGAACCGGCCAACCTTTTCATTCTCCTCTCTTTCATCCTTCTCTCCTCTCCTCCCACCATCCCCTCCACCTCCCCCTGTTGGCTGGCTTCCTCTCCCCGACTCCGGCCATAGCTGTATATGGCTCTGCGAGCGAAGACAGTCCCAGGGACGGGACTCTCTTTTTTTGGCCGGCGCGAGCGGACTTGTCTCTTTGTGTAAATATTTGCACGGAGGGATTATAGATGGTCCCACGCATTTTGAGGTGGAACGCCGCTCCACTTCAGGCCACATTAGGGCAAAGAATGACACCCAGTGTGACTTGGAGTGGGGGGGGGGGAGAAGCGAGGTGACACAATGTGACATAACACGATATGGTGGGATTTTTTTTTTTAGGGGGGGTCGGTATCCGCAGGTTGTGATCTTCTCTTCCTCTGTGTCTTCTCCAAACAGGCTCCCAGCAGTGACCTCCCTCTGAAACATGTAGACACCATGGTGAGTTCTTCTTTTTTTTTCCCCCTCCTGCTTCACTCTGTCCATTCCCAGGTCCAGTCAACCCTTTTTTTGTTTAGCTTAGTCAAATGAAGGGGTTGGTCAGCCTTTCCAGTCTCCTGGTTCCGTGGCACCAACTGAAGACGTTGTGTGTGTTCACATTGCCCAAGGTTAAATATTCAACTTATGCAACAGAACAATAATTACTGGGACCTTCAATAGGAAACAATATCTATTATTTAACCTTTGTTTAAACAGTAAAAGACCCGTTGGGATCAAGAAGTCATTTTCAAGGGACACTGGTCAGTCAACCACGTCGTATGGGAACAAAAGAAAAAAAAAGTTCAACTTACACAATTTTTACATTTTAAAGTACAATTATTTTGGGTCAAAGTGATGACTGATGAGCATTTTTATGACAAATAATTCCATGGTCCATGAACCATGGTCCAATTCATGGTCCATGGCCGAATTCCATGACCACTAAAAAAAAAAAAAAAAGAAAAAAATTGAATTAAAATTTTAGTATCATATGTGAGTTGTGTGCATTTGATTTAAAGAATTCCATTTGTTATTCCCTAGTGCTGCCATCAAAAAACAGATTGATAGTGAAAGCAAACAATAGGCCACAATAGTCCCTGTAGTCATGTGAGTTGGTGCGTTCCCTTTCATTCTCCCTCCCTCAAAACACGTCAAATTCACTACACAACAACTCCAATAGGCTCCTGCGGTCGAGTAGTGACCTGCACATTCACCACGCTTTGAAATATTTTGAAGCAAATGTTCCAAACTGTGTGAACAGCTGTGCCGAGTCATGCAGTGACACCTCACGACACAGTGCACGAGTGCTGCAGTTGCCTGGTTTCCGGCTCAAGTAAATCCACCGTCAGGTTCGCCACGATCAGATTTCAGCTTGGTGGTGATGATGATGATGATGATGATTATGATGATGGTGATGATGGTGATGATGGTGATGATGGCGATGAGTGGAGTCGCCGCAACTAAACATGCTCTTTTGAAATGGCTCGGCCCAGCGCGTGTTGTCATAACAACTCCTTCTCGCTGTGTTGCAGTGTTATTTCATAATGTGGTGAATGTGCAAGTCACAACTCGACCACAAGAATGTTCGAGAGTTGCTGGATTGGTGCGCTTGATGAGTTTTGAGGGAGGGTGGGAGTCTCCCACCCCACCCCTCGGATCTCAAAACAACATCCACATCAACATTAAAGGAAATGTGCTTTGTCATATGACTGTATGGCCAATGGCAAAACATGAATTTTGGCTTCAAAAATTGTTGTTAGCAAACAGGCAACACAGAGACATGGCTGTACTGCATTGAGATTTTTCAACCTGTGGATGGATTTATAGTATTTCTCTGTGCTTGAAGCCTGGCCATGAGGTCAATAGGAAATAAACTCACGACTTCCTGACATTTATTTCAGCGTTTTTCACTCTTTTTGGAGCCACAAGAATTTTTTTTTTACATTGAAAAAAATACCAAAATACCACCAACCAAAAATATGATGACACTTCTTAGCCAAATAATGACAATATGGTCGCTTAATCTAGCTCTTAGATGCTTACAAAGCTGATATTCTATGAGGGAAATAGACTCACAATAGTTTTAAAGCACAGTCACTCAACAATGTAATGGTTTTTTGGTTTTTTTCTTCGACCAATTAAGCGGATTTGAGTGAATTTGAATAGTGTACTTTTCCACGACACACCTGGCATTATCTCACGGTACATTACCGTGCCGCGACACAGTGGCTGCAACACACTGATTGATTTGGCACGGGCAGGAAACCATCCGTCCAACCAACCCAGAGGATGAATTGCTCCTTTCTGCAGCTACAAGCCAGGCGGCTCCTAAATGTTTGCGTTGCACTTCCTCTCTTATCAACCCCCCCGCATATCAAAGGCCCAACAAACTGGAGTTTAGTTGATGTCATGCAGCCGATGCCCATCAGTCAGTCAGTCCCGGCTGATAACGTTGGGGGTGGTGGGGGTCGGGGGGGGTTGCAATCTGCAAGGCATGGCGGCCTGCGAGTCTGCCTGCTCTGCACATGTCGCTGTGTGCACCAGTGTTCTGGCGTGTGCTGGATGTGAGTGCAGCTGCTGCAGTCTGGTCAGAGGGTATTTTGCTGTGTGGTTGTGCGGCGCGGTGTGGTGTGGGACATCTGGCCACGCCCCAGTGCCTGCCAGCAAATTTTTTTTTTTTGCTGTTGTCCATAATTTTCCCCCCTCTTTTTCAGAAATGTTTGCCGGTGCTATTGTGTATTGAGAAAAAAAAAACAACCCAAAAAAACACGTGTTAATGTTTTTATTGCCGTGTTCGTGACAGAAAAGTGCAACAATGAAGCCCCTAAAAGAAAAGACTTGGATTTGTTTTTTGTGCCTTTATAGAAAACAGCGTAATTCACTCAGTCAAAGCAGTGACAAAGGCATAACAGCAGTCGGGCCGCGAGACAGATTTACATCCACGCCATTCACAAACTGGCCGAATGGAGGAAAAGCAACAAGTCAGCTGCTCTGTTTGTGTGTCTGTGTGCGAACATGCGTCAGTCCTCACGAGTTTCCCTCCCTTCTGGAGCGGGAAAAACAGAGAAAAAGAGGTTTCACGCTTTAAAGAAGCGTCGGAGAGGGAGGGTGGGGGACGAGGAGCGTCGGGGGAGGCCGAGTTGGATGCGAGGGCGGTGGGGGGGTGATAGCGTGATGGGAGGCAGAGTGGGAGGGGGCAGGGACGAGAGAGAGAGGGGGGACAGGGGAGAGGGAGAGAGAGAGAGGGAGAAAGCAGGAAGGCGGACGAGCCGACTAGGAGCCGCGTCGGAGGAGTCCGGGTCCGAGCTCGAAGCATGAAGCCGCGAGCTGCGGACGGCTGCAGACCGAAATAGAACCTCCTCCTCCTCCTCCTCCTCGTCCTCCTCCTGGGTCCTTGTCCTCGGCTGCTGCTGGAGGAAACATAAAGGAAACTCCGCCGCGGGGACTAATCGGGAGTTTAAAAGAGAAAAAAAAAGAAAAAGCGGAGGAGGGATCTCTCCGGGGATGAACCGAGAGGGGTCTCTGAGGAGGCGCCTGTCCTCCCTGCGGGGGGCCTGGCGCTGGAGCACCGGCTACCTTCTGAGGAAGGTAGGAACCAGCCTTTGAATGGAGGGTTGGAAGCTGCAGCTGCTTCTCCTCCTTCTTCTTCTTCTTCTTCTTCTTCTTCTACTCCCTGCGTTGTTTTTTCCCTCTCTCTCTCTCACGCTGGGGAATGATGTTCTCCGCCGCCATCGTCCCCCTGCCCCTCCTCCTCTCCCCTCGCCGCGCTGCCTTCTCTCAGATGGTTAATTTGAATGGCCTGCTTGTAAAGTCAGCCTCCACAGATGGTTTTCATCTGCGGAACAGGCAGCGCCGGACCCCCCACTCCACTTTCTTCCTCCTCCTCCTCCTCCTCCTCCCCTCCTCTACTCCCCCACCGCCCAGCCGTTCTTCCCAGCGGTTTGGAGAGCGCGCTGCTAAACCGGCCTCGGGATTTCACTGCGCGATGTTCAGGGGGCTCGGCTGCTGCAGCTGCTCGGCTAATCAGAAGCCGACAGCTTCTCCGCTGGGTTGGCTGAGAGCATCGAGGCGACCCGAAGAAGAGACGTGCAGTCCTGCGACCGGTCGAGTGAAACTTCGGCAGGATCAGAGCGCGACTCCGTTAGCATTCTTTCACAGGCGGTGAGATCATCGCGGGCAGGAAGCGCTCCAGAGTAAAATTTCAGTCATGTTGCTGTTAATTTGCCCGATTGGTTGCACTTTGGCTCGCTGCATCTCGTAAAACGCTCGGCCAACAATCGGCTCCATTGAACCGTGGGAGCAAAGGCTGTTGCATCTGCAAACTCCAGTGGTCGACCTGAGGTCGCCGTGCACCCGCCATCGTTAGCATCGGCCAACACCCACTCACGTTTTCCCACACGCGCCCGTCTGGACGTTCAGAGATCTCCTTCTGTCTTCATCTCCTCGCACTTGTTGCCTCAGGAGTTTTCCGCACAATAAGCCCCCGAAGCTCCATGACAAAGAGACTCTCAGCCGCCGTCATGCCTCGGGCTAGTCTCCAGGAAGCCCCCTAGTTCCTCGCTCATTCATCGCTCTCCTCTGCGGCCAAGTCTGTGCATTTCGTAGACCCCCCTCGACATGTTGAAACGTTTAGGCTAAAGAAAATGCAAAAAAAAAAAAAAAAAATGTGTGTGTGTGTGTGTGTGTGTGAGGGGAGAATTGTGGGGGTCGAAGGGGTTCACATCATGTCGCCTCCATGGGGCCACAGATTTTTGGAGATTAGAGGGTCTTGAATCCAAAAAAAGTAAGCCTTTTATTTGAAAGCAGTTCTTCTCTGTGCTTGCGTCATATGCCTGTACTTTATATTCAACCCATGTATGCATCGCTGCTTGGACTGTAAAACAAAACAAAGCACAGGACTTCAGTCAAGTCGAGAGAATCCTCCGCCCTCTAAGAGCAATCAAGAGTCAAACACCCCCAAAAAAAGGGTCAAGGAATGGTCAAAGCTTCAAGATCAACAAACATCCATGAAACGGTTCCACATTAGGGCCTTTATAATGTGTGATGAATGGGGTCAGATGGCGTTCCTCCACCATCGGCAATTCGTCTTGCTGAGTGTCTGTACCTTTAGGTAGTCGGGGTGGGAGAAAAATCGCGATTTTCTTTGTTTTACGATTTTTAAATCAATTTTTTTGTTCAAATTCGAATGCTTCTTTTTAGTCTGCTGAGCTGGGTTGGAAAAAGGTACCACTTTTCTCCAGCAGGAGGCGAAATGTTTTTTTATTCAACTCTGCTTCCGTCCAACATTCTGTTCATAATTGTAATAATTCAACTGTTTCACTGGTGTTTAAAAAGAAGGCCAAAAATCGAATCGAAAATCTGCAATATCTTAGAATCGCAATTTAAATTGAATCGGCATCCAAAAAAAAAAAAAAAAATCGTAGAGGAATTGAATCGGGAGAAAAGCATATCGTCCCAGCCCTGCTAGGTAGATGGACGAAGGAGGAATTCACTCCCAAAAATCCAATGCCAGTGGATTACAAATACGTTTAAATTTAAGTGTTTGCACTTGTGTGACTTTGGGAAGTCGCTAATGAACCTTTTTCCACTATGAGAGTGGCATGTTGCTCTGTGCATTTGTCTACCAACAATACTTTCAAGCAAGTCTTCCGGAAGAGGACTTCAGAGGCTTGATCGAATATTTACCTTGTTTAACTTAGGTTCTACCGTCGGGTGACCCAACTGCAACTAGTTGTGCAATAGCACAGTGAAGAACATTGGCCCACTTACATCTTAAATGTTGCTGGGTTCGTTTTAAATCAGCACCCTAACAGACAGAGAGCCCCAGCCAGAGTTGCCCCTGACACCGGCGCTCATTAGCGGCCAGTCTGACCTAATGGATGGTGATGTATGCCAGCCCCACTCCCTCGCTTCTCATGTGACCTAAACAGCGCAGGGGAGAGAACGAGTCCACGTGGCCTTTGACCCTCTTCCTGGAGCTGGTCTGAGGGGGAGGAGTGCCCTGGCCAGGCAGCCTGGAGCCAAACACAGTCCATCACCACACGTTGTGTTTGAGGAGGTCTTATAACAACCCCCCCACAGTCTATACGTAAAGCTGGATCTACAAAACAATCACAAAGTCCATCTACCTGGTTTTCAAATTTGGTGACAGATTGAACTTTCATCCATAGATTACTGACACTTCTAAAAGCACAGAGCTGCACAGGAGGAAGGAGAACTGACCATCTAGTCTAATCTATTGTGGATGTTTTTCTGTGAAGTGATTGTAACTGTGTTTTGACCGAAGGGTTGTTTCAGACCTTTAAGTCTTTACGTTTATTATAAATGAGAATAAAGTCTTCTTCACTTCAAGGGTAATGGAACTGCTAAAGCAGGATTTTCTTTGTTTGTGTTTTGCAGGGGTCAACAAAATCTACAAAGAGTGTGGAGTCACGGCGCAGACCATCAAGGTAAAAAAAAAAAAAAAAAAAAGTTCTTGTTTTCTCTTGTCCACTTTTTGCTGCTGGTTTTCTATAAAAGGAAACATCTGGAAATAGGACCGACTGAATTTGGCAACTTATGAACCAGTGACCAATTCTTTTCCTCTCAGTGTGAATCCTTTGAGGAATTAAAGTTTAAATGCAACAACACGATTGGCAGTCCAACCAGTCCAAACCAGTGACCTGCCCTGCCATCGAACTGGACCTTTTGCTGTTTTGCTGGTTCTCACATCGTTCCCCAGGGAGACACAACTGTTAGTTGTGTCGTTACTGCGTAAAACAAGACACCAAGGTCACGCAGAAGTGTTTCCGGCTTGAATGGCAGCTTTGCTGAAGGTTTACAAAATCCATGAACGTGAAGATGAATGTGATCATCCCAGGGGCTTGGGATGGTATAGCAGATGATTTTATCTCTCATCTGTCATACCATCCCGCCAACGAGCCTAAGGAGGATTATAAGTCTGCACATTTACATGCAAATGTTCATCAATAGAATCTATCCCTTTTTCTTTTGAAATGATAAATCAGAAATTCAGGGAGAAATTGAGCACATTGATTCACAAAGTTCCAGAGTTGTACAGAGTTGAAACTTATTGCAAGACTTAGCCGCACTAATTAACTTAAAAAAAAACAAGAAAATAGTAAAATTGACTGTGCTTATTATGATGAATACCTTGGACGTTGAAAAGTAAAATGTGCATATATAAAAAAAACTATGTAGCCTGTAAAAAAAAAGGTTAGGAGCATTGATTTAACAGAAAAAATGTATTTGTCCTTTTTTTTCTGTTTTTTTCCTATTAATGAATTAAAATCTGATTTCATTTGTACAAAATTATTAGTGCATAGCATCATCATCATACTCTTCAAGAAAATCCAAATAACAAATAAGCGTCTTGGTGAGGCAGATGTTTTAAAGCTGTTTAGGGAACTGTAAACACAACATATAAACACGTTTTATCACCTTGTAAAGCTTTTACAGAAAGTGTTAAGAGCGGTGGGAAAAAAAAAAAATGCTTGTTCTTGTATGCCCAGCAAATGAAATCAACCAGTCTTCGTGTTGGTCCCCCTATCCCACTGCTGCTATGGACATAGAGCCAGGCCACTAAAACAACAAGCGTACAGCTGCTTGAATGCCAAGAGTTATCTGATAGTTATTTGTTTTTAAATCAGATCCATTGCAAATGAATGATTTAAAGAAATGAAGCAAGTATATATGGTGGGCTTACGTTCAACACCATGTCAAGATTAACATCTGTCACCTTGTTTGCAATAATATTTCATAGTGCCAGTGCTACAGTGCAAGTGCTGAAAAGATTCTCCTGCTGTTGTCCATTAAAAATAAATAAATAAGAAAAAGAAAACAAAAACACTTCACTACTAGCGTTTCTCAACTGGTGGGTCGCGACCCTAAAGTGGGTCATGGCGCTGTTTTGATTGGGTCATGCCTTCGTGGGGAAGTTTCCCCTTTTATATTTTAATATATATATATATTTATAGAGAAAATGTTGGGCATTTATTTTGCAGGACACACAATTCAATTCAATCATTTCAATAATTTATTTACTAGACATGATAGAAAGTAAGCTAGCGTATTTTATTTTTGTGGAATAAATTTGATTAGGTTTTTTTTTCCGTGATCAGGAAAAAAGATGTGGGTCCTGAGATTCCACCAGTTGAGAACCACTGGACCAAAGAGCCTCCAATGACATGTAAAAATCCATTTCGATGTGTTTGTTCTGATGAGGACCCTCAGCTCAGACCACTTTCTCAGTGAGAAGCGTGCAAGAAGAAGTTGCCTTCAGGGAGTGCAGCTAAAAGCCGGCACAATCTGAGATCCAGGCCCTGCGCTCAAAATTGGAAGCACAAGACAAAGAAGTCCCAGTGTCTCTTTCAAGAAGGGGGAAAAAAACAAACAAACAAAAAAATCTGGCGAGACGTTCTGCCACCTAACGTCTCAGATTCGCCGATTAAAACCTCCTCGCGTCGCGCTCACCACCGGCCCGGCCTGCAAATGAGATCAGCTGAAATTGAGCGTGTGGAGATAAGGCGTAAAAGCCATCACACGCAATCCTCGGCAAAAGAGCAATCGCTCCATCTCCCCTGCTGATGAGAAGCATGTCGGTGGAGAGCCCGGCGAAGCACATGCTGGCGGATTTGGAGGGGGACCAAACGGCTTTGTGCGCAACCTGGCAACACGGGGGCTGGGGGTCGGGGGGGGGTGGGGGCTGAAGGCGTTCTGAGGGCCCAGCGGAGGAACGGAGAAACAGATGTTCAAAGAAGTTCAGGGAAAGGAGGGTAAAAAAAAAAAAAAAGCCAGTGTAAGCGATTCAAGGTATTACGGTTTATTAAACGAAAGGAAAAAAAAAAAAGGTTAGCGCAAATAATAACAGGAGGGGGGAAAAAAGACAATATCCTCAGAAGTTGGACGGCAACGCGTGGGGAAGAACATGTGTGACATATCAGTTTCTCCTTGCATTGCGAGTGATGAATCATTTCCAGTAAGCGAAGTTCTGAGTGGCTCCAGATGTACGGCGGCGCAGACCAGGTTACAGTATTTGTACAGTGAGCCCCGGACGGAGCTTCTCTCCCAGACTTATGAGCAATTTCCTTTGGGGGCTGCACACAGCTGACAAATATGGGAACTATGCTGCGAGTCTGGCCGCCTCGCAGCCCAGACACCTCTTGCCTTCACGTCTTCATCCCACACTCTTCTGCTCGCAGGCGGGTTACGTCCGTGGTGACATCTGAAACAAGGTAACATCAGCTAAGAAAGTGTATCGCTCCTGAAATTGAGGGGAAAAAGCGTCTGCTTCTTTTCACTCCACGAACAAACAACATCTTGCTTTGGAGCACGGAGGTTAAAAACTTAGCCTGGGAAAGATGACCTTGTGCTACTAACTTATTGAAAACTGCCAAGGTCTTTAAAAACTCTTGAATGAATGCCGAGTGCAGCTATTTTTCTTCCTGCTGGTAAATCTTATGCCAGACTAATCGTTTCCCAAACTCTTCCCCGCTCTGTTTAGTGAGGGGAACTCCCCTCCCCCCCAAAAAAGAGAATAAAAAGGAATACAATGACATCATCCTCAAGATGTTCAGCTGTGTGCTGTGTGCAAATATGGCAACAGACATTAGAACAGTCAGGCTTAAAGAACTAGCGCAAGGGTGGCAGTAAAAGGGTTCATCGGGCAGCACAAGGAAAGACTTCTAAATTTGGGCGACCGGCGCTAATGAGCTACTGACACTATAAAGGCAGAACTATGGCAATAAAGTCACACATGTTTCTTACAGAGCAAAGTTTTCTTCAAGTTTTATGATTAATTGAAATTTCTTTTAATGAATTGATATATACCAGGGTTCCCAGACTTTTGACCCACTGATAATCCGTGTTAGCCTATTAGCTTGTTTTTTGGGACGTCCAAATCTGAAACATACCTTTTTGATTTTTGTTGATTATGATCTTTCGTCAGGTTGGACATAAGTGCACCATGAGCACCAAGTGTCATCTTCTGTTGTTGTTTTAATCTAAACAGTGACCAAAACCTTATTAGTTTATTTTTCCCCAGTTCTTTTTAGCCTCCTTAGTAAAATAATCTGTGATCCTTGTCAACCACACGGCTGTTGCCGTTTCTGTCGGGAAATGCAGCATGCAATCCAGCGTGTGAATCTTCTAAATCACTTTTTCTTCACCTCCGCTTCCCCTTTTAGACCTCCACTCAAACAACGCAACATGTGTTTGGCCAAAAGAGTCTGCTTTATGATGGGATAGATGTTGAACCCTCAGGGTTAAACGATGCCATGCTGGATGTGGTATTTATATAAGCCACATAAATCTGTTGCCTTTTTTTTTTTTTTAAATGTCAGGCTCTGTTGAATGACAAACAATTCACTTGTCTAAGACAAGCCAGGACATTGAGAGAGTAAATCTTGGGCTACGCCGTGAGATGATGGAGTTGAAGAATACATTGAATTGAAGTTCTGTCAGGATGATGTAGGAAAAAGTCCCCTTAAAGGTCCAGTGTGTAAAGTTTAGCATAATTTATGATTTTATATTGATAAACGCTTAACATACAGCCCATAAATACACAAACAAAAGTGCATAGTCACGGTACAATAAAAGTAATGCCGTCCCTACCCTCAGTAGGAACGCCACAAACAGTTCTTTTATGTCTATGTATATGTATATATGTCTATATATACATAAAGTGGACGCGGTATCCTGGTTTGTGCTCGCAGGCCACCGTAGCTTACTGGCCAGCTCAGGAGAGGGAGGATGAGCGAAAGACCACTGCAATCTAAAATGCTGCATACTACATGTTGCGTGTTTTTTTCTGAAAAGTCTCCAAATATTACACACTTAACCTTCCAAAATCATCAACAGAAGTGACACTATTGTATTATGTTCCATTGATAAGGATCAACTGGGTTGATGAAATCCATACACAGTCAGTCATTTATGAAACAGTGGTTCCATAACCCTATCTAACCCTCACCCAGCACGTTCTACCTCATCGCTGGTACGCCCTAATGTCAACTGTCTCGCTCGCACATTCATATTCTCATCTTCTTTTTTCCTTCTTTAGTTTTTTTCTTCGCATCACAAGTTTTATGTACGTTCGTCACGGCTTCTTCTCCGTTTCAGTAGTATTTCCGTGGCAGCATTACACTGCCACATACAGGCTTGGCATATACACTGCAGCGTTTTCAGTGGTTTTTCGTGGACACATTTCTTCATACAATGCCTTTTTTAATTATATGTTGTTGTTTTTTTTAAATGAAGAATAAAAATATCATTTTAATCTTTGTATGGACAAGACCCTAACTGAACTTACACTTGGCTTCCCAGAGCACGAAACACAAAGCCAGTCCAGCTCTTGCTGTGATATCGTTCAAACGATTAAACGCAAGTGCTTGTGTATTCATCACATGCTTGTGTTACTTCTGGGTATTAACTTCTCGCTATCCGTTGCAGCCACACCTATCTGTGTTTATAGTCGATCTGGGGCACTGATCCCTAAAATGGCACGAACACCTTCAAATAACATGAAAGCTGAAAGCCGCTCTCTTCTCTCTTCACCCGACAGGAGCGTGAGCCTGCTGCAGGCGCTGGACGAGACCTACGAGCTGGACCTGGTCTACATCACCGAGCGGATCATCTCCGTCTCCTTCCCCGGCAGCGTGGACGAGCAGAGCTACGCCTCCAACCTGCGGGAGGTGGCCTCCATGCTGCGCTCCAAACACGGCCACAACTACCTGGTACTCCTCTTCTTCTGCCTGTTCTATGCTGAGGATGCGGGAGCGAATTTCCCACGGCGAACCAGTCATTCCCAGATCAGCCGTTTGTCAGCTGGTCGCTCCCTGTTCACACCGCACATGCGCAGGTTGTGCCACACAACAGAGGCCTTATGCAACATCTTATGTGTTTATTTGTCGGCTGCAGTTGCTGTCTGGTTGACTGAGGTAGCAGCCACTGCAATAACACCGCACCCCCCAACCCCCACTGAAACTCTTATTTAAAATTTCCTGTTGTAAAGTAGTGCCACAGCTTTAGTACATGTTCCCATGTGCAGTGTTGTTGGGATTACTCCATAAAAGTAATGCAACTACTGATTACTCCTTAATAAAGTAATCTAACTACTTCTTCAACTACTTTGTTTCATAAGTAATCCATTACTAATTTCTAATTACTTTAGTTCAAAAAACATCAGTGCTTTGGAATGAACTTTATTGAAGTGCACATTTTGCAATTCCAAATATTGCCTTCGTCCTCTTAACATGAATGACTGTTTGCTCTCTGAACACAAACTGCACATTTCACAGAACAAACTCCTGTACAGCACTGGTGCCTTTTGCACAGGACATATGGCTAAAATAATCAGAAGATTTCGGAAAAGTAATAAAATCGTTCCTTGATAAAGTAATTATGATATAATTACCAGTTTTGCCACAGTAATCCCGTTTACTCCGTTACTCAAAAAGTAGTTTAATTACAGTAGTGGATTACTTCGTAATAGATTACTCGTCAACACTGCCCTTGTGTGACACCTTGTACATCTTAATAAATGGCAGAATTGGGATGTCACTTAGCCACTGTAAAATAATATCACTCAACAGAAGATATTTTGGAAAATTATTTCTTGATATTGTTGTCGTAGAGTTTAAATTGAGTTACCTTTACACTCATGGCCTCCAAGTTATGCCAGATCGCTGCTCGGACCAAACACTGACTCACATTCAGACACATTCATACCAGCTCAGTGGTCTAGTGTCTAGTGGTAGAGTGTCTCTCCTGAGACTGGGAGGTTGTGGGTTTGATTGTACCACAGACCATTAAGAATGGTACCCATTGCTTCCTCTGCTTGGCACTCAGTATGTGAGGTTGGACTTGGGAGGTTAGATCACCCAATGATTCTGGATCAGGATGTAACAATCAGTGCTACTTTAACTTTACACGGCGCAATGTGGGTAAAGTGTCTTACCCAAGGAACAACGACAAAGCGGATTCGACCTGCCAAGCCTTCAGTTATTGGACGACTCGCTCAACCCCCTTCAGCTACAGTCGCCAAAGATTGTGGGCTAATTAAAAATTGTTGGTAACCCTTATCTGCCATCAGATAGTTGCAGTTACCCACCACTGCGTATTTAAACTTTATTGTCATCTGAAAATATACCGACATTTTGTTGTTTGTGCTCCTTCTTAGCTCTTCAACCTCAGTGAGAAACGTCATGACATCAGCGAACTCAATCCAAAGGTAACGCTTGCAGCCCTCCTACCCTCTCCTCTACTTCTCCTCTACGTCCTGAGCGTCAATGTGACTGCTCCTTGTTCTCCCAGGTCTTGGACTTTGGCTGGCCCGATCACCACGCTCCGGCCCTCGACAAAATCTGCAGCATCTGCAAGGCCATGGACACCTGGCTGAGTGCGGAAAGCCACAATGTGGTGGTCATTCACAACAAGGTGAGACCCTGGGCACTCACACGGTCTGCTGCGATTGGACTAGACAGCTGGGCGTGCTGTCGGGATCCCGCTTTTGGGCTCCGTCTTGCTGTTTTGCCGCCTAAACTGATGAGCTGGACGGAGCATCTGTTTAAAATCGTTTGTTTCGTTATTTGCTTATCTGGGTTCGGTCGGTTTGGTTTGGTTGCTGAGAAAGGAAAACACCAATTACGAACAAAGCATGTCCCTCATCATGGTTACGTGGGTTTATTTACCTCACCCCTCCTAACAATGACTTCAAAACAGAATCCGCCAGTGTTTTCCTAACGTTGCCTAAACTTAGCTGCGTCGCATTATACTCCTGCGGCAAACCACACCCATCCGACTCGTAAGCGTGCTGGCCAAAACCATAAAATACGTCCATTCAGCTCCGACTACCGGGCCCAAATGTAATAGCTCATTTTCATGTTAGCTCAGCACTGCTTCTGATGCAAGTTTCACAACATGGGAGTAAGCCATCGGACCCTGCAGCCCCTGCGCCTCATTCCAGGACCTTCCGCTGGGAAGTTCCAAACAAGTCGGCGACCATGGCAACCCGCTATTATTTTTCATGGAGTTGTGTAACTCCGCTGATGAGAGCCCGGGTTTGTGCTGGTCGCTAAGGAAGCACGTGGTGTCGGGTTTCCTCGTGTCAACAAATCATTTCCATCGGGCTCCACGCTGCGTTATTTCTGATGTGGAACACACGCATCCTCCACGGTGTTCCCTGTTATGAAGACGGATGGCTGTGCGAATGCAACCCAAGAGCGGTTTGTTGCAACAGTAACATGTGCTCGGTACATGAAGTATGCAGTTGGCGTTCTTTCCCCAGATAATTAACAGCCGCGCTCACAAGTCTGAATGGCATTTTTTGCATGTAATCCCCTGTAATTGCATGAGCGACTGAGAAGAACTCTCAAAGAACTCATCTGCTCCTCTGAATGTGTTCAAGTGCATTCTACAAACTGTAAAAACATATGTATTAACTTATATTTTTACATGTATATACTGTATATATGTACATATATGTACATATACAGTATACATATATACACACACAGTACGTATAAATCAAATTACCATTATATGACATATATGTATATATGCCTATATGTGTATATATATGTGTATTTATATATATATATATATATATATATATATATATATGTATATATCAAATTACCAATATTTAATATATGTACTGTATATATAACATATATGCATATATATATACTGTATATATACTGTATGTATGTATGTATGTATGTATATATATATATATTATATATATATGTATAACATATATGTATATATATATATATATATATATATGTATATATATATATATATGTATATATATATATATATATATATATATATATATATTTATATATATATATATATATATATATATATATATATATATATATATATATATATATATATATATATATATATATATATATATATATATATATATATATATAATGTTTCTTTTTGTCTTCTTTTCCAGGGCAACCGAGGGAGAACTGGAGTGGTGGTGGCTGCCTACATGCACTACAGCAACATATCAGCGAGGTAGGTCTTCAACCCACCCTGGTTCCAGAAAGGCTTTTGTTTCAGAGAGGAAAAAAATGAATGCTGGAGGGGGCAAGGTGAATCTATCTCTAAACCAGGATTTTATCGGAAGCGGAATAAGAGCCGTGAAACACCGGCAGGACAAGGAGAAAGACAGAGGAACTAGGAGTGGGGGAAGAAAGATGAACCAACATTGTTCATTAAGTCCACATCTGACCAGCAGGCACAAATTTGCTGAGCAGATGGCAGCAGGACATGTGGCAAAAAGAACAGTTTGTTGTTTTGCAGACGTCAAGTAAAGAGTTAACTGTAATACCCACCAGATCATGAGATTCAGGTGACCAGTGCCACTGTTTTTATTGCTGAGAGGAGCGTTGTTCCTGAAAGAAACACGGATTTCCCAGGAAATACTCGACACTTTGTTCCCGGCGTGAAAGCCCTTTTATAATCCAATTACCGCACAAGTCAGTTTGATGTTGGCGTAAAACACTCAAGTCGCAGCTAATGTCAAGACCAGAACAGATTTAAGTGTAACATGATGTTTTTTTTTGGTTTTTTTTTTTAAAGTAGGCTAGCAGATTCTGGTCACTTGTGTCTACATTACCTCAACAAGTATTTTAATCAGCTAATGCCTAAATAATGAACATTTACCTGTGAATGTGTACACTAGAATGCTTTGTAAAGACTTGCAGATGTGTTCAATTAATCAGGTGAGCAAGGTGAACCACTTTGCCGGCCTGTTTGTCCTCCCAATTTGGCATCTGACAGGAAGCACAGCTTTGTGATGAAAACAAACTACTCACAAAAAGCTTGGGATAACTTTGAGAATGCACTTAATTTGACCATCTCTAAATTTCTGAATGCACTTTACAGTACTGAGGTTTACAACTGAACTCGAGGTTTACAGTACTGAACTGAAGTACTGAGTACTAGTAGTAGTACTTAGGTAATAAGATCTTCTCTAATAAGGCGATTACCAGCAAAAATCGCAATCACAAATGCCGGATCCACAAATAACCAGTAAAAGTTCCGGTTCAATGACTGTTTGAACATCAAAACGACAGCAAACAAAAAGTACACATGACAAGTAATTGAGACATTGACACTTTAGTTGCGGTGTGCCCACGACTGCTGTTTGATTTCGTTGATTCTACGTAAACGTACGTTCTTTCGTGATATAATATCGCGAAAGCGCGAACTTAAATTTTCCTTTCATTTCATCTGACGTGGACATATTTAGATATCCCTGACGTTTTTGTGAGTAGTTTCACACTGTATATTTTGTGAATCATACTTCAGTAAAAGGTTTTCATCAATTGCTGAAATAGTCTGTCAGGGTGAAGAATGCAGTGATATCTGAGGATGTAAATTTACACTGCTGAAGAATGAGCTCTCCCTCACCTCGTAACTTTGCAGACTTCTTTTGTGAGCTCACAAAGGTAACGGATAATGACCTCTTCTCGGTCAGTGACGTCACCCTCTGCCAGCCTTTTTCCTTTTTATCTCCTTCCAAACATGTGGAAGGTCCTATGGCGTATCTTTCTAAGAGGAAAGCTGAAACCTTTCTTGACCTTATATACTGTTTTCTTGGGATGTAGGAGTACTTATTTATTTATTTTTGGTCATCCTAAAGGAAAAAAAAAAAAAAAAAAAGTCTGTGAGTCCAGGATGTCAAGTTAGTATGACGTGGGACCTTTAAAAGCAATGACTAGCTCTCTGCAAACCAGGTGTCTGTAGCGGATGAATATGGCCAGTGAAAAACGGCCAAGCTGCTCCCTCTGCAGATATAAATGCCTTCGTTCAGAGTAGTAAAAACACAGGCAATTACACCCTAATGCGGCCATAATTGCATATTATACCTCATTTCTGTGCTGCGATCCCTCCTGAATCCTTCACGTGGGACCCTTTTAAGAGTAGGTTAACCACACATGTATTTACCGAGACTATCTGTTGGAATGCAGTGCCGACCAGGCCCTGGACAGGTTCGCAATGAAGCGTTTCTATGAAGACAAAGTGCTTCCCGTGGGCCAGCCTTCGCAGAAAAGGTCAGTCTTCCTACTATTGTTGTTTGTAGCCGTTTGACCCACGGAGTGAACTTTCCCATGAAGCCGTCCTTTAAAAAAAAAAAAATATATATATATATATATCTTGTTAGCAGCAAAAAGCATTTTTCCTGTTTTGCTCGATTTGTTGACTTAAGAATAAAAGAATCTTTTAAAAATAATATTGCTAAATGTGCTACAGTCTAACTTTCCTTTCCTCTTCTCAGGTATGTGGAGTACTTCAGCGGCTTGCTTTCGGGGCAAATTAAGATCAACAACAAGCCGCTGTTCCTTCACCATGTCATCATGCACGGCATCCCCAATTTCGAGGCCAAAGGAGGTAAACGACACGTACAGTTGGATGCTTACGCGATACAGGCGGCACATTGAGAATGAATGCATTTTAACACAGAGAAAATCCAATTCCAGGTTGCCGCCCCTTCCTAAAAATCTACCAGGCCATGCAGCCTGTGTACACATCTGGGATCTAGTAAGTCTCTCCGCGCACTCACATTCTTTTACAAGGTTCCTGGGATAGAAAGCTCCTAATAGCTTAATAATAAAACTCCCGCATTTCCTTTATAGCCCCCTTCTTGACTCGGCCGCCCCCCCAATCTACTCATGCATCATCCTCCCTGCCAGCTGCTCGACTTACATGATTGTATTTAGCTAGCATCCCCAGCTGCAGACTCTGCTTTTCCCACAATCACAGCTAAGAGTATCTGTGCCTTGAGAGCCAATGAAACGGACAGACAGGCATCTGCGCGGGATGCCTGCGAGGGGTTTTCTGATGGAGGACCCTGCTGGGTCCCAGGGCCAGACAGGAAATAATGGATTCTTTCCTCCTCTGTTGTTGTTTGGAGAAGAGGGGGCAAGATTGGAGCAGAAGAGGCTAAAGGGAGGGTGGGACTTTGCTGCTCTTTGCTGTATGAGGCAGACAGACATGGTCTACATGTCGGTCATTCAAGATGCAAATCAAGATTAGCAGCTTGTTTCTCACGGCTGACCTAGTAACATCCATTTTTGAAGTACTTAAGAAAGTACTATTTATACGTTTTGCTGTAGGAAGCGTTAACCTGCCATGTAACAATCCAGCACTGCGCTGTGGATAAGTTTAGCGTAACTAACCACATAATAAGCAGTTTGTCAGTATGGAATCTATGCTGTTAGCCAGCGTAGACACACCGACATAAATGTCTGCAAGGGTTTTGAGGGCCACTTTACGTCCATAAAGTGAAGTCAGCTGAAGCCTGGAAATCACCTTCTGTGTGTTTTTTTTTAATCCTCTGCAAAAGACCAACAGGTTGTCAGCTAGCGACGCGCTAACGCTCGCGACGGGCGCAGTCTTCCGTAATTAGCTGTCAGCTGGATTTAGATGACGGATAAAGTGTAAAGTAACTATAAATAAAACCCTATTGGTGTTTACCCTGCGCTAATTTCGACAAGTTAGTCTCATTAGTGGTAGCCGTTCCTGTTTATCAATGTTTATTTACGCAGCTACATGGTTACAAATGCGAAACAGTTGGCGCGCATGTGTTTTCAGACCCTGAGTCACTCAGAGCTCCACATCACTTCCCCCCTTTTCTCTCTCACATGATCCCTATTAGCGCTCTCCTCCCTTTGATCCCACTCTCCCAGCTCGCTGGTCATGTAGACGCTAATTCCCCCGAGTAGCACCGCAGCGCTGCGCTGTAACTGCACGATGTGAGAGCCGCTGTCAAAGTCAGTGAGACAACAGAATCATGTGCATGTGTGTGTTTTTCTTTCCTCCGTCTCTCCTGTTTGCAGTAACGTCCAAGGTGACGGCCAGACGAGCATCTGCATCACCATTGAACCAGGTCTTCTGCTGAAAGGGGACATCCTGGTACTGCCACACCACAAACTGTGTCATTTTACTCAAAGTCATTAGTTAGTTTTTTTTTTTTTTCTTCCTAAAAATAGAATTCTATATATACCATTACAGTTATAGGACCGATGAAAACGACTACAGTTATGTTTATGAGACTCCCTGGATGGTCAACATTTCATTGTTCAGTGGTGACGAGGGAAGCGTGTTGGTCAGTCTGACATCCAAATGTGTTTGCCCGAGTAGTTTATGGCATCTAACCACAGGAGGAACAGGGCCATAAAAACTGCTCTAAGACAGTTGGACTGGTTCCTATACCTCTTTTTTATAGACCCTCATTAGCACACAATTTGTTTGCTGGAAAGAGTGACGTCAAAATACCAAAGGCACTTCCTTTCCTACGAGGCGCAACAGCAGAACGAAATAGATGAGAACTCGTAAGATCACTTATTCATTTTTTTTTTTTTTTTTACACGCGTGCCTTGTGGGACTTTGTGAATTTTTCCACTTTCAGTATCAATCCTCAAAAACATGCACTCCATTAAAAAAACACTTCAGTTCCTGTAGGTTCCTTGCTGTGTCTCGCAGCTTTTTTGTCGTATGCTTCTAATGCTGATGCTTGTTATTGCTTAACCCAAAGAGTTTAAGAGGGAATACATTAGCAGAATGTACCTTAAATGTACACAGACATAATACACTAGTGTAAAACAATGCAACAGTAAAAAGTCTTAATATAATCATAAAGGCAGCAATGTTTAGTATCCTTTTAAATACCCATTTTTAATGCAAACCCTGCAGAAATGAGTCCTATTACCTTCGTCTTTCATAACATATATTCATCTCACTCTAATTAAGAAATGCCCAAAAACGGATATGGATGATAGATGATTAGCTAAAGGTCCAAATTTGCCACCCTCTAGTTATTTTGTGAATTTAACTGTGGCACAAGCTGTTGCTGTTTTGTGTGTACAGTCACATGGAAACAAGTGTCTGCAAGACTCTAAAACAGATTACGATCTTTAAATGAAATAAAAAATACATATCTTGCATTGTTTTTATTTTTGGCTGAGCCACAGCACTGCACACCCGGAGGGGACCCCGCGGTGGGAGGTTTGCAGCAAATCTTCTGTGATCCGGAGGATATTCCCGCTTTGTCCTCGTCTTATCCGCTTGTGTGCAAGAGCTGTTTGGGTTTGGAAGCCTCATATATTTGCTCTCAGGTGCTGCACAAATAGAGGTTAAGGACCATAGTACGACTTTGTTGTCGTCATTTGGTTGTTTTTTTTTGTAACCTGTTTAAGTTGGCGGGGGGGTACCTGTGAATGTGAAGTCCTTGTTAAAACTTACAGGCCCAGGGTGGCCAGTAGGAGGCAGTAGGAGTGATTTTCCGAGGCTTGTTTTTTTTTTTAATGGTGCTGAGAGAATGACAAAAGCTGTGGCTTAATGGTTTTAGGCTGTGCGCTACATTACATAGAGACACAATTGTGTGTTTATAAGGCTATTTATTTTGTTTTTTGTTTTTTTGCATAAAAAGTATGCAGCACTAAAGTCTGCTGGGTCCCTGGGTGCCACATTAGCTTCAGTTGATAGTCTAGGGCAGGGTGTCAAACTCAAATACACAGTGGGACAACATTTAAAACTTAGACAAAGTTGCAGGCCAACATTGATATTTATTGAAACATTGATTGATTGACTGATTGATTGATTGATCTTCCTCCAGATGTAACAGTGAACCTTTATATGGACCCAAACAACTTTTGCTTCAACACTAAATATGGATCAAGCAAAATCTTAATACTACACAATAAATAACTTCATACAGCACACAGGTAAAAATAAAAATAATAATAATAATCAAAAAAAATTCTAATAAAAAAACCCATCAAAATAAATTAAATGTAAATAAAAATCATATTGCCTCTTTTTTTAATTGCAGCATTCTGATTTAAATGTCAAAAGTAACCCTAAGTCATAATGATAATATCCTTCAATGAACGTCCTGTCCTGATTGAGCAGAGCGTTGACACCTATGCCTCTAAGGCATCACTGGTCAAGACACATTTTGAAATAATATGTTTTTTAATTGCGTTTTTTTTTGTTTTTTTTACTAAAATGTACCTGAATAAGCCACATTTGCTTCTGGCTCTGTGATTTACAATCCAGGGAAATCCAGACGGTTCCTCCAACCTCCAGTGAACAACATTAAACTGATGAATGTTCCTCTGCTGCTCGGTTTCACCTTGTCGCCGCTGTTTCCCCCCCCCTTCCGCAGCTCAAGTGCTACCACAAGCGCTTCCGCAGCCCGTGTCGGGACGTGATTTTCCGGGTGCAGTTTCACACCTGCGCCTTGCATGACCTGGGGATTGTCTTTGGCAAGGACGAGCTCGACGAGACTTTCAAGGGTGAGAAACAGAAACTGTGGTTTTACTCTGTGAACAAACCGGTAGTCATTATTTGGATGATATATTCAAGTCACCTTCTACTCCCTGCTGTAATGACCTAGTTATCAAGTCAAAATTCGCTAAAGCAGCAGTTTTATTAATTTGCTGTACGTCACGGATTAACTTTCCCTTTTTTTATGGCTTTTCTGCAGACGACAGATTCCCGGAATATGGAAAAGTGGAGTTTATTTTCTCATTTGGACCAGAGAAAATACATGGTGAGAATCAGTGTCCCTGGCTTAACTTGTGTAAGGCATCATTTAGTCTGTGTTGTAAGTATGTTTAGCTTAGCCTCAATCATCAATGGCCCATCACTATCTACTATTCTTAGAGTAGATAGTGATGCATCTGTGCTGAAAGTAAAGCCTTTTCAGGCAACATTGATTAATTAAAAACATTGATTGGTTTTAATCTTATTTTAGTCTATCAACCACTCAGTCAAATCATTCAATCAATCAAAGGGCAAAAATGTTAAGCACTGCCGCATCTGGTAAAAGTAAGTTCTTACCGGTTACATTCCTCATCTGGTTTTTAGGTGTGGACCACCTGGAAAATGGGCCGAGCGTTTCCGTCGACTACAACACTCAAGACCCTCTGATACGCTGGGACTCGTATGAAAACTTCAACCAGAGCTGCGAGGACACCCCAGACGGTGAGCGCACGACCTGGAGAAAGTCGGTCGCAGTGACAATGCTGCCTGCAAGACAGCTCTTAAAGGGCCAGTGTGTCAAATTGTTAAGGAACCCTGTCTGACGGCGCGTTCCGTATTTAAGGCCACTGTCAGGAGGCCTTCCTTAAAAAAATAACTGCAATAGATGGCAGCTAATCAGGAGCAAGACCGCTTCCTTCTCTATGTATATTCTTCAATATATATATGGGATATATTGGAAAACCAAATGACTTATTGTACTGCAAATAATAATAAATAAAGCTAAAATTTGACACACTGGACCTTTAAAACGCAGCTAAAATATGGTGATGGCCCCCTGGTGGCTGACCTCGGTAGTGGCCATTAGCTGCGACATGACAACACCTCCTAAAGATAGCAATGCTAATGTAGCGGGTCAGCTGGAAGCCTCTTGAGGTTGAAGCTTCTGTTTGGGAAGCTAACTGATAGCAGTCCTGTCGCTATCTCGCCACTGCTGCGCAGAGTGATGTCCGCAGTGTTGTGACGAGAATTGCTCCTCTCTAGCAGCTGTGTCACGGTGTTGCAGTAACTTACATTCATGTAAAGAACACTAGCTACTAGCGATTATGGTGTTAAGTGCGCTAGTTGGTTGCGTGTAAGCTAGTCCTGCAGGACCCTCCTCCGATCTCCCCTTCATTGGAAAGTCGACTGAAGACTCCTGAATTGTTCAGTGAACTCCCGGTGAACTTTTTACACAAGTCGTGTTGTGTAAACTGTATGCGCGACCGTGGCCGTGTGTTATAGCGGGGCGGTCGCAGAGTCTATCTTAATTCTATTTTGGTTTGTGTTGTTGCTGCTCGGAGTGCGAACAGCCGCTAGCCAAACAAAAGAGCGAGAGTTCAGCCAGCTCCCTGATGGGATTTAAAGATATAAAAACAACAACAACAAAACACTTTGGGCCCTTTAACTTGACATGTGACCGTGTCAAACTCAAGTCACATTGAAGTTCAAACCAGCGCTGGAATGCTTGATGAGACTAACAGACTCCTGGGAGGTGTTGTGTTCAAAGGAATGAAGGCTAAAATCTGATCAAGTTTATCTACTTTAACATAGTGATTCCTGAAACAAATCACCAAGAATTGTAATTTTTTTACAACCTCTTTATCATTGAATGCCGTACTAGTGCAATATAGTAGCAGGCAATGGACACATACATGCACACAGTGGCACTGTTCTTGTGCATATAATTGACAAGCCTCTTTGTCTCTGTATTGTGAGATGCAATCCATTTCATTTTAATCTCATTTTCTACCTTTGAGGAATTCACTATATATAAGTCATACTAAATAAACTTTAGCAAACTAAAGCAGTGTAAAATATATATCTGTGAAAAAAAAAGGGATGAGGCCTTGACAATGCTGCACTAATTTGTGGCAGTTCTGCTACGGCCGCAGACGAGCCAGCGGCCCAGTGGGACCTCGCTGCAGCCCCAGACATTCCTGGGGTCGGCCACAGGCACGGCCGGAGCCCTTCTGTCGAGGGACTCGGTGGTCACTCCGTGACCCCAAAATACCACTTTCACTGTCACCCGGAAAAAGGAAACGACACCACTCCCTGAGAGATACCAGACAGCTTGTTGTGTTTTGGCCTCTCAGAGTGTGTCGTGCGTCGTTTTTGTCTCTCTGTGGTCACTTTGTCTCCAGCCGTTTGCGGAAAGGAAGGAGAAAAACCACTGATAAATGTCGAAAAGGTGATTGTATCCATCCATCCATCCATCCATCCATCCATTCACTCATCCATTCATTCATCCATCCATCCATCCATTCACTCATCCATTCATCCATCCATCCTTCCATCCATCCACTATACACTCATCCATCCAGTCATTCATTCATGCATCCACTTACCTGTCCACTCATCCATCCACTCATCCATCCATCCATCTATTCACTCATCCATCCATCCATCTATCCAACCATCCATTCATCCACTCATCAATCCATCATCCATCCATCCATCCATCCATCAATCAATAAATCCATCGACCCACTCATCCATCCATCCATCCATCCATCTATTCACTCATCCATTCATCTATCCATCCATCTATCCAACCATCCATTCATCCACTCATCCATCCATCCAACCATCCATTCATCCACTCATCCATCCATCCATCCATCCATTCATCTATTCACTCATCCATTCATCCATCCATCCATCTATCCAACCATCCATTCATCCAACCATCCATTCATCCACTCATCCACTCATCCACTTACATCTGCTCCTCCATCCATTCATCCACTCATCAATCCATCATCCATCCATCCATCCATCAATCAATAAATCCATCGACCCACCCACCCATCCATCCAGTCATTCATTCAAGCATCCACTTACCTGTCCACTCATCCATCCATCCATCCATCCATCCATCCATCCATCCACTCATCCACTTACATCTGCTCCTCCATCCATCCATCCACTCATCAGTCCAACATCCATCCATCCACCCATCCATCCTCTATTCTATGGCTGCTGTGTACCCTGCCCTGTGCTGGATCCTCTCCCAGTGTCTTGGGTTAAAGGAGGTGTTCCACCCTGGGCGAGTCAGCAGTTCATCACAGGGTCGACACACACACACACAGACAAACAACAATCCACACTCTCACACACACACACACACACACACACACACACACACACACGCACCCCTACAGACAATCCCGAGTGTGCACGTCTGTGGAATTTGGAAGTGAGGGAGGAAGAACCCACAAAGACGCAGGGAGCGAAGGGGCCCAGGGTTGGAATCAAACCTGCAACCTTCTTGCCACAAGGCAACGGTAGTAACTCCTGCACCACTGTGCTGCTGGTCTGTGGATCAGTTCATATTAACTTACAGTTATTAATCTGCCCCCCCCACTCCAACCACAGTGCTCTGTATGCCACAGCAATCTCTGTGGCATCTTTATAGCCTCCACCCCCCCCTCCCCGAGGGCATGGTTTGAGCAGTGGATCACCCAGTGCAGCGCTGGAGTGAAGTGGTCTTGATGCCGCCTGAAAGGTCTCTGTTCCAAGTCATGATTTGCATTGATGCATTCAGGGTGTCATGTTAACCCCCCCATTCAAGCCAAGACATCCGTGAAGGAATGTTTGGCGTTGATGACTGGAAGGCTGTCGAGGTCATTTGTCTTTTTCTGCCCTCCTCCCTCCGCTCGCACGGAGAAGAGGTAAAAGAGGAATTTATTTATTTGGAAAACAGTGCTGCTCCTTTCTTTTTCTTTTTTTTACTTTTACTGGTGCTCTGAGAATTTTTTCTTCTCTTATTTTTTAATTTTTGTATTTTTTTTTTGTATTTTTTTTAGAGCTCACTTTTTTTAAAACGCCAAAGCAAGAAATTGATTCTTCAGTAGACACTGACAATTTTGTGTACCGATTTTTATGTATTATATATATATATATATTTATTTTTATCTATTTATTTCTAACCAGCTTCAGGTTTCATTGGGTTAATAGCGGCGCCACCTCCATAAAAACCTCAGCGCGACGGTTTAGTAACTGGTTTTGTCCATTAGAGGGCGAGCAGGGAGCAGATTTTGTTCCTCCTCCTGCGCGTTTTGTGTTTTTCACTTGCGTGCCGCTTCGTGTATGAAGACAGTTGCCAAGAAAGATGCTGACGAGTCAAACACAGAAAAACACCCCAAGGCTTGGAGGCTGGCATAGAAAAATGTTGCATAAATTGCACAAAAAAAAGAAAAAGGAAAAAAAAAAAAAAAGTCTACAGTGAATCGGCTGGACGGCTGCGGTTCCAGTTCTTGATTGTCGCGTTCCGGAACGATTCAGCGCAGAATTTACTGATCTTTTGGAAGGTCTGCGACCCTCCCACTGAGTGCTTTATTGGTTTCCCAGACAGCCAAAGGTCAGGGGGCTACTTGGGTACTTCCTATCACTGCCCACCGTGTGTGTGTGTGTGTGTGTGTGTTTGTGTGTGTATGTGTGTACCAGCCTGAAATAGGCCCTGCTAAAATAGAGGAGCCGTAAGTCTCTTGACACACACGCACGCACACACGCGCACACACACTCGACAGCTTCAGGCATGAATAAATACGTGACGAACGTCCACCAGCAGACAAAGTCAAAACAGCTGCTCGTGGTTGAGACGTGCACGGCGCCCCCCTTAGGAATCCTTGTGTACTGCGCGCACCGACAATTTTAATTTACTCCATAAAATTAGCGAACTGGCTCACTTTCATGTCTAGTCAATAAATTATTGAATTGAATTGTGTGTCCGGTAAAATAAAAGCCCGACATTTTCTCTAAAAATACATGTATTTTTAAGATCCCCTTTTACATATATATAAAAAAAGGAACGAAGCTGTGACCCAATAAAAAACAGCTCTGCGACCCAAGAGCGGGTCGCGACCCACCAGTTGAGAAACTCGGGTTAAGCTAGACCGACTGTTAAAAATAGTTTTCCTCACACACACACACACACACACACAGGAGGGAGGTGGTTTCCAAGAAACTGTGCAGTTTCCACCGTCATTTGGCTTCACACTTGTTAGCTCTGAAAAGGCACTTATCTCCGCTGATGGAGTGGCCTTCAGGGCTGACTGGGAAAACTGAAAAGGATATCCAGTACATCTTGACAATGCCGCTCGGAGGAACACAGACTGTTGTCGCGGTCGGAGCCGTCTGAGGACCTGTACCACCCGACGCGCTCAATGTCCCTCTCTGCTCATCAAGGCGTTGCGAAAGGGAAGCCTGAAATTACAGGGCCGGTTGTTTTGTTGGGACGGGAGATTGCGTAACCCCCCCCGTCCCTGCGGTTGTTAGTTTTCCAAACATTGATTTTGGTGCGCGTTGTTGTTACGCATAAAAATAAAAAGAAAAGAAAAGAAAAAAAATACAGCTTGAGCTGCTGCGGGGGTTTATCTTGCTGCCTGCTGGACCTTTTCGTCGGATCGTTTAGTTCACTGTCCTCTGGGAAGAAAATTGGCAGCGATTCAATAATTCAACTATTGGGAATACTTTTAAAGCCATCACACTGGTTCCTGTCAAAAACAATTGTTGCACAAGCAAACAATATTGTGTCCCTAGCTCTTGAAAATGTTTCACCAGCTGCAGAGTTCTGGCCTGAGAGATGTAATGATAACACTTTACAGAACGGGTATAGTAAAAGTATTTATTTTTCAGTACTCACCGATACCTATACCAAGTACTTAACAAGGCCATTACAGATTATAGAATTACTTTTTTTTGGTGTTTTTCCACAGATGTTATTTGAACATTCCTCAACATGTTTTTCTAACAACAAGTTTCACTGCAGTACAAACACAAACTTAACAAAATTGTCATATACACACTTATAAAACTGGTATTGGTGTCGTGCAGCAACCTGTTTTACAACCCTGGTATCGGTACCGATACCCAATACTGGTATTAATATCGGTGCTTCCCTACTTACAAGGTCTAATGAGTGTAATGTGTTGCTAACACGTGTTTAGCGTGAATCCAGTGGCACAACTGACTTCAATTAATCTCATCCACTTTCTATTCAGTGGAAAAATAGTCAAGCTAATGCGTAAGCGGCAGATTGCAATAGGCGGCGCTCTTACAGGAAGAGTCTGATCCTAGTTTAAGGTCTGTAGCCTGGGTGGAAACAACTCGGTCGTACGGTGGCGATGAATGAGAGTTTGTCTTCTCCGGGGCTTCAGAGGAGTTAAGGGCAGACTCCTCCGCTCCGCTGTGAAGCCCTTTTGTGCACACATGCACAGGAGGAGGAGGAGTGGGAGGAAGAGGAGGAGGAGGAGGAGGAGGAGGAGAGACGGAGAATGTCAGTGTGGGCTTGTGCCGCTGGTGCCGCCGCTGCTTCTTCGCACAGACGGATCGCCTGTAGTCAGTCAGGTGGCGAGTTGACGTCCTTCGATTCAGCCTCCTGAAGCTACGACGGCTCATTGAAGTGCTCGTGAAGCGGGAGGGAGAGACGTTGGGCAGATACCTCCCGCTGTTCTGCTAGATGACATGTGAGTAGAAGCTTCAGTGCTGTAGACGTGAAGATTTTAAAACGTGTTGGTGTTTATTTATGTGATACTACTATCCCAACTCTTGGCCACTGGGTCTGGTTTTGTTAATTCCACTTTACTGTCGAACCCAAACGATGAAATTGTGTCCCTTGACTATTTACTTGGCAAAAGTAAGAGACACATTTTAGTGTTGTTTTATGCAACTCACCTGGTTCTTGTGGTTGAGCTTCTGAAAAACATATTGCTGCGTTTTCCCACTTCTAGATTCAGATGTGAGAATAGGATGAGTCCAGACAAAAATGAAATAGATGTTTAAATGAGGTGTGATTACTTGGAAGTAACACTTATATAAAACAAACAATGGAAAATCCTACCTAAAAATATATTTTTTCCTGATCCAACTCTTGTCAGCTATCGTGATGCTACGTTCAATTAGTATAGCAACCAAATACGTGTATCGACTGAAGTTTACTGCCCATTCAGGCTGATGTGTGTCTTTCTCTCCTGCCTCCGAGTGCCTTAACGCGTCGAACAGAGCTGAATATTTTGACCATGTGTTTTTGACCTCCGTTGTTGGCCACAAAATACTTGCTGCTGCTGCTGCTGCTGCTACGCGCAGTCAACTTTAAATCTTAAGTGTCGGGGTTGCCAGCCATTGGCTGTGGGTGGAGTGTTGGGGGAGGAGGGGGTGCGGGGGAGTTACATAATGTTGGTGGGGATGGTAGTTGATGCAATAGAATGATTTCATCGCCGAGGCTGCGAGTGTGTCCCAACTTTTGACTCGGATTCAAATGTCCTCTGGTCAAAGTCTGTTTCCAGAGAAAGAAGCTCACCGATGGCGACTCTGAGATGCAACCAACACTTATTTCTAATAGACGGACATGTGCTCAGCATGGAATTTTTAAAAGTAATGTTTTTCCTCTTAAACAATGCTTTTAATATTGCCTCAGTTATTTAATGGCCCCTAAAAACCAGATGATTCTTGATGATTTCTTGTTTTTGCTTCTCTTCTCTTCTCTTCTCGCTCTTTTGCTAATGAAATACGGGAACGAAAGTCTATGTTGCATTGTTGCATTTAGTTGACAGAGGAGTCAGGTGGAATCTGTGCACCAAACCAACAGCCGTTACAACGATCTACCATGACTCGCATCACCATGAGCTCAATAGCATGGATTTTCATTAAAGGCTAGCTTTTTCGCTACTGTTCTCAGTTGTTACAGAAGCCATGCATCCATTTTCACAATTAAGTTAAAATGAAGCAATCACTTTTTGTTGTTGTTGCTGTTGCTGTTGTTCCATGACTTCTGCTGACCTGAACGTTAGCACATCCGACACCTCTCAACAAACCTTCCCCTGATGATAAGGTGTGACCTCATCCAACGAAAGACATTGTCAGGCTGTTGGCAAAGACGTCGCTCCAAGTCCAAGGAGGACATCCAGTGATGAAGCGTCTGATACTTTGTGTTGGCAACAGGATTACGTATCACTATCGCAGTCCGGTCTTTCACCGTGGGGAGGATTTGCACTGCTTTGGCGTCAAACTTTTCTTGGGTCTCATTGCATAACAGCGGCGATGAAAAAGTTAATGACCTTCAAGGACGCAAAAAAAAAAAAAAAAGAAGACGGAGAGAGAGAATAAGCGCCTTGTTTGGTGTCGAGGAGTTTCTGCCTCGCAGGCGCTCACTGGCCGTGACGCGCTGATTTTTTGGTTAGCGTTTATTGAAGGGGATTCATTTCGGCTTTGGACATCGCACAAGTATGATGTCACTCGACTCTCTGGATGTTGTTGACACTTTAGTGTCCTGACGTGTCGTAAAAAATCTAAAGAGGAGTTATCTGGCGTCCAGTGATGTGCCAGAATGAGCATGCGGTCTGTTGCCCTGTTACCCGGCCTGAGGCTGTTGACGGCAGACCAGGTCTGAAAACCCATTCATTGCATTTCTCCATTTCTCTTATCCCTGATGCACTTCCACTGTACAGGGAGTCAGTTAGAAACCAACAAAAAGCCTTCTCAATAATTTACCCGAAAAAGTTATTTGACTATCTATCTATCTATCTATAGATAGATCTCTAGCTAGCTAACTAGCTACTGTATCTATCTATCTATCTATCTATCTATCTATCTATCTATCTGTCTAGCTAGCTAGCTAGCTATTGTGATTTTCTCCAGGTGTTTAGCGCCCCAGACCCTTTAACTGTAAGATGTAAGATGAAGAATGAATGAAATACGAGAGAAGTATTTTTTTTTTTTTAATCCACTGGGCAACACTGTCTTGTTCTAGACTCGCTATTAGCCCTGGCAAATTCCTCTACATGGTTCACTCGTCCCATTAAATAGGCCGCTACTGGTGGCTAAACTTGGGGAAAAAAGGTTTTCAGCCTGAACAAGAGCGCTGTTGGTCGGGTGCGACAGGAAATCGCAACTAACTGAATTTGAGGACACAAAGTCTTTTGTTTTGTTTTGTTTTGTTTTGAACTTTGTTTCGCTCGGCTGCGCGGTCTCATGTCACGGGGCTAATTTGTACCAGGTGTTCCCAGCAAACATGTCACTGAACAAATAAGAGGGTACCTCGGTCGGGTCAGGGCCTTTAATTAAATTAATGTCTCTCACAGTTTGTTCAGGGCACTTTTTGTGGGGAATCAGGTGACAGGAACTTCACCTAAAGCGATGCTCTTTGTTCCTGCTGCTCTTTCAGAAGAAAAACTGAGGGAAGCTTCTCTTCTCTTGTAAAGCCAGTGGCTCAGCTCTCCGCTTAGACTTTTCTCACCATGCTCCAGAAACTTTTGTTTTTTGTCTCCGATCAATGTAGAGTATACTTCATCTTGCCCTGTCATCAGGGCACTAAAAGGAAGGCGCACGCAGCATCAATCAATATTGTGCCAAACTCCCGCCATTATCTTTTCTTCTTTTTTTCCTTGATCCCAGTGAGTTTGCACTCAGGGACATTCAACTGGGAGCCTTTCATGCATATTTAATAGCTGCGGAGAAAGTGGCCATTAGGTTGGATGTTGTCTCTGGACTTAAAAAGGACTTGGCAGAATTTCAGGGTTATGGAATTTTTAGCGAGATCTGACCTCTTTCAAAGCTGTCAGCAGCAACTCAGCAAGTCAGTTCTGTGACTCGACTGTTTCTTTCAAAACTGACTTGAACATATGGATTTCCAGCGGCCTACACAGCGGCAGAACCGTGACACCGAGCAGTTTCACGGCACATTCTGTTTTAGCTGATTGCATTTTGCGCTCCCTGTTTTTCACACATATTTTTTTCCCCTCTCTGTTATCCCGTCTCCTGCTTCCCACCGTCAGATTCACAGGACTTGATTACCTTTTCGCTTAAAACCAAATGAAGCGATTTTTCCATTCAAGTTGTATCATTTACTTTGGGGTTGGCACCGGCTTTCAATTTGGCTGTTGAAACCTACAATCTACACGTTTTCTTCTCAGTTTTCCATCTTAAAGATTAGTTTGGCTTCATGGTTTCCGGTCCACTTTGTTGTCATAACAAACATGTTGACATGAGCAACAATTGAAGATAACCTCCGAATGGTTTCAAAAAAATCAGTTATTCTGAAACAAAAATGTATCTTATTTTAGATTGAATTGTTTTGCCATTTCCATGTAGTCACATTTCGCTTTGTTGCCAAATCAATGAGGCACTCAGCATTATTGATACACCCTCAGACAATCATGTCCAGCTCAGGTTCTTTTTTTTTAACTCTTCGGCAGCCTTGACCAAAAATCTTTTTTTTTTTTAATTCTTGTCCAGGTATTTGTGTGTCAGTTGGCACCGGACAGAAAGGCTCCCTGAAAATGTCTCATCGTGTCTTTGTACATTGTCCCAATTGTGGGCACCAGAAATGTACCTCTGACACACACACACACACACACACACACACTCTAGTCTAGCACATGGTGTTTGTCTATCTAGACCAGAGGGGAGACGCGCTATTTCCGCCTGTTAATGGGGATTTGTTGCCGTGAGGGTCAGAGCTCAAAGTTCAAAGGTCAAGAGGTCGCGCGTTTGCGCCATCTGGTCGACTTTAACTCAAAATATCAGCGGCGACTTCGGCCCGCCGCTCCTGTGGCGGCCGGGGCGCAGTCCATTTTTCGCCGGTGCAAATTCGATACGTACGATATATTTTTATCGGCCCATTAAAAGTTTCGCCTTTAACCGACGCACACGCAGACGTAGAATTCGTCGTGACGATTGCGATGGGCTGCGAATTGCTCGTCAGCCCCCTTTTTTTGGGGAAAAACAGAATGACAAAAACAACAACATTGGCCAGTCCAGACTGGTTAGACATGGATGACTCTCCCCCTGCTGCTCGATAATTAGTCACGGCGATGGGGGTCAGAATCGCCGACATTCTTCCCCGACTAATGTGCTCGGGATCACACAGCGAGTGTGCCCCCCCCTCCCTGGGGAGCCTGTACACACGGTGTAAAACATCACACACACACGCATGCAGTGGCGGCGAGGGCCGGCGTCAGAGTTTATTTGCAGGGGACTTCGCTCACGGCCGTTCCGGACAGTTAGCGGACGTGGCGTTTACGCCACAGACGCTTGTCTCAACATAAATAGTCGTGCATACCGTAAGAAAAAAAAAATTGTCACCGGCCTAAAGCGGTGGATTAGATTTCCCGCCGTACAAATTGGGATTCCGTGCATCGCTCGTCAGTCACGTCAACTCTGAAGTGAGGACACAAGCTCGTTAAAGAGGCCCCGGCCAATTTTGGCTTTCATTTGATGGGACCGGAGTGTTTTTTTGTTTTTTTGTTTGTTTGGGGTTTTTTTGCGCAGCACATGACATGGCCATAAGCATCAAGGATGAATTTGGGGAATTGAAATGGAAATAAGAGAGTGTGACATAAAGAAGGTGCATTGATATCCGGAGCTCAAACTGCTTAAATCTGAGTGAAGTCTGTGTTGACATCAGAAGGAAATTGCCAAAGCGGTTATTTGAATGTTTTTTGCATAATGGTTCCTTGCGAGAGCAGATAACAGTGCCATTGTTTTTGACATGCCTTCAATGGCAGAGTTGCACATACATTACAGTTGGTACAGAGTCACCAACCAGTGTAACTGCAGCTTCATTTCAGTCAACAAGCAATTTGAAGTAAACCAAACATCTAACAGCTTCAGTGTATCTTGCCAGTTTACAGTTGGAGACAGTCAAAGACGCACACGCACGCTGTCACCTGGTAATATCTGATACGCGATGTGGTAACAGCATGAAATGGCTTGGAGAGGAATAGAAAACACCAGGTGACGTTGTGAACAGTTTGTTCCACATGCTAACGCAAAAATAAATGGAAGCGTTGTGTGAGCTGGGTCATAGAAGGAAGAGAACTAAAAATAAACCAGTTCCAGGTGAACTTCAGGAAAGTCTTGTCTGTGTTTATATAAAAAAAAAAAAAAAAATCTAATCTGATCAGCAGCTGCTGATTGAATGCTAGTTTTTTTTTTTTTTTTTTTTTTTTTTTTTTTACTCGCTGGGCTTTTCTGTTTTCTCCATCTGTGTGCAGCAGCAGGGCGGAGTTTTTTCCTCATGATTCTGAGCTCCGCTTGTTAAACGAGTGCCTTTGGACAAAGTCGCTCTTTCCATTACATGAGTGTTTTGGACGCCACGTGGATGAAGGAGGGGTATCTCTGCATATGCGTGTGTTAAAAAAGAAAAAAAAAAATGACCCACTGTAATAAATGTCTGTATCTGGTACATTAAACATTAACATATAGGGAGTGCCAAAGTAAAAGTTTTCCTTTATTTTACGTACACAGTGGGGTGTGGGGGGGTATAGGGGGTGGGAATGGAGGAGCTGGAGCTGCTATTACCACACTGTGGCAAACACTGTGTACAAGGTGGAGGAATGTTAAAGGGGGGCGCCTGGTGTCACACCATCCCGAGTCCACACTGTGGATTTAAAAGCCCCCTCCCCGCCGCGGCCCACCGTCGCGCAGGCTGTTTTGACAGTCCTCCCACTCGTGCACACACAGCAGGGGCAGCCCTGAGACAAGTGAGCCAGTGCGGCGGAGAGATCGGCCGCAGTGCTGTCTGTCCGCAGCACCAAAAGCAGCTCCCTCTCATCCAGTTCGTCCCACTCGGGGGGGCCAGTGGGGCGGAATTTAAAGCGGGACTCAGTCTGCCGCGTTCACAGGTAGGAGAGCCCGTTCACGCACCTATTCATTCGTCTGGTGTGTTTTTTTTTTTCCATGCTGGCCTGCTCTCGCTGTGTACGTTTGTAAAAAAAGTTGTGAAATGAAGAAAGTTAGCCGAGCTCTTCTTTGATAACTCATGCCCGTGTTTATCTTTAATGTTTAAAGTGTATAAGCCTATGTGACCGGATTGCGTGCACGTCCCAGCCACAAGACACTTGGCAATACTCCAGTTGATGACCTCATCAAGCAGTGTTATGGTTTTAGTAGCTAACGGACAACTTTGTTTGAGAGAGAAAATCATGCCGCACAACAGTTCCTAAAAACCAGCGCAGCTTGACAGCGCAGCCACTCTTGTGTGTGCCGATCCCTTGGCATGTTTCCATCCCGGCCCGGCCAAGGAGACCGTGCAGTATTCAGCCTGCGTCCGCCCACCTAGCGCCACGACAGAGCTGCGTATTCACCGAGGCCGCGATGTGGATGTCTATAAGTTACAGAGACACAGACGGCTCCTTTGTGCGTCCCCTTTCCCAGCTGTAGATCTGATTTGGCCGCCTTTTCATGGGGGACCTAAGTGGACAAGGAGAGGGAGAATTATCTGCCACGGCATCCCTCCTCTGCACCCCTGCGGTGCACGTGACCGCACAACTTGTCAGCGGCGCGAGCGTACAACGCAGTTTGCGGTGCAAAAATACTCACAAATCAATGTCTTTCACGGGGAAAGTAAAGTCTGCCTAATGCAACACACGTGCCTGCTGCAGACTTCAGTTTTATGCTTGACATTTTCAGTTTCCAACAACTCCTAAAAGGACCTTTTTTTTCTCTACAGTGAGACCCATTTTCCATATTCCAGCGATGAGTTCATGCCTCTGACCGGGCTTCCCACTTGGTCTTTGCTGGACTTTGGGCGTGGCCGAATGTGAATATGCACGTTGACGAAATGTGCCTGTTCTCGCGTGTGGGTCCTCAGTCATCCATGCCATTGTAGCCTCGGAGTTGCAAGGCTGGGTTCAGAGTTCAGAGAACAAATCAGTGACAAGAAATCTTTAATGTACAACTAATTGCTCAGTGTGTTCTTTCGTCGGTTTTTGGGGCGATAGTACTCCGGTTTCCATCCGGTGACACAAATGAATATAGCAGGCTCAAGTGCAAGGCTGGCTCCAGTTCCTTCATGGTTTTTTTCCACAGTCAATGCCACAAACCCCGCTCATTTCCTGAGGCTGGTAGGATAGGTGGTCTGCAGCCAAAGTTTAGTATAACTGCAGTTGTTTTAGCCATGCAGTAATAATCTCTTGAGTCCAGTGGATTTTTTTTTTAAAACTCATATTTGCCACCTTTTGATCAGTGTCATCATGGCAAATCCCTTTTCTGCCATTAGCAAGGAAAGATTATCAAGAAAGTCCTGAGAAATAGTGTTCATTGTTTGCCAAGGAGCTGATAAAATCGACCCTAACAACATTTTGAACCAAATGCATTGAAAACAAATAACAGAAGCTCTGACTCAGGCATTGACAACCATCCCAGACCAAAGGGGAGATTTATGGATATAGAGATGAAAGAGGACATGAAGTTAGTTAGTTGCCTCATAAGCTACGACTGTGAAAGTGAAGTGATGGCTTTTTGAGTGAGCCTAAATTCTAACGAGCTTTTGTCACTTTGTTTTTTCTTTGTAGAAGTCATCCATACTCAAGGACCACTGGACGGTAGTCTCTACGCCAAAGTTCGCAAAAAGGATTCCATTGACGCAACGGTCACAGCCAACGGACTTCCACCCGCGGCCGCTGAACATGTCCTGCCGGCGGTTGACCATGCCTTGTCAGTGAGCAGCGACTCTGGAAACTCCACCGCCTCCATCAAAACTGACCGAACGGACGATGCCACAGCAGCCCCTCTGACTTCGGCCGTGATCCAGGCACACGCTCCCGTGCGCGAGGAGCTACCGCCGGTCCACCAGCACGTCCTGCCCGCTCCACAACCGATCAGTCCCCAAGAAAAACAGGAGCTGGAACAGCTGCTGAGTGGCCTCGAGGGCCCGATGCATCGCCAGGGCTACCTGTCCACGCCAACATCCGTGGCCGGCGGCATGCTGCACTTGGTCCCTGCCCAAGTCCACGTCAACGGACACGGCGCCATTGACAGAGAGACGGACATCTTGGATGACGAGCTGCCAACCAGCCAAGAGGGCAACAGTGTGGACAGTTTAGGGACGTTCTCCTCCACCGAGGGTCGCGCGACACCAGCGGATCTGTATTACCAGCCTGAGCCCGTAATCAACGGTCAGGATCACATCCCCTATCTGGAGCGAAGTGTCCCAGAGAGACCTCTGGAAGCGATTCAGCAACAGCTCCACAAATCCAACAAACCTGTCTCCCTGACCCATAAGGAGTCGAGCCCGTCTTCCGGAAACTACATGGCCACTCAAAATGGCAGCCTGCACTTCCCTCATCAGTTTAATGCTGGTCCGAGCTCGCTACCGCAAGCCCCTGCCCGCACTACCAGTAGCAGGGACGCCGTCCAGCGTGGCCTCAACATTTGGCAGCAGTTCGGTGTACCAGAGGAGCCAGTAACTGAGGGCGTCACCTTCAGTCCACCCTCTTCGGTCGCAATGGTTCCCAGCCACAGCCAAAGTCTCCCACAGTTCCCCATTCGCCACAGTGCCTCCCAGCAAGAAATTGAACAATCCATCGAAACCCTCAACTTGCTCATGATGGATCTGGGCAACGGCGGAGGTCATCCTGCTGCCACAAAGTTCCAGAGTGCCCCGCTGTCTGAGAACAACGTCGTGGTGACCACGCAGCCGTCCTTCACCCAGAGCCAAACAAGGCCCGCCTACCAGACTGATGGGAATGTTCACGCCAACTTTTCCTCAGTTCAGATGTCGCCCGGGAAAGCTTGCGTGCCCGAAGGGTTTCAGGCACCTGAAAGTTGCCCGTCGGAAAGAGCCGGGTCGAGTCTTTCCTTCCAAGCATCTCCAGCTAGTGGCGATCACATCTATCAAAAGCCTGCCAACTGCTACCAATCAAGTATACCATCCCAGCCTGTTGAGATGGGGCCAGCAGAAAGCAGTATTGCCGCGGCAGCATCCTCCCACCCAAGGAACAGCGAGCCAGACGAGGTCTTCAACGTGGAGGGTCTGGTGGCCCAGAGAGTGGCTGGTAAGATGACTTTGTTGCACTAATGTTTTTGACACCGTGGCAATTAAAAGAAAAATTCGTAACTTTTTAAACAACGATTTTGTTGTAGCAACACTTTCAAAACTCTAAAAAACAATTTAAAGGATTTGAAGATGATACAATTCAGAGTGTTATAATTTTACAGAAAATGGAAATACACAAGTAATTAAATGAGATGTCAAAACTCCCATTTAGGCCATTATTTTTGCAACCAACAAATGGCAAGGCAGCCACCATTTTGCTGAAATGGTGTTCTACTCTTTTGTTTTTGTTGAATTTTTGTTCAATTGTTGTGTGCGACCTCTTTGGTTGTCCCAACTGCTGAATATTTACCATGCAGTGATGTTCATGCAATCAGTCCACAGTTTAAATGCCTTCCTACAAAACACTGCCCTCTTCTCATTTCCCGAATGTCATCAGTTTCCTCTACGCGAGCTCAGACAGGAAGTGTCCACTTCCATCCAGCTGGTTTACAGTCCCAGCATAAGATCATCAAAGATTAGCCGGGGCAACAAAAAATATGATAGAGTCTGCATTTAGCAGTGTGATTAGCTCAGGTTGTAAAGGCTTGACCAAGGTTCTCTGTTGGCAACGGAAAATCCGAAGAACGCAATTTCCTCTCCTTTTCTGTTTTCATGGGCGTTACTTCCTTCTCTTTTGCTGTTGTCATCACCTTTCCTCTTTTCTGAATATTCGTGTCTTTACCCAGAGTACTCGGCTCGTGTCCAAAGCGTCATGCCCAGCATGACCTCTTCCCAGCCTGAGCACCGCCGTTCTCATTCCCTTTCTGGTTGGTTCTCACATCCTGCCTGAAGGAACGCTTGGCAAAATCAGTCGTTTTATCCAGTGCTCTCGCTTCCAAGCCAGTTTTCTGTCTTGCAAATGAATGTGGAGGGCTTCGGTTTGCATTTAACTGCCCTTTTTTTTTTTTTTCTTGATAACAAATTGACTTCTTTGGACCTAACGCATTGACTTTGAAGAGCTGCAGCATCGTTTTCAGACTAACCGCTTAAATCTCGCTTGTTCTCCCATAAAGTTTGTTCTGGCCTTCGGTCCTCCTCTACCTCATGTCCTTTACCTCATGCTCAGGGAATTAGATTAACTGTGGGGCAAACAAGAATCCCCAGCAGGATAACGCTAAAGTTTCGCAAGAATGAGACAGGAGCCGCACAAAGGATGCTCTGTCCCTTGCCAGGAGAGTTCATGTCACAAGATCCATTTTGCCCACATCAGGGAACAATACCAAGGACAGGACACAGTAGCCTCATTGAAGTCTGCTTTTTTTTTCTTTTTTTTTCCCCACTCGTACTGTTTTCAAGATATTTAAAGCACAAGAGAAGACACCGAGTCCGGTCGGAAGAGCCGGGCTGTCCAGTTGTAAATGTCACGAGAAGGCACAAGTGTTGGCGGAGCACAGAACTGGCTTGTCTGACAATTGGCAGCTGCCACTCCATCTTTTTTGTTGATTTTGTTGTATTTTTTTTTCATTTTTTTAATGATAGTACAAAAATATACAAGAATGGTTTTGCCTCAGTTCAGCTCATTTTAGTAGCTCTATATTGTTTGAGTGGGTGTTTTTTTATTTATTTATTTATTTTTTAATGTATAATAGCATGAAGCTAAGAGTATCTGTCGAGGTGTTTACTGTCAGAATCGGTTTGGGTATTTGGTTCCACTGGTCCTGGACTGGTTCATGAAAGAGCAGCAGCTAGAGTCCAGGTTTCAGTTAGCAAACCATTTAACTGAATCATTCACTGAACTGGACTCATAATAGTATCGTTATGTGTCTCATTCCAAAGAACTGGGCAGTGATTCGCAATTTTAGTATTTATCTATTTTCCACATCTCCAATTAGTTTACAATTTTCTTTGTTTTTCATCATCTTATTTGTTTTCACCCAGTTGCTTTGTCTGCCTCTGTCAACTGAAGTTGCAATTAACTGAAATGGGCTGGGTTGCCGCTTCAAGCCTTCGCCCGATCCGACCCCCGACACTCTGCACCGTCCGGCCTGTATTATTCATATGAGGAAGATGTCCCACTTAAAAACTAACCAGTGATTAATTATTGCTTCGACTCTGATAATGCGTAAAGTATTAAACGTTCACTTTTAGTTGCATTTTTATGCTTGACTTTTTCTTTTTCACTTTTAAAATGTACATTTAGTTTGAAGTGATTTCTACGACGTTTTGTCTTAAAATGTTTTCCCATCCCCAAATTCCAGGTTGAATTCTTGGACATCTTAATTCATTCATTTTTATTTCATTGGTTTTGCATTGACCAGCCACTAACCACTCATTAACCGAGTGTGTCTGCATGCTAAATTCAAAGATTTTGCAGCCTGTTTCTCTCCTATATGTGCGCGGTGTCTGCAGTGGTTGCTCAAAGAGCCGAGAAAATTTAAAAAAAAAAAATAAAATAGACCCTCCAGGCGAAGGCACTGACGTAAACACCCATTTGTGCAGGTGTGCAGGCCCGCGCGGCATCAGTGGAGGAGGCTGCGACGCTGCCCCGGCGTCGCGTCCCCAGCGAGAGCCAAGAGCAGAAGGCCGACGACGACGACCCCTCCGCCGACGCCCCGGTGCGCTCGCCCGTCCGCTGTGTCTCTCCGGAGTTCGTCAGCGCCATCGCCATGAACCCCGGTGGGAGGCCGAAGGAGGTAGAGAATCGGCCGTCGCGTCGTCCAACTTGCGTTCACTTTTTTTTTTTTTTTTTGCCCTTTGGACACGGTGGTGTATTTCTGCTCTGTCATGCCGCTGTTCTTGCCCCCCTGCAGAGACACATGCACAGCTACCGCGAGGCCTTCGAGGAGATGGACGGCAGCGCCGCCAGCCCGACACCCACAGTTGGTGGTGAGGCGTTTCCCCAAACCCCTGCATTTCCCATTTCGCCGCAAACCCCTTACTTCAACCTGTGTAAGTTTCTCCTCGTGGCTGACCGAGGGCTTTGTGGAGCTCAGACTTAGCGTCAATTCTAAAAGGAAAAAAAAAAGAAAAAGTCTACTGTTTATCCAATTCTGACCAAGTTTTGCATTTCACTTCTTTGGATATAACCATTCTTCTGTGTTACGACTAAAGCAAGTTACTACATTGCGACAATATTGACTGGCAGTGAGGTCACTCAGCTCTTGTGAAATGAAGAAGATTAAAATGTGATGATAAATGATGGAAAAGATCTCAGGCAACAAGGATATTTTCCCCCTAAACTTAAAAATGTCTCTTTAGAAATTTGGGGCCACACCCATAGTGATAAAACAAAAATCCTCCTGCGTGACTCCATGCCTTTTCAGTTCAGCCCATGGGTGCATTTTAAATGCCTCTTGTTTTGACTTATGATTCGAGACTGAATCTTTAGTATTTAAAACAAATGACCTGGCCATTCAGTCAACATTTTTAAGTCCCAGAGACAGAATAAGGTGTTTTTGTCAATAGTGGTAACAACAACATTGTGTAGCAACGGAAAGACGATGAAGCTGAAGTGACAAAAATAATGTTTCAGAAGTTTCTGCCTCAGAGAGAAAAGAGATGAAGACCCACCAACCCTCACTCCCCCCGCTCCCACAAAAAAAACCCCCAACAAATTCAAAAGAGTCTGACGCATCAGGTGCTGCGTCAGCGGCCAACTTCATCAGTTACCTCATGGAGTATTTTTGCCTATCTCCCTCAGCACATACCCACTGAAGTTAGTCATAAAATCACACCATATTTTTAGTACCGACTCTGCGCTCACCATCTCCCAAAGAGGGAACGAGGCCGCGTGTGGCGAGACGAGGCACGAACTGAAGGTTGAGATCAACCAGTTGAATGTTAACTGGGAAAAAAAAAGGAATTCAAGTCAAGCCAAAAGAGTTGACCGCTATCAGTCAACACAAACCACTCTTGCAGTATTTGGCCTCACTAGGTGCACGGTTAGCCGGTCAGTCATTGTACTACCCCTGCCACATACACACACACACACGCACACAAGCAGTGTCATTGTGCGACCACACTGTTGCAAGTGCAAAGAATTGATTTGGATTCTTTGGTAAGTGGATGATGCACGTTTCTCTATCAGAGGTCCACCGTCCCACAAAGTCAGCCAGCAGACCCCCCCCCACCCCGACCTGTCCCCCTCTCTCACCCTGTGCCACCCAGTGACCCCCTTGACCCCATCGCTCACCGTTGTTCTGCACCGTTCTTGTCGTGAAGTCAGCTGGAGAGCAGCAACTCACTGCGGACACCAAGAGTCGCCACAGCTACAGATGGCAGACTGGGCAGATGCCAATAATCCAGCAGCCAATATGTTAAGAGAAGTGGAAAACTGGGGAAAAAAAAAAAGATAACCAGTTTATTTAAGAGCTCTGAAATGATTACAAATCATGACCAACGTTAACCAACATTCATAGAGCCGTGGCCATACAAGTCAAAAAGAAAAAAGGAAAAAATAAATAAATGAAAAACCCCTCAGCTGTTTTCTTCTCTAGTGTCTCAGCAGCTGCTGCTCTCCGTGTTGCAAATGTCACCTGCGTTTGAATTTGTGTTGCTGCCTTGTGTCACTGCGCCCACACCCCTGCTTTGCCCCCCCCGCCCCCAGGCACTTTAAGAAAAAGTTATGTCTCGCTCGGAGACATAGCTGTGCTAGCAACATGTGTTTTGTCATCACAAAAGGTTGCCTAGTCCTCCCTGTTGCTTTTTATGTGTTAATGCCAGGAGGACGAAAAAGGAAAAACTGTAAAAAAAAAAAAAAAAAAAAAAAAAAAAAAAATCAATTGAATTAGAGACTAGAAAGATTCTATCGTGACTATCAGTGCAGCTCACCTTCCCCTCTTGGTTAGTTTATCTTCTTTTATTGTGATTATTTAAAACTTTGCATGTGCAACATTGTAAACAGTTCCTATGAACACACAAAGACACCGAGGGAGGAGCATTTTCTCAGACTGGAAACCTCGGCGCAATCCCAAAAAATTGGCTCCGGCTCAGCCAAAGCTCGGCTTTCACGTCAGCTTTGCGTTTTCACAGCGACTTTTTCCTCCCGCGGCTGATCGACGCAGGCGGTGCGGCCGCCCTTCTGACGCTCTGTGATCGGTCACACGCATGGTTCTCCCTCCACCAAAGCATGAGCGCACCCCTCTGAACATGTGCCTCCAATGTGTGTTGTGATGTGGTTGTGATCTTGTGACAGCTGTTTTACTCGTGCGTAGTTAGTAATTAGTCAGTCCTAAAGGTTGCGTTTGAACGCACAGTTCATCGTTAAAAAAAACAACAACAAATGTGTGTGTCTCCATCTTCGCTGTTTTGGAGAGCCTGATTTGTCGTGGCAGTGTCTCCCCTTCCTTCAGCGCTGCTGAGCTGGATGGCACTCAAGATGGATAAATCTGAGTTTTATGCTATGATGATAGCTACAGTTATGTTACTTTAGCTCAGTTTTCACCATTACAGCAGAATCAGGTCAGACACTGACAAAATATCAGCAGCTGTCAGGAACCCTGTTTAAAGCCTGTCTGTGATGCTGCTGTATGCTGATGACTTGCTCGTTCTTTTCCAGGTCGATCCCCTCCTGGTCTTGCCAAGACTCCATTGTCAGCTCTGGGCTTAAAGCCTCACAACCCAGCAGAGATCCTCCTGAATCAAACTGGCTCAGGTCAGTGTGAACACACATACAGTGGAATCACAGCATTTGGTAGCACGTGAGAAATGGAGGGATTTTAATTTGTTGTTTTTTTTTTTGTGTGTTTTAAAATGACTATATTCCGGCCAACTGACTGTAGTTATGTTTGTGCCGAGTTAATCAATGAATCGTTTTCCTCTTGAACACAAAAATTGGTAAACAAATGTGTTAATGTTAAAAAAAAAACAACAACTCAGTTTAGTTTTTGCTGCTTTTTATACAAGAACATACTCCAGATATAAAGGATATCGCACCAAACGTCACTTTCTACCTATTTTGTTTTGTTTCCTTAATTGTTTTTTTTTGTGTGGATTATCTCCGATGTTGCACCACAGATGATGAGAGCAGTGAGTTTAGGGAAGGTAAGCACCATACACAGTGTCACAGTTCATTGTTCCCAAGGTTCTCATATCCTCCACCTCATCTTATTTTAATTAATGTGCAGATGCAGTCATAGTCATGTTGCCATAAAAAGCTAACAATAAAAGTTCATTTTCATTTCATTTGTTTTCCTTGACATTCTGGACATCCAGGAGGAGCCATTTTATTTTAAATGCTGTGCCGTTCTCTTCATTTCACTCAACAGAAGTTTGTAGAAAAGCCTGTGTCCAAGCCACCAGCATGCGCTTGACAAAGTTATGAACCTCTTTGCAGGCAAATTGATCATTAATGTCCTTTGAGTAGGCCCGTCCCTTAGATTCAGTCATGCTGCAGTGGCCTTACAATGTTGTCCAAATAGGTCACGTGACCATTCCACACTCTACTGTCAAACAAACATGTTGCCTTTGTTTAAGCAGGACCTGCAAGTCTTTAACTTCTCCTCATTCTCATCATTTTTTATTTAAGAAAATAAATGGTTGCTCTGATGCACACTTATTTTTTTTTTATTATTATTTTTTTTTTTAGCATAAATCAATTAAAAAACAAATGTCTTCCATACAGCACCGAGGACCTACGTTGAGTCTGTGGCAAGGTCAGCAGCTGGTGGTGGTGAGCAGCCCACTTCTTCTTGGAACACCAGCCCACCGGCAGAGCCTTTTGGCCAGCGGAGGAGTCCGAGTCCCGCCTCTGACTCATTGAATCCACCCTTGTCTAGCAGCAGCCCCATCCACAGATCACAAGGGTGAGTCCAGTCCACCTGTTTCCTCTTCTCTTCTCTGTCAACCAATAGCTTTTGAAAATCCTCTCTACTGTTTCGGCTTTCTGAGGGGAGTAACCCTTCATCTTAAAACAAAAAAAAGACAAATCAAAACAAAAACAACAATATATATATATATATATATATATATATATATATATATATATATATATATATATATATACATATATATGTGTTAATTGCGCAGTTAAAATGAGTTTGAGTTAACGCGTTATTAACGCATTATTAATGCATTATTAACGCATTATTAACGCGTCGACAGCCCTATATTCACTTTCTGAAAAAATAACTTTTTCACGACAGTCACATTTCTTGAGATGTACCTGTGTATGTTTCCCCCTTAGCGAACAACTCTTGGAGCACAGTATCAGCACTCCGTCCCAACCCACTACTGATGTGAGCTTCCACTCCCAGCCTAAAGAGGGCGCCCACAATGCACCCATCCTACCTTCTCAAGCTCTCCACACCCCGAACTCTGCTTATCTTGACTCCAGCCCTCCGACCTCCGCCTACCGTGGCACAGCAGTCCCTCAGCTTTCTTACCTTGCTGCCAGCGCCCCTGTAGTGGAATATGTGGTTACAGATCCCACACCTTTGGCCTCGAATCCCGTACACACGATGCCCAGCCACGGAAGCCCTCATGCGATTTACCGAACGGACATCCTCACCCACCCAAACTACAACCATATCCTCCAACAGCACCCCCACGCCAATCAGGATGGCCCAATGATGGGGCAGCAGAAACCACCAATGAATGGCTTTGACGCCGGTGTGTTGGGTCTCGGCGGCAGCCCCGTCCTCTGTCGCCGCCTCTCACAGGGAACTCAGGGAAGCCCCGTCCTCAGCAGACAGGCGTCTTTGGGACAAGGGTCTCAGCAAAGTCCCGTCCTCAGCAGACAGCCATCCCTCGGCCAGCCAATACAGAGTAGCCCCGTGCTGGGTCGACAGCCGTCTGTCGGCAACCCTCAAGGAAGTCCTATTATGGGCCACCACTCGTCCATGACGCAGGTTTCCCAACGAAGCCCAACCTTGGACGTTCACCCCATGCACAGCGGTTACACGACCCCAGACGAGAGACACGGGAACCTGTCACGGCAGAGCAGCTCCTCAGGCTACCAAGGACCGCCGACGCCCTGCTTCCCTGTTTCGCCAACGCCCTACCAGGACGAGAGAGTCATCGGAACGGGCGTGGGCTTCCGACAGGGTAGCCCCGCCCCTGGTGTTCAGCCGCAGCTCCCGGAGAAACGGCGGATGTCGAGCGGCGACAGGCCCAACGGAGGGCTGTCGTACGGCACCCTCAACGGGAGGATCAGGTCCCCGGCGAGCGGAGGAAGCACTCCCAGCTACTTCCACACTCTCTCCGACTTCTCCAGGTTCAATACGCTTGGTAAGGATGTCATTTGATTTGCACAATGTTCTTAGAAAAAAAGCTTCCACTTACTTAGGGTGAATTCCAATTCCTCCCTTAACCCTCAATCTCAAGCCTCAATCTCAAAAAAGTGCAAGTGCTGTCCCGATTCTCAGAAGATCAAGTTGAGGGACAAGTTTAAGGGCTGTATCGCCCTCAATATTGAGATTCTCCGGCACCACCCTTGGGAGCAAGGGCTACCCAAAAGGCATTGTGTGTTTTCGCCAAGACATCTTCGAAAAAGATGGCGATGAAAAAACCATACGAAACCATTTTATTGTCTTAGTTTAAGACTTTTTATGGATTATTGACATCGTTGTTGCGTAACATTTTTTTTTTTTTTACTTTACGATGTTTGTCAGCCGGACCGGCGGTCCAGGCTTCACGTTACTTGTATACCTCATTGTGTAGCGACGGAGGACTTCTTCTTTTTCGTCGTCTTTTTCTTCTTCTTCTTCTTCTTCTTCTTCTTCTTCGTTGTCGTCGTCTTCTTCTTCTTGACAGACTGGACGTATCTTTGGCGTAAGGCCGCCCCCCACAGTCTGAAGACGTAACTGCACTTAAGGGGTGTCCCATTTCTAAGTCACAAGATTGCCCTTACACTTATTTTTGAGGGCAAAGATTGAGGGCCAAAGATTGAGGGTTAAGGGCGAGGGTTGAGATTGAGGGTTAAGGGCGAGGGTTGACATTGAGGGTTAAGGGAGGAATTGGAATTGGCCCTTACACTATGGTTGGCGATGCATTAGTGCCATCAACCACATAGTAGACTGACTGGGGTCACCAACTTCACAGCTACAATCAACTTTTGCTTAATTGTCTGGTCTTGTCAAAGAAAGGAAATGGCTCTATGTTGTAGAATATTGACTAGCTTCCAAGCCTCTTAAGATGTGTCCTACAAGTAAAACAATCTTTAAAAAAAATGGCATTAATATCTCTGCACAGGAAGCAAATACTCTACATTCTCCCAGACCAGCATAAAAGCACACTTCACTCAAGTAATGCCATGAACCTTCAAGTATTCATCCTAAATGAGCGGCATACTGTCTTGCACCAGTTGCATTGTACATCCTCAGATAATCTATGTCACACATAAAGAACATACGATGTCCGTCACACTCTGCAAAGGCTCAAATGTGACCATCATCACCTTTTCTGCTGCAGACGGAAGCCCTGAAAGCAGGCTCAATGTCAAGTTTGTCCAAGACACGTCCAAGTTCTGGTACAAGCCAGACATCTCCAGGGACCAGGGTAAGACCAAATAACCTTGTGTATTCATGTAGGCTACATGGATATACTGTCCTGTATCCATGCATCTCTGTACTTTTGCTTGGTTCTTGGCACATTCTTGTTTCATTGTACTTCCTCAACAGATTACCGCATAGTGAATAGACGCACATGTATAGCCAGCTGTTTGAGTGTATTTATTACAAACGCTCCTCTTCTGATCTCTTTGTCCCTTACTAGTTTTCTGTTGTACTCTGCTGCCTGCACTGGTTTGCTAGCGGGAGTCAAAATGTGGACTAGTTAATTAGTGAGAGCCACCAGTTCACACGTTATGTGTTCTTAACCTCACTTGTTAACCAATTGGGTCTGTAATGCCCACCGATTGTGCTTCTGTAAGCCTTCTAGTACTTCCTGTTGGAGAGTCTCTGGCTTTGCTAAGTACTGAAAGGTGCTCATGAGTGGAACTGGTAAAAAAAAAAAAAAGTGATAAATGAGTGGACGCCCATTGTTTTTCAGCCATTGGCCTGCTAAAAGAGAGGATCCTGGTGCGTTTGTCATTCGGGACAGTCACTCTTTCCGGGGAGCCTACGGCTTAGCCATGAAGGTGGCCTCTCCTCCGCCCACGGTGCATCAGAGCAAGAAGGGTAAGTGTAGCAGGAAAAAACAAATCAAAGACACGATGAAATATGGAATCCCAGTAACACATCGGCGAGTTCGTAATCTTCACATAATGCAAAATATGAGAATATTTTATTGTAAGGTAGACAGATTGAACAAAGGGACGTCGAAACAGACGGTTCGTCTACCTGAATAATGAAGCGCCGTCTCTGTGTTAATCTGCTGCTTTACCGTCAACGCTCTCCCGTTGCAGGCGACCTCACCAACGAGCTGGTGAGGCACTTCCTGATTGAGAGCAGCCCCAAAGGAGTGAAGCTGAAGGGCTGTCCCAATGAGCCTTACTTTGGTAAGAGTGACCCTGCCAGCCGCAACCATCCCCCCAAAAATAGGGGGCTGGGGCTCAATCAAATGCTAAGCTACAAAATCTAAATATAAAATCCATGGCCTCAAATCCTTCTGTAGTTGGATGGTGTTTGACTGGCTTAATCTCCCTTCTAATTAGTCAGGAGGCCTGTCGGCCATGTGTGTATCTACTGGGAGATGCAACTCTCCACCTGCCTCTCGGCCACAGCTTCAGTCTGTAATAATGCTAAAATCTGTCAAGAGACTGGAAAAAGAAACTGCCTATCGATCAATCAATCAATTAATCTTTTATTTATAAAGTACATCCAGAGGCCTCTCAAAGTGTTTTACAAAATCAAAAAGAGAAGCCAGCTGATCCTTTCGGAGCAAGCATGACGCGACAGTGGCCAGGAAAAAAAAAAATATATTCCCTAGTGGGAAGAAACCTGGAGCAGACCGCAACTCTGGAGGTCGGCCAGAGTCGCCAATGCAATACAAGACATGGAGATAGAGGCAAGGTGCTGTGCTTAATGCGATGCACAAGCTTAAAGTGTGAGCCCGTCGACGGGTCGACGAACAGAACTTGCAGCCTTTTTGTTTTTTCCTTGAAATGAAATCATGTCCAATTGTGGGTTGAGGATCAATTTCTTCATCCATCTTAAGAATGCTACTTCCAGTCAGTTACAGGAGTGAATTTCTGACTTTTTTTTTGTGTCCCTCTGCCAGGCTGCCTGTCTGCCTTGGTTTACCAACACGCCATCACGCCACTGGCCCTGCCCTGCAAACTGCTCATCCCCACGGCAGGTATGTCCCAACATTTGGTAGCCGTTGTCTGAAGAGCCATGTAATAGCCATGTAATAGCCATGTAGAGAGAGAGAGAGAGAGAGAGAGAGAAATGATAGTTTTCAACTGAGTGTTAAATGTTAAAGTTTTTTGAACACATTTTGCATATGCACATTCTCCCAACAGTGATTAGTAGATATAGTATAGTTCATATTGAATATTAGCCCCGGGAGCTGCTTGAGAACGGCATATCTGCAGCTAAGCCAACAGTTCCTTCTTGTCTCGTCACTTTCAACCGTAAATGAAGTTCCTGGCGGGAAAAAATAAAGTTTTTTGAATCGAATTGAATTTCCCCGCCTGTGTCTCATTATTGCCTTTGTTGATTGTGACTGGTTGTCAGATCTCATTGAGGGAGCGCCGGAAGTCGCCACAGTGAACCCAACGGCTGAAAGGCTCAAGCAAGGAGCAGGTAAAAACATATGACGGTTAAATTAGCTGAAACAGGCTGCGTGTCATCTGACCACCAGGACTGGACAGACACTGCGACTATTTATCCTCCCACTGGGAAATAAACGCAATCAAATCAAGCTACCGTGATTAGCCGCTTCGACGGTTGTCCAGCACTGGTCAGGCTGTTGAGGCTGTCATCAGCCAACAAATGATGTTTTATCTGCACCGACTCTCTGTGTTCCCTCATTCTGACAACGTGACGTCCTTGTTATCCCAGTGCAGAGGGCCCCTGCCGATTCACATGGTAAAACCCCTGTGCACTCTTGTTTAAGAAAAGAAAAAAAAAAAAATTAAAAATCTTTAATCTGGAATGTGCACCTTGTCTGTTTGTTGTGTGTCGCTGCGTGTCTTAACCTGCACAAGTGAAGAGGTGTGATTTCCTGGACCTGCAAATGCATTTTTTTTTTTTTCTTAGGATTTGTTTTGTTAACTTGAATGTCCAGCTTTGTGCTTATAACAAGAAGAATGTTTTTATTTGGAATGATTTGGAGGGATTTTTTTTTAATCCCCCGGAGCTCTTTCGAACCCTGTCCCCCACCTCCCTCCCCTCTCCCACCTCCACCCCCAAACCCATCGCCCAATGCCAAGCTTTGCTCCAGACAGCATGGAAGAGGAAAAAAAAAATGTGCATGTGCAAGACAAAATATACTGTACTAATGTCAAAATGTTAACCGCCGGGACTCAATTTAAATTCAAATTTCCGATGTTGATCTCACACGTCTGATTTTTCTTCCCAGCATGCAATGTGCTCTACATCAAATCTGTAGAGATGGAGTCCCTGACGGGCCCTCAGGCCATCGCCAAGGCCATATCTGAGACACTGGCCGCAGCGGTGCCACCTACTGCCACCGTCGTGCACTTCAAGGTGTCCTCACAGGGCATCACGCTGACCGACAACCAGAGGAAGTAAGTTCGGATTCTCAGCGTTTTGGCACCGTACTGGTTGTGCTAGAAAAAAAAAAAAACAACAACAGGAAAAAAATCAACCCAAAACCAGTTCAGACAGTTTCAGTCATTTTTTTTTTTTGCATTTTTTCCCCATTCATTATTACTTTTTACAAACGGTATTATGTTAAAAAAAAAAAAAAAAGTGTAATATTACAACCTTGTAATGAAGCAAAAATACAGCAGCCAAATAAAAAAATTCAGACAGTTTCCTGGAATTAGCCAAGGGTTACAAATAATAAAAAAAATAAGACAATCTATATGGAAAGTAAGCATAAACTGTACATGTTAACTAATTAGCCTTTTTTAATTTTTAAGTAGTTGTTCCCATTCTTTATTACTTTTTTATAAACGGTCTTATATAAAAAACATAAGCGTAATATTACAACCTTTTAACGGAGCTAAAACTAAGCTAGCTAAAATAATTCATATCATTTATTATTATATTGATTGAATAATTCTTGTTTACCCGTCGATTGATTAATTACGTGATTGATAAACTAATTGATCGATTGATTCTTTAGGCTTTTCTTCCGACGACATTATCCTGGCAACACTGTCACATTCTGCGACACGGATCCTCAGGACAGGAAGTAAGTGAGAACAGAGTTCAGACTCTTTTCAGACGGTTACTGCAGCCTGAAAAACACCGCAGCAAGCTTTACACCTTCAACGTCCCGTCGTCTCCAGAGTTAATAATAATTGTCATGCGCATTTCCCCCAAAATTCTTCCAGGTGGAACAAGCCTGAAGGTGGCGCAGTGAGGTAAGTCAAACAAAGCGTGCGACACTTTGGTGAATCTTGCAAACATGTTTCAGAAGAAGAAGAAGAATCACTTTGTTATTGTACACAAGACACAATAAAATTATTATTATTATTATTAAATTACACTCTTAGTGCATTTTACACACATGTAGGGCCCAGCAATCACATGCACAGGGGCCCCATACACAATGCATGGAGAGGTTCTCAAGGCTGGGGCCATTTTCAGCGCACGTGGAGCACAATGGGGTCGCACCTTGCTCAAGGGCGCCTCGGCAGTGTCTCTGGAGGCAGACAGGCACCTCTCCAGCCACCTGTCCACCATTCATACTTTTTGTCCAGGGTGGGACCTGAACTGGCAACCCCCTGGTATACTTTATAAGTACTTTGTTACTTAACTTGAGTATTTCTTCTTCTGACAACTTTTTACTTTTACTCCCTACACAAATATCTGAACTTTCTACTTCTCACATTGGAAAAAAAAAAAACATGCTTGTTACTTTTGTGTTTAAAAGTGTTTAAAACATACAAATTCTGTTCAAAGTACTTCTTAAACTGGAGCTATTTGAACTCTATTATATACTTTATATTAAAAAAAATGAATAATTTCTTAGAAGGAGATTGTTTTCTAGTACATCGGCTTTTCGGTCCCTCTGGTCAGCTCAGCCCAGATTATTCTTTCATTACCGTACTTTTTCATTTTTGCAAAATTCCATCAATTAAATGAATTAAATCAATGAATGTATTGTTTCATCAATAGGAAAAAAAACAGTACTTTGACTCTTACCTGAGTATTTTTTTTTTTTTTTTGCACAAGTGTCCTTACTTGTAGTCAAGTAAAGAAAGCAAATACTTTTCCCACCTTTGTTGGTTTCCAAACCAAGGCCAAACGACTGAACTGTTTTGTTTTGACTGTGACAGAGGAAATTGTCCCATTGTGTTTGCAGTAATAGCGCCAAATAATTAAAAAGTACATAGAACATTTTTAGTGGGTGATGAGAGTGAAAAGCCTTCTCTCTCCTCCTCTCCAGGCTCTTTGGCTTTGTGGCTCGCAAGCAGGGAAGCACGACGGACAACGTCAGCCACCTCTTTGCCGAGCTGGAGCCCGAGCAGCCGGCCACCGCCATCGTCAACTTTGTCTCCAAGATGATCGGCTCGCAAAAACGATGAGAGGCTGACGACCGCCGGCCCTGGCGCGCTTCCCCCTCCAACTTCTTCGGTTGCTTCTCGGCTACTTCCTGTTCTCGGCTGCCGCTCGTTTTTTTTCGCGCGTCATGTGCGTTTTTTTTTTGTTTTTTTTTTGCTAAACGTGCGCTACCAAAAGAGAGCGTGTGCGCTGTATTCCGCCAAGAGGGGCTGCTCCCGCGTGCATGTGATTATTATTATTATTTTTTTTTTTCAGTTTCTTTTCGTTTTGTTTTTTTCCGTGGACGGAATCCAGAATGGATCAGAGGAAGTGCAGGATGAGGGTGTGGTTGTGTGTGTGTGTGTGTGTGTGTGTGCAGACAGGCGGGGCGGGAGAGCAGCTCCATCTCCTCGGCAGGGTTCTGCGTACAGGAAGAAAAAGTCAAGTTGTTGCGACGTTAGCAAGGGATTGAAAGTCTTCTCGGGCTTTTGGACTGGTCAACCAAAGATTTCTTTGTTTTGTTTTTTTTTTTTTTTTAAAGCGGTCAGGGCTCAGTGTCAGAGGGCTGAAGTATTATTTTGTATCACACTTAAATATGGCTGCTTAATCCAAAATACCAAACTCCCTCTCTGTATGTACTGAGACTGTAGCCGAGCTCTGCAAGGTCACCGCCGCCACTCTGTAAATATTTTCGATTGCCTTTAAAGTCAAGGTTAAAGGTGACATTTGGTGTCTGACATTCTTATCTGATGCAGAGGTATTTTTTTTTGTTGTTGTTGTTGCTGGTTTGTTTTTTAAAGCAAAACATTTTTTTGGTCGACTGTTTTCAAAATATGCAAAGAAAAAAAAAAAATCATAAATGTCACCAAACGTGGTGTTATGTCCATTTTGGGGCTTCTCGTAGGATGCAGGAGTATCACAAAAAAAAAAAACAAGACAACATCCTACTTTTTCTTTTCTTTACTACGACTGTGATATCCCGGTTTTCCAGGCAGTCAGAGCGGAATCGCTGCGTCCACACACTGTGTGTGCATCACTTCTTGGCTTTTCTTTTGGCTAGACAGGCAAAGAGGACAGAACGTGCCTCCTGCTTGTCAACACGTAGCCGCACTTTTGACCCGCCGGCCGACCGACCGACCGACTTCAACTTCACTCCTCCGTTAGTTCCGTCAAGAGGAAGCAGCTGTTATTGGTGACAGCTGCGCAAAACTGGCGACACCCGCTACCCAAAAGTAAGCTAGACTTATAAATAAACATATACATAAATAAATATATATATACACACACACACACACACACACACAAACATATATATAAATAAATATATATATATATATATAACTTTCAAAAGGTGACTTAAGATATTTATTTTATAATTTTCTTTTGCTTTGTTGCTCTATGTTATCCTGTATACATGTATTATAAAGTATACATCAAGATTACTGAAAGCTTTTTATTTTGGCTAAAGTCGAGTGCGTTGACATATATCAGGTGTAAAGTGTGTATCATTGATCCTGAATGTTTTTTTTTTTTCACAGCATTTTTTTTTTTTTTTTCAAATGCTTTCTTTCGTGTGCGTTTGTGTGGGTTTTTGTTTTTTTTTTTAAGACGGGAAAATATTTTGTATGAAAGACTGTTTGGAAGTCACTTAACGCCTTGCCTATGGAAACACATTGACCACGTTTTAGCACTTAAATGTCGAGTATTACCAGCGTCTCTCCACTTGTCAGACAAGCAGGTCGGGACGCTGGGCCCAGGGTCGGCCGTCAAGAATTTGCTCATTGGTAGATGGGTTGTTTGTTTTGTTTTGTTTTTTTTAGTCAGTAAACTGCTGCCCTCGTGTGGCGTCCCGAGAATATTACAAAGGGAACCACTTACTAAACAAACGCAGTGTTTTAGCTGTAATCATGTGGCGAGCGAGTGAAGTCACTGTTATCGCAGAGAAAATGAGCGTAAATTTCAACGTCAATGTGAGTGTAAAAGAAGAAGAAGAAGAAGAAGAAAAAACCCAGTTCCCGCTCAAAATCAAGATCAGCCTGTGTGTTCCGTGACCGTCCTCCTGTCGTCTCGTGTTCTTCATGTCGTTAAGTGTTTGGGGTTCGCGAGGTGAGGAGACTTACCGGGAACCCCTGTGTACCAAACACGGCACTTACAGGGCTTTGTTTTTTTATATAACTGACAAGAATGTTCCTTTATTTATTAGCTAGAGCATGAGCACGCTCAGTACGGTTTTTTCTCCCCCTCCCCCCGCTGCTGACTATAAAACCGAACACAGTATCCACAAGTCTTGTTCTATTGTGTCCCCTCACGCAAAAAAAAAAAAAAAAAAAAAAAAAACTGCCGCAGATAGGTTTAAGACTTCTAAGGCCATGACCGTGTCTCACCTGAGACAAAACAATCTGTGTGTTTTTGTGTTTGTTTGTTTTCGTTTTCACCCCCCCACCCCATGCTCGTTGAGAAAGGTTAGGCCTGGTGTGGGTTCCCCTACTTCACGCTGTTGGATTCCTTGTTATTTGATTGCTGCGATGAAAAGTCCTGAGGCGTCCGCCCATGTCGACAGATCAGTGTGTGTGTGTGTGTGTGTGAGAGAGGGAGAGTGAGAGAATGAGCTACTTTGCCTGTACAGAGCTTTTGTCATATTTGGTTTGCGAAATTGTATGGCTTTACTATTTCTAAAGGAAGAAAAAAAAAACATTAAAAAGCAGTACAAATCTACGCGTGTTTGATTTTTTTTTTTTTCTTTCATTCTCTGCAAACTTACTTGAATTTTGCCTTCCTCGACCCCAACGTACGTGCATTTTCGCGGAATCTATTTATGTCCTTTTGTTTTGTCGTTTTTGAATAGTTTAAAGCAATGACCTGGCACTGCAAGGAAAGCCTTCACTCCTTAAGGACTTGGACATCGTACACTGTGATTAGTCTAATACCATGCAGTACATCTATGAACATCAAGGGACAGTCATAAAAAAGTCACATTTCTAAGTGCGTGACAATCGAATTAAGTTTAAAAAAAAAAAAAAAAATCCCTGCAGTGTGCGGATCCTCACTGAGTTTTAAAACTCGTAGTTAAAACCGCACTCACCCGTATGCAGAACTGCATGCTAATTGGGTTGAGGCTATACAGCGGGGGCGAAAATCCAATTTCATCAGCTCAAATTTGAGAAACATTAAAAACACTTTATTCTGCGCACATAATAGCAATGACCCTACAGGGCAATTAATAACATGACTGAAACTATGCTTATGCTTGCACTGACATTAACGTTGGGTTAATGCCTGTGGGCTACATTAATAAAACAACCTTTTTTTTTTTTTTTTTACATTGCATGGACAGAAAAAAAGACACACACACACACACACACTGTCTCACACAGCTTTTAAATGTTCGCCGTTTTGCCTGGAATTCGGTGGAATGACTCTCTTGGGTGTTCTCTTTAAAATACCAACTCATTCTTGCGGGTAGGACACTATGACATCATGGTCTTAGTCTGTAAAAGCAGAAATGACCATTTAAAAAAAAAAGAAGAAAAAAAAAAGCCTGTTAAAACAGACTGCAATGGAGCCACATAAACGTGTTTTTGACATCTGTCATTCATTTTACCTTCTGTGATGTTCAAATGTTCCTTGCTTCAGAGGGAAAAGCATTTCTTCCAAGAAGCCAGGAGAAGGCTATATACACACAGGTATACGAGTCAAGACAAATCTGTTTGCTTGGTGAGATCTTACGTGAGCTACTGCCACATCGGATGAGGCGCGTTGCCTGTTCTCCACTTCTTCTCCTCCTGTTCCTCTTTCAATACATCTACTTCTATCTCGATATTTTTGTTTTTCCTCGTCACCCTGGTCAACAGGTCAAAGCGGGTGGCTGCCCTAGAGTCGGGGTCTGCTCGAGGTTTCTTCCAACGAGAGAGTTTTTCCTGGCCACTGTCGCGTCATGTTTGCTCTGGAGGAATCGCTTGGTTTTCCCTATGATTAAGCAAGGCGCATTGAGACACCTATGAGTGGTATTTTAGCATGTCGCAAAAAAAAAAAGTTTAAAAGAAAGTTGATTGATTGATTTCATTAGTCCTCCTCTTGGCCTCCTGCCTGGCAGTTCCAACCTCAGCATCTTTCTCGTGATATGTTCACTTTCCCTCCTATGTCCAAACCATCCCAGTCTTAGCTGTCTGAAACAAACAAACAAAAAACATCCAACGTGTCCCACTTACTGGAGTGTCTGGTACAAGAGAGGACAATTTTTTGAGTGATGGGCCACAATGGGTTCTAAAATTTGACCGAGGGACCAGAGCAACGACAAAATGCGTCTTTGAAGCCCCGCAGCATTTTGCTCTTCATGGAAATGATAAAATACAGCAATTCTAAGACTTATTCCTGCTATTAAAAAGCTTAATGGGCCGCATGTGGCCCCCAGGGCCATAGTTTGCCCATCCCCATGGGACGTGTGTCCTAACAGCAGTGAATTTGGACTTGTTCGTACAAGGTACCAGGAACAATCTAGAACGTGAAGAATTGTGGGCCTCATGTTTTCTTATGTCCATTAAACCTATACAGTATCGCAGTCAACTGTTATGAGTGCAATATATTTTCTAACAATATGTGCCTATAAAGAGAATCTGTAAACTCTCTAGAAACTCCACTTTTTTCCACAGGTGTGACAGTGTTTTGGAGAGCAGCTCAGTGAATAGGAAGCTAAAAATGCATTTTTCTGGAGGTCCACAAAGCTTTGAGATTAGTAACCGCGCAAGGTTGCCGTTACGTCCCCAGGTGTTGTCCAGGGAATGAGGAGAGGAACAATAAAAAATTTAAAATATTAAACCTGGCAATTAAAGGGAGAGGAAAACTGGTTACCAAACAGTTCAGCAGTTTTATTCAGAGGGAGTGTCTCCAAAAAAAAAAAAAGCATCGAAATATATCAATATAATATATATAACCAAAGCAAGAACTCACACCAAAAAGGTTTGCTTTTTTAGCAGCTCAGCTCTACTCTAGCACCACCCAACTGCACCTGCCCAGCTTCTATCCTGCTCCAGGCCTTGATTGCAAGTAGCCACACCTGTGGGCTCTTGACGCAGGTGTTGTTGGAAGAGGTGTGGCCTGAGGGACAGACACACACACACACTAGGCCCATAGCCAATGGTCAGTGATATATAGTGGATGGATGGATGTTAATCACAATTCTTATCCTCTTTTTTCCCCTCACTACTACATAAAGGATAGATTAATAAATTAACTCCAAATTTTGGCAACAACAAATAGCATTTCCTGATATTTCTTTCAATGTGTTTTTGACTGGATCAACAGCAGGAAGTGCCTCACAAATGCTCAACTATCGCTGAAAATTATGACAAACGTAGCTGTATAAGCAAAGCGAGGTCACATAACATCCCCTAAAGTCACGTGTAGTTGTTTTGTGTCCTGGTATTGCGACTTCGTCGTCAGACTTTCAGTTAATTCAGTTCTCGTCTGCAACGACGCGTTGGGCCGCTAGATGTCAGTGTGTCCTTTTAAAAACTTTAAGTCTCGGTCGCGGCCCTGCCTGATGTTTATTACTGCCGGAAGTCCCGTGAAGAGCTTTCAGGTGGTGTGTGAAGCAAATGCAGAAGAACCCGAGCAACGGTTTGTGTTAATAGGAGGGTTTTTTGCTATTGTTAGCTTGACGGTTAGCTCGACGTAACATTATATTGAAAATAGATATTGAAAATAGGAGAATGTGTTTTGTCGCTGCTCATCAGATGCTGTTAAAAATAGGTTCATGCTGCTTTATACTTTCTTATTATTTTCTTAACTTAAGTGGGAGAAAAAGCCCCGTTGGATAGCGGCAAAAAGACCAATATAGCAATATAGCACTTGATGTGAAATTGAAAGGGGTGTATAAGGCTGTTGGGATAAGGCAGTTAGAGGGCAATGAGTCCTTCAGTGGCATTTCTATCAACGTGGGGACAACCTGAAGTTACATCAATTTAATCATTTAATTCACGGCTTAAATATTCATGGCTAAATGCAGGAAATTGTGTTCTCTCCTGAGAGGAGCGAGGTTGGCACGTCTCTGCCCTTTCAATACTTCTGTCTCCTGCATCAGTTAGCCTTAACCCTGCCCAAGATCAAAGCTTTTCGGACAGGTAGAACAGGACTCTTTATTTAGAAAGATAGTAATGCTTACTGTAGTTTAAATAGAAGCCTTTAAAAGTTCTGCGAACAACATTTACACAAGTAGGACAGCAGGTGTCACACTTTGCCTGTCTGATGCACATTTTCATGAAAGTTTTTTTTTTTTTTTTTTTTGCGAAAAAAAAAAATGGTAACATTGGGTCGTGTATAACAATCTGTGACAATCCAACATTGGTGACAGTTTATGCGGTCAGTTGGTTGTGCAGTTCTCAAACCAGAGGCTCCAGTGATTTGGCCCAGTTTCCGTTTGTAATCTCCGACCGCTGTAGAGATTCGGAATCAAAAGCGACCCTGGTCTTGCTCTGTCGTTGACCCAACAGTATGAGACACGTGAGTGAAATGAACCCGTGTGTTCTGCAGCCATTTCCCCCGTAAACCCAAACCTAGCAGATGCAGAGGTTCTGAGCTCAGCAACGACAACAACATATGTTGTATATATCAGCTCAGCAACATATAGAAACCATTTTCCTATCGAAGTATATAAATATATACAATATATAAAGCATCTGGATTTATTCCCACCGCAACTCACTGTGGCCTGACAGCCACTTTGACTCTATTTATGTCCTGTCATGTTTTTTTTCGGAACACCTCCCCCCCAACTCCAACCCTCCACCCCAACTGGTCGCAGCGGACGGCCACCATGATATTGGTTGAAATCATTATTGGGCCATCAGCCAAGTTGCTCAATGTACATGAGATGAACATTTTGGACCAAGTATAATTTAAGGCAGACATTTTTTTTTTTGCCAGTATGTTTTCCTCATTAAAGCTATAGACTCTGCACATATCCAAACATTCAGCGAATGTGTGTGTGTGTTTTTTTTTTAAAAAGTGCTTCTTTTCTCCAAAAATGTTTTCCGTATCACCTTTGAATTTTGTCATCGTCCTCCCTCTTGTTAGTTTTTCTCATTTAAATGTCTGCAGATCTCAGGAGGAAAAAAGGGAGAAAAAAAAAAAAAAAAAGAGCCACACGGTGGTTATTGCATCAGAGCAACAGGTGTCTCTTTTCCAAAGTCCTGTTGCTCTTTGTCACACATGGAAACATGTCACCATTTGGAGCGAGATAGGGTGTCAGGCCTCCTGTCTCCAGATGGACACGGAGAAGTCAGTTTACACTTTGCCAGATGGAGTGCAAAACCTCAGACGCGGGGAGCTAAAACGTATATGCGCTGCGAGCGCTTCGCGCTCTTCGGCGATAGCACAGGATGTCACGGAGGGCAAAAAAAAAAAAAAAAAAAATGTCGCACAGATATGTTCAAATAAACAGACTTTCTTTCCATCAGCGACGTTGCAGTCAAAGTGTTTCCCTTGCATGAGCGGCGTTTGCTTTTGCCAACTCCCCGCGTGTGGCTGTTGCAACCCACTACTGTGTGGAAGAATCCAACAAATAATACAGTAGAATAGAATAGAACGCCTGTATGAATTAATAAACAGTATCTCCAAAGTGCAATGCACGCTCATATGTACGCATCAGTTATTTATGCGTGTGTGTGTGTGTGTGTGTGTGTGTGTGTGTGTGTGTGTGTGTGCTGTCCATCCTGTGACCGGTACGTGTGACTCACCCCTTTTCTAAATGTTTCCATATTGGCGCCTCAAAGGCAAAAACCATCAGAGCGCCGTCACCATCTGGACAGTAAAGGTCCTCCTGGACTGCACGCCTTTACATCCCTGACTCCAAACACTTTAACTAAAAATACAACTTGCAGGATGTGTTTTTTTTTTTTTTTTTTTTCTGAAGTACTGCTGCAGTACATGACTGCTGTGGATTTCTGTGCCTCGAACTCTTAGTCTTGCTCCACGTCTCGCAGAAATAGAAAAGGGCCGGTTAGACCGCTGAGACACAGACAACACAGTGACTGCGTTGTTATGCTTTTTTTTTTTTTTTTACATGCCTGCGGGCTTTAATCACAGATTGTTCTGGATAATCCAGTTTGGGGGCATGCGAGAGCCACTTGTAATGTTCCCCAAGGTTTAGATAAAAAGGTCATCCAAAATGAAAAATTTCACATTCCCTCTATTCTTAACCAGAACTTTGGCCAATTTTTCATTCCAGAAACAGTTGTGAGGCCTCAAAGCTAAACACCGCAGCAGCATTTTCCAAAACAATCGCACCAACCAACCACAAATGAGTTTGGAAAAGCGGCTTATTGAATTTTGGGGGGGAAAGAGTGGGGAGTGAGGTATTTGACAACATTATTTGACATAAACCTGAGCCCTAACCAAACTTTGTGCCTGATTTAGATGGGATCCCTTCATCGAAACACCCTGGAGTGAAAGCACTCCAGTGATGTTGCACATATCCTCCACAGTCTTGGGGCTGAAAGGAGAGGTGAAAGCGACAAGGGTCGTCTAACGACTCCACGAGTGTTGGAAAGTGGTCGCAGGGTTTTGCAAACACAGCCGTTCTGTTGCTCGATTCTGATCTCAAGTGAAATCTCCTTTGTTCTCCTTTCTTTGAGCTCCTTGTTCAGCCGCTAAGAGGGACACATTTCAGAATGGCAGAATTGCACATGGATTTCGTTGTCGGGTTAACTCAGAAAAATTGCTTTCACACTCTGGTCTACCCTTTAAAAATAACTCTTTTTTTTCTGTCTGTTGTCTGTTGTAAAGACAGGGTGTTCCATGAAATGTCAAGAGACTTTAAGCTACCTTTTGACAACTTAAGAAAAAGAAGTGATTTGAGGAAGGATTTTGAGAAATTAACTAGGTTGCATGAGTTGCAGTTAGGTCATAAAATGGCACTAAGTGGCTACTGCAAGAACAGACAAGAAGACAGCCAAGAGAGGATTTCAGGAATTATCATCATTCTGGAAACTGACAGATGATATAACTAAGAAATAGTTCTTGTCGGTCAGCTAGCATTGGCCACAACAGTTAGGGCTCTTACTGAGCATTCCTGCAAGATAAGAGCATCATATGAATCTTAGACTGCATTAAAGGGTGATTCGCCAACTAAATGTTTGTGCTTGCGTTTACGTGTTGCTTAAGTTGTTTCAAATTATGCCGTCTCATGACATTTCTCACACGACGGTCTCAGTCAGAATTTAGAACGCGTGCTGGTGTGCATCGTCAATGGAAGTTAACAGCTAAATTCATAAAGTTGTTTGCCTTGGAACATCTTTGTGTTCTCTAGACTGACCGAGCAGAGCTCCTTGACGACACATGTTACTACACACATTACTTAACTCAAGTTAATGTGAGTCATTGTACAGGCCCTTCAAAACTGTCCACTGGGCCTTTTCTGGAAGGCATACTCAATGTACCCAACCATGGAGCGATTTTCACTGTGAAGGATTAGTGATCATGTGCTGGTATTTCGAAGCGGCATTGAACGCAGCAATGGGTGCGACTGCGGCGCCGATTGCCCCGGTTGAAGACAGGCGGCAGGCAAAGATGGATGTGGCCCCTGCAACGTGAGCCAGCGTTCAAGCCAAGCTGTTGCAAGCGAATGCTGCGCTCAGCATTCTTCTGACAACATACTTGGACAGGTGTTAAAAATAACATTTTACGGACAATCCGTTTGACTGCCCCCGACGAATCCTTTCATGTTCGTTCCATGCGTTCCCCCTTGAAAAGCTCGGCCGCCGCTGCCGGAGAGCACTAGTCCACGAGCGAGCACCGGGTCCCGCCCCCTTAGCGCCCCCCCCCTCCCGCTCCACCCCCGGGAGCCAATCAACACATCCCAGAGCCCCGTAACAGATGGTCGCCAGGGGTCAGCGGGGGTTAGCCGGGGGCAGGAAGGGGCTCGGCTGGGGTTAGGCCGGGGCGCAGGGGTGTTTGGGATTGTTGTGACATGGCCTGTCTGTCTGTCAGTGTGCAGGTGGATGAGGAGCATGTGGCCCCTCACCCCCCCCCCCCGTGCGCTCGCCAAAGTCAGGGCTTTGATTGCAGGTCAAGAAGCCTGAATGGGGGGGGGGTGCGGCTGGGGGTTCAGTGGTCATCCCGGACCAATCCCCAAGAATCTACGTTTCGGCTTACTCAGCACCCACCCCCCCGTGTGCACCTGCTCTGGAAATGTGCAGCGTTAAGCCACGGAGGCGGGAATGTCCAAAGCAAACACAGCACTGATGAATCTGGCGAGGACGGAATCGTGATTATTAGCCCTCGGGACCTCGGGCCCTCTCGCTTCGCTGAGGGCACGTCGCCTTCTGTGTTAGAAAGTCAAACAACAAACAAACAAACAAACCATCAAATGAATTAATTGCCAATTACTAGGACGAATTACGACTTTGTAATAACACACCTTCACCCTCTTCGTCAGTAAATGACTCGTGTCTCTGTTGTCAACAGCTGACTGGGGAGGGCGAGCAGTGTGTTGATACTACAAGTCCACTGGTGTGAATCACAGATCTGTTTTCTGTGGGTCCAATGAGACGTTACAACTTCTTGGATTTCTCTTGCATGTCTTTGATCCATCACAGATTTGCAGACGTTTCACAATCACCTGCAGACACTTTATTTTGGGAGGGTGCAACACACTGTGGAGCTGCCAGGGAACGAAAAAAAAGAGAGTAAATAACCTTAATGATGGCTAACGATCCCTCTCGTCAGGGTCGCAGAGGTCACTGGAGCCCGTCCCAGCTGTGTTGGGGCGAAGGGAAGAGTTCCACCCCGGACAAGTTGCCAGTTCAATGCAAAAGGCTGCATAGAGTAGAAAGGCAGTCATTAATCACACCTAAGGCCAATTTAGAGGTACCGATCAGCCTAAAAGATTGATGCCTTCAAACTGAGGGTGGAGACTGTACGTGGAAGGTGAATCCACTGATGTAGTCAAGACTTCTTGAAGCGAGACCGTGACACTACCGAGACGAAGGCATCGAGGTCGAGACAAGACCAAGGCCAAGACAGACCATGACTGAATGAGGTTCATTGTGTCTTCATAAAGCATATAGGTGTGGAGGGGCAAAGTGGCCGCCCCACGAAAAAGGGGATCTGGGCCGACCAGATTGAGGTGGTGGAGTCGAAGGAGGAGGCAGGCAGCGTCAAGTGCAGGACAAAAAAAAAAAAAAAAAACTTTATTCTTTTAACCCAAAAAATATATATAAATAAAGCAACAGGAAACAGTATCTCGGTCCTCTAGTCTCGCAACAGACTAGCCAGCTCACCTCCCCACGCCAAAATGAGCCCCCTTTATATCTGACAGCAGCCTGTGGCCAATTGGGCCACCCCACTAACCGTGGGGACCTTGCAAATACAGAACATTCCAAACAAGAACACAAAGAAATACACACTTCAATAAACAGAACACACTCCCCCCCTAAACATACAAACCCTTAAATACAAATAAACCCTACATTATCCCCTTAATTACCTATTCAAAAAAAAACCCAACACCCCCCCCGACAGCAATGGACTACGCCACTTAGCCCGGCGCTCAATAAAACCCCAAACCCTGCAGTGGCGCGCGCTTCCTCCCAGGATGTAGGTGAGGTGTGTGTGGAGCAGCATGGTGTCTAGGGTGGAACAGTTGATGGTGGGAGATGATGGACCAGTGCGCTAACTGTTACAGGTTGGTAAGTGGGAAAGAATGGGAATCGCGGTGCTCCGCAACCTCCAACAAAACATGAAGAGCATGCCTCACTGTGTTGGACATGAGTACAGAACAAAAACTTTACAGTTATTTAATGCATTAATGATCCATATTTCAATTGCTGGCCAGTCTGCGTGGCTTTTCCACAGCAAGGCAAAGACTTCCATCTTTCCCTGGACGCGGAAGGCTCCGCATTTGGGTGGCGGGTTGACTGGATGATTCCGTGAGCCCAGTAGATGCCGTCATTGAACATGTACGCTTAACGCCACGCCAAATTTGCTAGCGGCGCCATTGGCTATAAATGTGTATTTATTTGGATCACTCACCCTTGACACAGATGTACACAATCTTCTCTCCAGACAATTGTAATTGTGTAATATAATAAAAAGTTTATTTTCCAAATAATGGAGAAATCACTGAAGACAAGTACGCCATTTGTCACCCGGCAGGCCCAGAATGCATCTTTTCAAGGGTGAGTGAATCTCAACATGATTTACATTCAGATCAAGCTTTAAGTGAATCCTCTCGTCTATCTCAAGCCCCAATTCCACTGGCCAATTTTTGCAAATAATCGGCATTTGGTGGCGGTGGAATCTGCTCACTGAGCCGCGCTGTTGCGCGACAAACCGGGTCAGTAACCATAGTTACCCTTCACCAGCCACGTTATCTTATCTCCGAGGAAAACAACCTTAAAAGCTATGCATGCCCCCTTCCAAGAGCAGTCATTTTGGACATAATTCCATCTTATAGACTGATGGAAGTACGGAAATACCGCAGCTGCGCCGTTGCATCACTTAAAGGCGCGACACCCTCCAGACTTTTTCCCAGGTACGTGCTGAAAAGAAAATTGGCCGCAAAAGCTGAACGCTCACTTTCTGAAATGGGAGCTCATTGTCCTGCCCCCTGTTGTTTGCGCTTTAGCGGCCGTATTATAATTCCTTCTGCGCAGTTGTCATCTTTTTCAAGCACTCCAACAGTATGTCGTCACCAGAGCAGAATTCGCAAAGAGATGCATGATAAGTAGTTTCCACCGGGTCTCGCCAAGGCTGTCGCCGTTCCGTTTCTCATTAAACAAGATTAGATTTTGTGTGTGTGCGTGTATGTGCGCGCGTGCCAAAGTCACTTATATTTGTAGGCCCAAATTTGGAATGCTGGAATTCCTTGATTATAGTTGGAGGTGAAGAAAAATACAGAGTGAGAGGCTGAGGAAGTGAATCTATGAGATGGGGAGATATTGATTTCAGGGAAGGAAAGCAAACACTCAACCTCTCATCTTGCCTACGAGGCGTCTAGACTGCGTATGAACCCCAGTCTAACCCTACCTGCCCTGGCATCGTCTGCGGTGCCTTTTCAGTCATGCCTTAAAATATACCAATTCCCCTTTCCCATGCCCCGAAACCCAACAGGCTTTTCGCAGTTCTCATACTTTTTATTTTTTATTTTTTTCATTGCTTCACTCTTTCTGGCAGCCGTGCGGACGACCCAGAATGCTACTTATGCACGTATATCCAACTTTTGCGGAGCTTCCTGTCCTGAACCCGAAAGGCCACTTCATTATTTTGTCCCACCAGAAAAAAAAAAAAAAAAAATGAACGGCACTTTGCGCAAACAGCATTAACTTAAACAAGCGTATGCTCGGATTCCTATTATGTCTACAGTCCGGAACGACGCGATGCTGCAGAGGAAGGACAGCGCTAGGTTAGGAATCGACTGCTAAAATAAACAGTGTGTGTGTGTGTGTGTGTGTGCGCTTCCGAGCAGGTTCCCTCACATATGTACGTCACTGATATCTCTGGGAAAGTGTTCTCTCCATCGGGGCCGGATCTTCGCTGGCAGATGCATGTTGCCTGGTGGGACCGTGAGGATGTGTGTCTGTGGGGGGGGGGGGGGTTGGAAGGGGTGGGTGGGCTGTAATTGTAGCAACTGTAAACAGTCCCTGGTATTGAGTTCTTCCGTCTTTCCTCTTTTTTTTTTTGCAGCCTACTTCCCGCGTTTGTTTGTAGGCCAGCGCATGTGTCCGTTGATGTCTGTCACCGGTGGTGAATAAATGTCCAGATCTGGTCATTAGGCAACACTGCGTACATCAGTCACATGACGCCAGCCAGGACAGGAAACCAGAACACGCAGGGTTTTTTTTTTTTTGGGTGGTGGTTTGGTAGTGGTGGGAGGGAAGCGGGGGGGGGTACCAAAGTGGCACATCCTGGGGAAAACGTAAATCACTCTATCGGAACAAAACTGTGCCGTTATATAATAACGAAGGTTTGGATTCTGGAAAAAAAAAAAAAAAAAAAAAAGCAAAAAGGAGTGGGAGGATAAATGCTGGTGCAACACCTGTTGCGTCGTAAACCAGAAGAGGAAGGAGCGAGCCCGCGAGCCGGACTCTGTCGTCATTGTCACGTTTGCACTTGTGCTGTGAAAGGGGAGACCCCGGCGTGAACCCGGACCGCTCGCTTTGGCTTGACGTGGGCTCCCACCGCGCCGGAACAGCGCGCGATTATTTCAGCACTAATCACAATAATCCATACGTCTTCCTCCTGCGTCCCTCAGACATCCTGACTTTTTGGTAGTTCCAGCAAAAAAAAAAAAAAAAAAAAATCAATACGGAGAGAATCCAATAAGGCCCACGGAGGTCATGGCACATCTTCAGGGGCCGTTTAACATCCGTCCTCATGCGACACCAAAAGCTAACTAACAAAGGCTCGCCTCTGTTCCATATGAACTTCCTTCAAACTTTGAGTCATCTGTCCCGAGTCAAAAACACATAATACCAACTGAGGATTTATTTTTTAATTTTTTTTTGGGGGGGGTGGTGGTGGTGGGTGTCTGTGTAACGTCTGTTTTTTGGGCCGGTTTTTGCGAAACAAATGTGAAAAAGGATCTACATAATCCTTAGGGAATGTGGAACCACGGCTGCGTCCGAAAATCAGTCACGCATTTACTGCTCACTTCCCCTGCTCACTGTTTGCACAGCGTGGCGGAGTGGACGACGCCGTTAGCTCATTGGCAGAGTGCTAAAATGCTTTTTGTACGATTATTTTCCCAGAGCTGTTAATTACGTCACTGCTGTCGTAGAAGTCACAACGTGCCAGTTCAACATTGGCTCCTGGATTCATCTCGATAAAAAACACATTTAACAGAGCAGATTTCTGCAAAGAAAAAAAAACAAACAAACAAAAAAAAACGGAGTTCTTTTAACGACTGCCAGGATCCTTTCACAATGCCTCATGCGTGATCGTCTCTCCGAACTTGCTCTTTCAAACTAACCGCTGTTCTTTTTATCCAAATTCTCCTCCAACATACATTTCTGAGCAGTAGGATATCAATGAACCGACATCGTGCCACTTATCCTGCAACGTCTCCTCACAGCTGCCGAACGTCCTCCGGCAGAAACAATAAACCGTATCACTTCTGCACTTTATGTCATTGACTTTTCCCCTCCGAGTGTTCATTACCTCCGCTGTCCAATCAGTGGCTACACACGACTGACTGGTCAGGGCGGATCAAGGGCTGCTCTGGTTTATTGACAATACGGAGTTCAATATTTCTCACCGCGCATTCGGACACAGAGCAGCCGTTCAGAACAATCTGAACCCTGAAAAAATGTGCCTACGTTGAATCATTTGAACATGTTCTCGCCACCGCATAACGGCAAAACCGCAATAAATCTCCTCCAGGCCACCTGTACGACGGCCTGAGCGAGTTAAACACTTAAGGAGGGTTCAAGCAGGAGACTAATGAAGCCCCCGTTGTCCGCGCAGGGGTCAGGCATGGACCCCCCCCCCCCCCCCCTTCCCCCGCGTGACCCCCGACATTGACCCCCGCCTCAAATCACCCTCAGCTGTGTGTGCGCGCGTGTTTATTCACATGGGCGTGTGCGCTGCCACACGCCCTCTGCCTTTGTGTGTGTGTGTGTGTGTGTGTGTGTGTGCGCTGGGGTTCAGGAGGAGAGGTGCCGACCTTTGACCCCTCACCCCCTCCCATTTCTGTGGACTCAGTGCCACAGCTGCAACATCCAGCAGGTGTGGAGAGTCATTTTCAGCTGCAATTTGCTGGACTGAACAGGAGTGCAGTGCTGGACCTTTTAAAGCCGCTGGCAGCTCAAAATCCACAGATACTCATTCCGCAGTGGCATTCAGGAGCTTTAAGGCCGCGACACACTGGGGGACATGGATACGGATAACTTAGACGGCTCCGTTTCAGATATTATTAGTATCATCTCGTTACTGGGTAAATATTATATCCATTGTGCCAAATGGAGAAATTGTAAGCACCTCCTTCACTGGATTTATTAACAAATTAACTTTTCTCTTCTCTTTTCTCTCAAAAAAGTAGAAAATAACAGAAATGCTCGGAAATAAGTCTGGACATTGCTCGCTGCTTATTATTCTAATTCAAAATGCATCTCCTTGCGATCCATTATTTGAATTTAAGTGTCTCATTTACTTTGTAATTCAAAAGCACCTCTGAATCTTTTTTACTGTATTTTGTTTTCGTTACAAAATCCACATTTTCATTTACCTTTATATTGTGTTTAATTTATCTGTATTCATTATCCTCTTCAAGAGTTTGTATTTTTCATATTGTCAATAAAGTTCTGACAAAAAAAAACATTAAAAAAAAAATGTATATCTGCAAATATGCAACAGACACGACACTTATTAACCATGGTTTTACACCTCGACACGCCAGTTTATTTGGAAAATGATGCATTGGACATCATCTGTGGTGACGATGAGCTTGAACTTGACAGACATCACCTGGATAAAAAGTCTAATTGATCTGAATCTGAAAACGTAAGACACTGACGACAGTCGGTGCTGATTACTAACGTTGACTAGTAATCTGATTGAAATCTCGTCACGCAAATGCACTGCCCCAATCAAATACATCAGATTTATCGATCCGTCTAACTTTCAAATCTTCACCCCGTTTTCTTTCCCCCACTGTCGGTGCTTGGTGCACATGTCCGCCACGTGACGTAGCGGCGGCGGCGGCGCATCGCGGCTAAAGATAATCTCTACGCGCTTGTCTACCCCTGCTCGTATTTCAAACGAGGGCAGCGTTTGTTTGGTGGAACACAACAAGCGACTAAACCAAACACAACAAGCTTGATTAGCCTGGCCAACGAGCCCCATTCAAAATTCTTGCGGGCTTCCGGGTTTATCTGCGTGTGGGATCGCATGATTGTGTCATCAATGGGCTACGTCGCGTTGCAGAGCAACTCACAAATCCATCCAATCATTTTTTTAATTCAGTGCGGACGTAAACGGGACGTATTGATCCCACAGCTTGAAACAATCAGACAGACAAAAAGATGAGCATGTAAACGCACTTATTGTCGAGACCAGCTAGCCTCGCTAAAACACTTAGCAAAAACATACCAGTTAGCAAGAGGGATTTTAATGTGGATCTCCAGATATCTGTGAATAGCAGAATCTGTGTGCTTGACGGATGAGTGAGTGTTCACATTCGAGGGTGTGCTGCCACAACCACAACGCCTAGCGGTGAATTCTTGTATGTAGTTTTACTGTTTGTTTTTTTTTAAGCATATAAGATATTCATTTTACCTTCATCAGCTGTTGACCGTCAGTCCTGAGACTGGGGTTGTGGGAAGGTTTGATGCCCAGGTTGGTTATAACAAAGGCTTTTTGTGTGTGTTAAATACAGACAAGAATTTTCTCAAATATGGATCAATGAGGTAAAATGAAAAAATGAAATATGTCAGTGCAGTACGCTTGGGACCATGGACTCTGCGGGGTCCATGGTCCTCGAAATACCGTATACAGAACGACCCTCGGTACTAGAAGTAGCTTATGGATACCCCACGTCAACGGGGGAAAAGAGTGAAATGGGCAGTGGTGTGAACCCAAATGCAGCACAAACAGTGTAGTAGAAATTGTAATGACCTTTATTAGAACAGTCCGCAGGTGAAAATGGCAGGTAAGGGAGAAGGTGCTGGATCAGGGGTTATATGGGCAATGTCCGATGGAGAAGGATCTGGATGAAGAGCAGGCCCGAACCAACAAGGGCCAGAGAACAGGCAGGCAGACAGACACCACCAGAGATGCAGAGGCTGAAGACGTGGTCGGGGGCAGAAGGCTGGTCGGGTTGCCGGGAGCCGAGCAGGCTGGTCGGGAGCCGGGAGCAGGGCGTCAGGGGAAAACTCAGAAGGCAGGAGGCGGATTACCAAGACCGGAAGCGGGCAGGTCAGAACACCAGGGAGATCCAAGCAGGATCGGGTCGGGGACAGGCTCGGTCGGCGCGGGCGATCAGGCGGAGCGCCGCAGGGATGGTCTTGCATGAGAAGAAAGAACGGTCTGGCAAAGAACGAGTGTGGAGCAGGAGCATATATACTGAGCTGATTGCAGATGAAGAGCAGCTGTGAGCACAGGTGAGTGGAGTTGGCTGATGAGGTGGGCGTGGCTGGCATGCTGAGTGGAAAAGTACTGCGACCCGATAACAGAGCTGTGACACAAGAGAACAGAGAACGACGTTGAGTTTTCATCGGGAGGAATTTAAATCACGAACAGATTCGGCGTCCGTCTGCGAGAATGACCCAAGAAGCGGAGCCACGTCCAGGAAACACAGCGTCACAGCTATGCAACACCCATAATTAAAAGAATTGCTCATATTGATGCATGCACTGAAGCATCCGTTCTGAGTGCTCCTCTGGCAGCTGGCGGGTGGGCAGTCCACCCTCGCAGAGGTCTTGCGGGGGCAGAGCAGGAAAAGGAACGTGCAACGTGCAATGTGCTTCTCCCGGGTCCCGCAGCTTTCACATGTCGGACGTCGGCGGTCGAGTTGCTTACGCGAACGGGGAGGCCTGCTCGCGCAATGGGTGCAAATCTGCCTTGGCACTATGAGCGTGTGTGTGTGTGTGTGTGTGTGTGTGTTCATGTGTGGCAGATGGATGTGATCCGTGCCAGGTCATGCCGGGGGTTGTGTGGTAGAGCTGCAGCCAGCCAGCCAGCCAGCCAGCCAGCCAGCCAGCCAGGCCCCCGGGCAACAGGCTTCCAGCAGCAGCAGCACAGCAGCCTGGCAGACAGCACTGGCTCTTGGCTGACCTCTGCCTCCACCAGGCTGCCCTCACTCACTCACCTCATTAGCTTGACAGCAGCAAGCAAACAAATTGCGGGTACCACGGCGCTCCCAGCAGTTCCATGGGAACATTTTTATTTTACCTAACCCCCCCTCTCCCTTCTCCACCCCGCCACACACACACACACACACACACCACTTCCTCTTTTTCCTCTTTAAAAAAAAACAACACAAATGTTATTTTGGGTAAATCTGCAGCACACAAACACGAGCCCACACGTAAACACTCACCTCTGCGTGAGATAATGTCAGGCGTTTTTTTTTTTTCTTTGTGCAAACAAAATAGCCTGCAGTACGTATGCATTGTATTGCCGGTCGCATCCTTTTAAGTTTGGAACAAAGCGGGCGTAGGGGAGTCGAGTCAGGTAAAGTGTGAGTCCATTATTTCAAAGCAAAGATAGAGCATCGCCCCGGAGCGTCGACCTTTGCATGCGCGGCCCTTTGCTGTTTATGTCAGAGGCAAACTATTGCGCAAAACATATAAAATAGATTTATACACAAATTAAAGCGGTTGTTTGCCCTGACAGATTTATAAACAGCAATTAAAGAAATATGTTGGAGTGCAAAGATAAACCAGCGGCTTTTTTTCGCTCCTTTTAAATATTGCCATTTTGTCCTTGTGTCAGCGATAAAACGCCGATAAAACAGAAAAGGACTTTGAAGATTAAATAAACACAGAGATGAAGTCATACATGAAAGAACAACAAAAAAAAAAAGGGCCACTGACAACTGAAGAAAGATCGACGCTGTTTGTTCCATGTAACTGAGGGATACCAAAACAAAAAAGGGTCATAACGATTTCTTATATGTAACACCCATTTGAACCCAGCTCTGTGGATTTTGGTCCCTCTGTGCAATTGCGTGGACACCGTAGCGTAATTCAATATGCGCTCATGCGTATGGTATGCTCTGTGAGCAACTTGTCAAATTCACGTTTTGGCGTTCGTACTCGTATTGCTTTTTGGAGACTTGGATAAATGGCTGCTGATTAGATTTGCGGAGACACACCTTCTTGTCAAGCAGAGGTCAGTCTGTCATAAGGAAAACACGACCAACGCTCAGATTTGTTTCCAGTGACGAAGCATAATGGTCAGATTGAACAATGGTTTTGCATCGTACAGCTTTTTGAACACAGCAAAACCAGCGCCCAACATTGATTTTGTTGATATTATAGATGATGCAATTGGCAGAAAGGGAATTTGAACTTTTCACCCATTTAAAAATGACATGATTGTTCTTATTTATTGCTAGAGTGCCCTGATGACATCACTATTTTTGGTGCCCCTCACCAAACAAATTTACTTATAATAGGCTATTTACATCACATGGCATGATGCACAAGGCAATTAAAGGTCCGGTCAAACACAAGGGTCACTTCAGCTTGTTTTTCAATCAAAATTATGAGACCAAAAAGTGCGAAATACCTCAAAGATACCTCTCCTTAACCGGTGTACACTGTCAAATATCTGTGATCAAGCCATTCATAGTCATTGAAATCTTGGACGAGGACAAGCAGCTACAGATAGGATACTCAAATCTTTCAACCAACTCGAGTTTGACACTCACCAGAAAATCTGTTTTTATTTCAATATTAATTGGAGTCACTGACTTCACTTAGGCTGTGTGGAAGTCCACACAAGCTCCCACTGTAGGAGCAAATGAGTGATTTGCCCGTTTTGTGAGTGGGGGTGGCGCTACTGTGAGCAACTCAGTTTGTTCATTTACAGCTCATTGCAAGGAGGGAAAGAGAAACAAGAAACCAGAGCTGTTGGTTTCCCCCTAGAGGTCTAATGCAGCCATTAAATTGATACATTTGTAAAAATGCAGTCACACCTTAAAACGTGTTGTCGGGTCTCTTCTTCACAGTGAGGCAGCTAGCGGTAGCAAAGATGAGCCAGTCCACCAGTTAATCATGATTTGTATGTTCAGCAGTGCGGTTGGGATTACTCCATAAAAGTAATCCAGCTACTGATAACTAATTACTCCTTTAAAAATTAATCTAATTACTTCTTTGACTATTTTGTTTCTGTTACGGCCACTGGCCGTAATCAATTACTAATTACTCTAGTTGAAATAAGATAAAGTAACAGTTGACAACGTCTTGTTTCCTGCGCATTGCGTACAACGAACCACAATATTCTTTGATTTAGACGAGATGAACTCAAAATAATGTTTGTATTTCCAGCTGTTTTTTTCTTTTGCCGCCGGCATGCTATTTTTGGTTCGTCGTCGACATATCAGTGACATTGCATGCACGGCTGCATCATCAATCTGCGACATTGTTGTTTTTGGTTGTTTTCTAAAGTTGAGACATTTTGTGGATGATAAGATATTTTTGACTTGCAAAACATTTCGGGAAAGAAATGGAATCGTTACTTGATAAAGTAATTACGATGTAATTACCAGTTTTGCCACAGTAATCTCGTTGCATTACTCTGTTACTAAAAAGTAGTTTAATTACAGTAGTGGATTACTTCGTAATAGATTACTCGACAACACTGATGTTCAGGAATCATCACCATCACCCATGACCAGAAACCAGGCAGGATGGTAGATTGTTTAGCTAATAAAGTTTCACAAACAAAATGTTCCTTTGCCCACATGTAAGTCCTGTACATGCCGATACAGATGTTGTTTACTTTATAAATGTACCTACAATGTTCACTGCTACAGCCTGAGAGAACCTGGGAAACAAAATGTGATCACTGTAATATGAACATGGTACCATCACATATGATGTCAAGGGGCTCTCTGGGTATCAAAAACGAACAAAGCTGAGTACAGTCCAGTCAGGTGGAGGCGAGTTTTGCGTAAAACTGCGTAATGGAAAAGTGCCAATAGATGATCGTTGAATTGTATTGGTCACGTTAGTATTTTGGGAATTTTCCAGCAGATGTGAAAAGGATAAAGAGAAATACATTGATGAAAATTCAAGAAACTACCGTAGGACTTTAATACTTTACTCAGCATCTGTAATATCACATCTTGAGAGCATTTCAGTCCCTAGCCTGCCTTTGCAGGCCCTTAATAGCTTCCATGGTTGTGTCTGAGATTACTCATCATCATCATCATCATCATCATCATCATCATCATCATCTGTGAATGTTGGCTCTCTTTAAACCAAAAAGACGATGCAGAATTTCATCAGAGGCTGCTAGTCAGTGAATCACAGCATTAAGTTTGCGTCAAGTCGCAATAATGGCTGTGTTGTTTGGTCGTTCCTGTCATGGGAGGTTTTCACTGGCTCCTCATCGTGCCTACTGGCAGACACCGTGCAGGGTTTTTCCCCTCCTATGTCAGTAAGAAACCTGGCTAGAAAACCGGCTTTGTTTTTCTAACAATGGGTTGGTTGGAATTCATCTCGTTCTTTGCCACAAACTAACCCATGCAGCTAAAAGAAGATACTAAAAAAGACCTGGGCAAAAAGAACCCAGAACTGTTTTTTTTTTTTCGTTCTTTCTTTTTTTAAACATAGTTCCACTGAAGAAAATTGAGATTTTGCACCGCTGTGTTACTGTTATGGTGCGTTCACGGCAAACGTAACAAGTGTGATGCAAGAAACACGAGTGCCGCGTCGTTCGTTCATAATTGGATCATACTTTAGGCGCGACGTGATGTTGCCCATTTTTTCAGGTTTCAAGTTCAAAGTTTGACTTGACAACAGAAATGTATCGTATGCGGTGGCATTAAGTATAATTGTGTCTGTACGTTGACTTTGTATAAATTAAGGATGCACCAATACCACTTTTTTACAGAACGAGTAGAATACGGTACTTTTGCATTTCAGAACTCACTGACATCAACTACTTCATATGGACATTACACATTATAGAATGATTTTGATTTTCTATTTGATTTTCCATGTTCTGTTATCCCTCAGCAAGTTTCACTGCAGTGCAAACACAAATTTAGCAAAACTGTCACATACGTACGTATACAACTGGTATTGGTGTTGTGGTATCGGCACGTATTTTACCAGTATGAGTACAGCACTCAACCCCGGTATCGGTACCGATACCTGATCCTGGTATCGGTGCGCAGTGTTTTACTAAGAAGCAACCCAGCGAGTGACTGATGCAACTTAGTTTCAGACAGATCTCATCATACCACCACAGAAGAAGAGTGTGCAGGGAGGGAGCTTCTCACATACCATCATATGTTGCCGCTCTCGCCATCCCTCAATTGGCATCGCCATTGCTCTCACTTGCATTTGCCGTTTGTTGAGATTGCAACTTTTCGGCCTCTCTCACATGTATGCGGCTAAACGTTGTGGAACTTTTATGGATTCGATCAAGCTGAAAATCAAACACACATAAAACAAGTCAAGAGAAACCAAGCTTTTACAGTGACCTTACTTGTGGGCTGCTTGACTTGTTTCTGTTAGACTTCTGTTGAGATATCAAAGACATGAATTATGAGGAACCACCATCAGAATTAAAGACATGCAGGATTTTCCCCACCATTGTATGTCTTGGACATAGCATTATTTTTTTTTTTTTTTTTTTGGTGTCCATGCCAAAGGGACTGAAAATAATAAAGCAGACACATACTTAGCTGTCATTTGTGTTCACACTGCTTCTCATCTGCTCTCCAGAGCAGAATTTCAAAGGGAGGGAGTGAGGGAGTTCATTTGCAGGACCTCCTCTGCAGACCCACTAACATTAAAGCAAAGTTTGTTTGTTGGGGCTGCACATCTCCACAGCTGTTCGGCATTGTTCAGTTTTGGCAAATGTGGCTTAGAAGGTATTGTTTACTGCGATCCAAGGATCTGTGATTTGATACCCAAATCCTATATGTCATTGTTTCCTTGGCTGAGATACGGAGCAGCAAATCGTCCCTGACGTAATGTTGCATGGGTGTATGTTTTCATAATGACTTTTTTCAAAGAACAGCCATTGCCTTTGAAAACAGTGTGTACTATGATTCAGAGTTTGATTGACTTGGACAAGCGAAAAGAGCTAAATATTAGTGTGTGAGTAATTATTTATTTATTATTATTATTATTATTATTATTATTATTATTATTATTATTATTATTTAAAATTTTGAAAATAGAGCTCAGCAAAGTCAGGCTGAAATTTCCGATTGAATATGAAGTTATTCTTAGCTTGTCAGAACTATGTATTTGTGCAGAAATAAAGAGAAAAAGTTGAAAATATTTTAGATGCATATCAGGAAAAACCTGCAATGAAGGAAAACAGCAAAAACAGTTGGATCACTCTCTGAACACCCACAGATCCATCTTGAAAAGTCCATATCTGAATTGTTCTTTTTAATCAAAGCTGCTTATGGAGAGAACAAGCACAAACCAACAGTTATTCCTGGCAAATTTCAAAGAGAGAGAAGTCCACCTTCAAACGTGTAAACTATAGCGAGTTTTATAAGGGTTACTTGCATGCAATATTGAGGGATGCAAAAATGCAACGTTTCAAAAAAAAGACCAAACCACTCGGATGTTCGCTGCAAAATCTGACCACCAAGCACGCACCACTCAAGTCAGCCAGAGCTCGTAAACACAACATCTGTACATCTGTTTTTGTATAACCTCTTTGGCTCTGCGTCCAACAACACTCAATCTTGAGGATGAGGCCAGATCCTTTCCAATGTATTATTTTTTTTAATACCACACAGTTATTGTTTTATGGGCTATGGGCTCAAAGAAGCACATTGGAGTAAGCTATTAAAATAAATGACCTGCATACCTGAGCGTGCACAATCCAAACCAGGCATCTCTGAATAACAATGTTAACGAGCAAAACATTTTGGTTTATCCTGTTGGAAAGGTGAGGTAGGTGATGCTTGTCGGATGTCGAATCACTCGGAATGTTGAAGTGCGTATGCATTAGATACTATAGACTGACGAACTGGCTACAAGGCATGACTGTCAGTGTGTCTCAACTCTCACAGAACTCTTGAGCAGAATGGAAAGGTGTTGCGTAGCCAGATATCCAGTATCCAAAAGTTAAAGGTGTCATCATCTGGGTTTGACTTGACTCACTTTGTGAAACGGAAAACCTAGATTGGGTAAACAAACTCAGGGATTCCATTAAACCTGCAGCATGGAATAGGCCTCTGGTATTTCTGTTTTAAACTGGTCTTGTCTGTTAGAAAATAACAATAATAAAAAAAAAATTGTAATTACAGTTTTCGTCATGTCTCTTCTGTATGGCATTCTCTCACGTCATCAGACATGAAATTTGACTGGCCCAAAAAGCTCATTTTAATACTGGGGAAGGAGGCTAGCGCTGTTTAGCTGCGCAACCGACAATGTAAGTGAGGGAGGAGGTCCAACTCTTAAAACAGCAGCGTCCTGCGTGAATAACAGGGGAAGCAAAGATCAGCAACCGGTTTAGCGTTTATGGGAATTTGGCCAGATATGTTTTTAAAAGCAGATCCACCTGGAACAAGAGAGAAGTACAGCTGAAGTTCTGGACTGTGGGAGGAAGTCGGGAGTGCTCAGGGAGAACCCAGAGAGACCCGGGACGAGCATGCACACTGAAGAAAGGGCCCCAAGGCCCAGGGATCAAACTCGCAACCTTCTTGAGTGAGGTAACAGTGCTGTGGTACCACTGGTACTGGACTTTTCTTCCCAAACTGTTTCCTTGCTGCAATTCTGCGTCCATATAGGAGCCAGAAGGCGTAATTCTTTGAATTTGAACATAACATGATGTTATGTCACGTTTACTTGTCTGAAAAATTGAGTCGACGTCCTCCACCATCGTCTCACTTCTGTAGAGACTTTGATGTCTTCCAAGTATTCATCGCTGATACATAAAGGACAGGACTGAATGAACACCAGGGGGGGGCAGCACTGTGGCGTTGCATCGCCTGGACAGCCGCAAAGAACACTAGCCGTGGCTTTAGTGTCTAAATTAGGGGTGTCAAACATACGGCCCGCGGGCCAGATCAGGCCCACAAGCTGTTTTCTTCCCGCCTGCGAGATGATTTTGCAAAATATAAAATCTGCAATTTATCAATCAAAGAAAGTGCTGTTCTAAATGTGTCCACTTGGTGTTGCAATATTGTTTCTGCTTCACAAACAAACTCAATACTGGGGCTGAGCAAATCGGCACAAGTACATCCACTCACGTCTCCTATTGGCTACCCTGATTGCCCCAGAACGTCTCCTATTGGCTACCCTGATTGCCCCAGAACGTCTCCTATTGGCTACCCTCATTGCCCCAGAACGTCTCCTATTGGCTACCCTCATTGCCCCACAATGTCTCTGTCGAAACAGACGAAGCTGATGCAGAGCAGTGTTGCCAACTTGGCGACTTTCTCCCCCCAAAAAGTTTTTTTTGTCAAAAGCGACTAGTGACAAATATAGCGACTTTTCCTGGTGTTATCACGTTGTGATCAAGTGCAAATTGTCAATTATGCAAATTAGACGATGACGTCATTTGGCTACTTCTAGCGACTTTCAGGACAGCCAATAGCGACTTTCCTTACTGAGGAGTTGGCAACACTGATGCAGAGTGCAGAGTGCTCAAAAACACCAACGAAGTAAAACAAAGAAAACAACTGGAAGTTGTTGTTATTTTTACGTTATTATTACCATACCATGATTTTACCGGTCCGGGCCGCTTGGGAATAGATTTTCCTCTATGTGGCCCGTGAACCAAAATGAGTTTGACACCCCTGGTCTAAATTGAACGTAATTTGCTAGCAACCATTGCGAGCAAATACACAGTGTAGTCGTCAAGCGAGTGTGCTTGTGATCAGGTTGCTAACTAACGTCAACCAGAATCTGTGGCCACCATACAGCGGCAAAACTCAAGACATGTCGCTCTAATGCCCTATGTCAAACTATTTCTTCTCGTCCAACATTTTACTTCCTCTCGAGTCTTTTGATCTTCCTTTTGCGGTTTCTGGAGAAAAAGCAGTAGTGCGGCAATGGCAACATAAAGCCATAACAGATCATTTTTTTCTAGCAAAACGAAGAGCACCGCAACATCAAATAAGCACGTGACGTTGCAATAAAAGTGTAAGACGACACCTGAATCTAAACAAACACCGGGTGATCCCGTTCCCCCAGTTGCACGAGTCCGACAGCTGTGCCGGGCGTCTTTATTCCGCCCTGCCATCATGTGTTCGGCGTTGACAGGAGCGCTTCACGCTTAGACGACGCGTGACCGCGCAGATACACAGCGCACGCCTTTTGTCTTTGACGACAGCACTGGCCTGCACTAAATAATTTTGCCGCATTGAAATGACACGCCACTGCAGCACACGTATTTTTAGTTTGCGGCCTCTCGAGCGTCACACAGCTCACGCTCCTCACCGGCTAAACAAGCTGATACAAGCTTTAGGTACAGGCAGCATGCTGCTATCCCAGCCTTGTTAACCTTCAACACTGCTGTTTAGAATCAGAATTCCTTTTCTTTGCCAACTGGGTTACCCCTCATGAGGAAGTTGGCTTTGCTTTAGCTGGTGTGCTACATGCTTGTTATTCCTATTTTGTTATGTTGTTCTCCCTTAAAAGTTGAACTGTCTTCCGTCCCAGAGGAAACTGATCTGCTCATCTGCTGGTGCCTTTTAAACATGGATCCCGAGTGAACTTCCCCTGAGTGATGCTAGGGTTCAATAGTCAGGCCACAGAGTATTTATTAAGCCACATCTGGGATAGCCATCAGACGAAGCGCTGGAGGAAGGCGATGGCAAAGGCAATGGGAAGGGAATGTGACTGAGTGGTGAAAAGGGTACACGGGGGAGTCGAGGAGCGGGGAGAAAAGATGAATTAAGAGGATCCTGTTTTTTTGCGGGCACGCCGACCAACGTTAAAGCAAGAATGGCTTCGAATGGCTTTTTCTCGCTGGCTCTTTCATTTCCAGGCCGTGTTTCCTTCGCCGTATTGGTCCACGACCCCAGGGTGGCTTTAGCTGCGGTATGATCACAGAACAGAGACATTTCACTTCAGACATCTGAGGACAACAGTTTCCGTCTTGGCGGCAGCCGCCAGAGTTCTTCACGCGGGCACATTGTTCACGCTGCGGAGGTCAAATTCAAGCCACGGTGTTTGTTTTTGCGGCCCGACCGACGCTTTTCCGTATCTTTCACTTTGTTTGATTGCCGCATATGGGTGTTCTGTCCGTCGTTGTTGTTGTCTGGAGCCACATGAAAGCTGGACACAGAAAGGTTTGAGCGTCCTGTGCTGGGTGAGGTTCAGAGACCCACTGAGCATATGAAAGTGAGCGAAGCGGAAAAAAGGCGAAGCGAGCCACAGAGGTCAAAACACATTAATTCGAGGTCAAAGCCGGAGGTGGCTTCATGTCAAGACATTAGCGATGAAGAGCTTTTCAAGGGTTCCTATTGTGAAAAACTTAATTTACTTTTTTTTTTTTTTTTTTTTTTAGCTCTTTTACATGTCTTTTTGCACTACTGGCATATCAATTGACAAGCTAGCAGCTATCTTCTCCGCTAGCTAGTGCTCGCAGTTAGCGGCTGGCTAATCACCAGGGCGCGGGCTGTTCCAAGGTGGAGCCACAGGATGGCACAGGAACAGGAAGGAGAAGGAGACCCAAGACAGCCTAAAACCAGGAGTTTTGGCATTTTTTTTGGCAATAAACAAACCAACCAATACATAAATAATACAGAAAGAAAGAAAGAATATCAATAGAAGCTACATGCTTAGCTTTTTGTTTCAGGCTTGTAAAAAGGCAAGACTTCATTTCCTGCATGGCATTAACAAACCAGCTTTCTCTCACATGTATATGTCCAGCGTCTGTGTATCTTAAACACCCTTACCGACTGTGTTGCGGTACACTAGTTCACTCCAGCCTCTTATGCGAGGCCACTGAGCTGTATTAGAATGCCACTGGACGTCTGCAACAGTGGTGAACATGCCCGTGACCACAACAGTCTTTATGTTGTGCCTGTCCCACTGCGGGGGGTAAATTGCTGGCTTTGCCTCAGGAAACCTATAGAAAAGTGCTGAAAGAGCTTTTTAACCCGAGTTCTGTGATCACATGCTGGGGGACATGGCGCATTCACAAAAGGTCCGGGCCTATACAGGCAGAAGGAACTTAGTCGTGTCAAGTCTGTCAAAAACATTAGCCATACTTTCTGTTTAACGAGATCAAGCGTCATTTTGTTTTCCGTATGTTTTCATGTGTGACTGATGAGCTTCAACTGAAAACTAGTGGTGGGCACATTGATCCCAGTATCGATGACATTGAGACCCATGATGGTGTTGGTATAGATCTATACCAATACCAATGTTCTATTTGTATACATCCATTAAAATGAACTACACTGAGTTAGATTTATAGAATATCGTAACATTACATTATATAAAGCATGTTGTGAACACTGAGCGTTCCACCACTGAAGATTGATTTTCCTAATGGTCAAGATCTCTGCTTCTGCACTGTTTGTCCATGGTCTTGTTTTGTATTGAGGGTTCTAAAGTTCCGCTGATACATATAGCACCATATAGTCCTATTCAATGTCCTTGCCCAGAAGTTAAAATTTATTCATGGAGATGACTGTGACCAATTTTGTCACTTTTCAATGACATATTAAGGCAATCGACTCATTCCTTTCCCAAGCATCAGTTAACAATTTTCTCTACTTATTTCTGGTTGTTAATATGTTTAACAACAAGTTAAACAAAAACCTAGTTAAATAAAACAAAAAATACCAGAATGTTTTTCCACTGCCAAGTATTCTGTGGACATAGTTCTGACTTCTCCTTCGGCTAACTCCCAAAATTTTTGGAATTTCAGTTCCAAGTGTAACATTTTAAATGGACAACGCAACAGACCTGAACGGCTCACAAAGTACTCTTTACTTTGCAAAGATGCGTAAGCTAAGTTGCGATACGGCAGTGAACCTTTCAAAAGTGGGCCAGGATTTCAGCTTCATGGTTGCACATGCAAGAGCACGTTGAGCATTTCCAGCAAAGAAAAAGGCTCCGTGTCTCCATTTCAACAAGTGTAATACATGTTTTGGCAAGCAAAGGGACTTTGAACAATCGCACCAGTGACACAAAGCAAAGTCTTTAAACCATAAGGGCTCTGTATGGGGCTTTCATGCATGCCTTCCATCAACCCTACACTAACACTAAAGCCTGCTTGTATGCTGGTACCTTCATTCAACATGACAATCTAAATATACTCAGACAATATTTACATAGGCCTTATCTACTAGACTTGTCTACCACTGATTACATTACAGCATGTGGTTTTTGGGTCTTCTGCATTCACGTTTCTCTGACAGAAACGCCTTGTCTATAGAAATGTGGGCATTGCGCAGGTCGAGCTTTTCTTCTCGTGCAGCTGGATACACCTGACGTGCTTTGATGGACATTCAGCTTTGTGTACAGACAAGTGCCTTCCTATAAAAAGCTATATCGGAAACGCGAGAGGGCATATTCGGCGCTATTCCCAGAATGGCTTGGCACAGAGGTCAGCCATGTCAACTCCCACAGGTTTTTAAGGCAAGGCCATGGAAAAGGGGCCAAAGTAAGGCAGCTCAACTTTAGAGCTGCTGACAGAAAGTTGGCCCAGCAGGATGGCGCTCTGAGGGAGTGATGGTGTCCAGGTCAGGATACCACACAGCTCAGTTTAATAAGCTTTTGCCTGCCAGTAAACTGTGCCTAGGTTGGAGCAAGAGATGGTGTCAGGGAACCACGTCAAGGTCGGGATCAACGAAAACCCCACTTTGCATCCAGAAAGAGTCAAATAATGTCAGTCTTGATCACCAATAAAATTGTTAATAATGCAGAGTAAGGAAAGTGAAGAATTCAGCAAGCCCATGTTGTGGAACGGCATGAGAACCATTTTTTGGTCCAGTTTATAATTAAGACATTTGGGTTTCTTGAAATCAGCACAGTTTGTTGATGACTGTGATAAATCATGTTGCATTTGTTATTTGTATTCTTCATTTGGTATTAACAAAATATATTATTGGTAGAACATTTCAATATTCATGTTGACACAGAGAAATTCTGTCTCATTCTCTTGTCTCCTCTGTAAAAACCAACTACTAGTCTTTTGGAGTCAAATTCCAAATAAACTTTTAAAGCAGGCAACATTATTATTAATCAATTCGATACTTCTTCTATCTATCTACTTATTCAATCTGTTTTAAACCTCAGTGCTGCATTTGATACAGTCAACCACAACATTCTTCTGAGCAGACTAGAGGATGTTATTAGCATAAAAAAAAGAATCAAGCCAGAAATTGGCTCGGATCATATTTGATCACTTTCAATTTGGCCATGTGAAAAGAGTTAGCAATGGAGTGCCCAAAGTGTCCATCCACTGCTCAGTAACATTTATATGATACCCCTTGGAAAGCATTACATTATATTAGAAAGCATAAAATTAAATTTCATTGATATGCAGACGACACCCAGTTATATCTGTCAATGAAACCCGACGAAGCAGATCAATTAGTTCAGCTGCAGACTTGCCAAAATGACGTTAACGTCTGGTTGACTCAAAATGTCTCAACGCTTAACAGTCATGAAACTGAGGTTATCATTGTGGGAACTAAGTAGCTTATAGGCAAATTTTCTCATGGTCAAATTACTAATATTACATAATATTACTTACGACTACAAGGGTCATATCAGGATGTCCAACTTCTCCTCTTAAGACTCTGCATCGGCTTCCAGTAAAATCAGGAATATAATTTAAGATCCTCCTAATTGCTTGTAAAGTTCTTCACTTTCAGGCTCCAGGCTATCTGGAAGAGCCAGTTGATCCGTATCATCCCCTAAGAGCCCTTGGCTCTGAGAATGCAGGACTATAGGTCACTTGTGAAGCTTCTAAAAATAAATAAATGAATAGATCAGAAGGCAGAAGATAATTGGTTCCTTTACATTTGAACCATCTCCCGACTAGGTTCGGGGGTTTGACACCCTCAATTTCAGACTAGACTAAAACAGCAACTGTAACAGTCTTTCAGAATATACACTAGTCTCTATCTATCTATCTATCTATCTATCTGCATAATGTGACTATAAATGAGAGGCAAGTTTGAATCATATTGATGCAGGTGTGAAAGAACCTCATCACAACAGCAGGATCTACTGAGTAACAGGCTTTGTAAATAACAGTGGGTGCAATACATCGTCAAACTGTTAGCATCGCTTTCCCCACTAATCTACACATTTATATAGAAACTGCTTCTTGTACATTCACCTCAGCAAATACGCTGAGTAGACAGCAAACTATATGCCATGCACCTAACGAACCAGAGTGTGATATGAAGCTCTCTGCGCTCAGGCTGCATGATCAAGATGCTGATGCTGCATCGGACGACCGGCCGTGGTTTGGTTTGCTGACGCCGGGTGGAGCGGCAGCTGCACTGTGAGATGACCCCCACCCCATATTTCCAACGTTGTCACCGACTATCTTTATAAATTTGGAGCCAGGATGATTATTATCCTTTCATCTGAGACCGAAGACACAGTGCACTGACTGAGTGAGTCTGCCTCCCAGTCGTTTGCACTGCGAGTTTTACCCACATTTTAATCACTTGTGAACATATAATTATTCAGGCCATTTTGGACGAACCTGTGACACTTGAGGTTACCCCTAGGAATTACATTACGCACATATTTAAGGCAACCACTTTCTCTCTGTGCTCGATGTAGCGAGTCGTATTGATTTAAAATGTTCTTTAAAGCGGCATTATGGTTCTACCCCTGGCATGCGCTTTGAGATCGAGAAAGATGTGTGCGTGCTCTTGTACACATCCTATCGACTCTGTCCCGTGTGTGTTTATACAGCAGGCTCCATTCAGGATGTGGCTACAGGTTATCTCTCTGAACCCGCACAGGGTTTTATTTGTTTAGTTTTTCGGGCAAAGGCTCCAGTTGGACAATGGCTCACGCTTGTATTATGTTTCATTTAATATGAACGGCATCCACAGGGGAATTCTCCAAATACTGTTAGACGTATGAGCTCAAATCACAACGCGCATTTCTTGTCTGTCGGAGGAGCAGCGTCCGAGCAGACTTATATGGTCTTGTTCGCGACCAAGAGGAAATCGGACGCGCGCACGCAGAAATTGTAACATTAAAAAGCGATGGCTTATTTACACAAGCGCTAAAAGCCAGCTTTCAGCCGGGCTCTCATGCAAAGTAGCCATGTGAATGAAACTGAGCTGGCACAGCTGATGCCTTCTTTCGAGAAAGTCAACAAACCCAAGGGCTCTGGTTTAAATCACGGCGTTGGCAGGGCATTCAGTCACCTCCTCCTCCTCCTCCTCCTCCTCCTCCTCCTCCTCGCAGTCTGCATGTTCACTGCTCGCCTCATGAAGTTCAGTCATGGCACTTGTTTTCTTAGCGCTCCAAACCTCTAGTGGCGCTGCTGCATTAAAGGACTTTTGTTGCTTTTATCCCCCCCCTTCCCCAACCCAACCTCTTTTGCCAGGGGTGTCTTTCTTCGTTTAAAGCCAATTTCCCGAGAATCAGCAACGCACACATCTGGCCCCTGCCACCTCCTGTGAACCTCTGGCTGCACGTTAGGGATGTGGCGCTCGCGCATGCAGCCTGTCCCGGTGCCAGTCTACGGCGCGGCTGGCCGCGCAGTGGTGAGCTGTGCGGTGGGCCACGCCTGCGTAGCCTGATTTACAGTCTTTTCTTCCTGGGCAGCCACCAGACGGCAGCCAACTCCTGGAGGGACCGATGGCGGCTTCAGCGAAGGGGCCAAACCAGGGGCCCATTTGGTTTTGGTTTCCTTTTGCCTGCCACTGTGCCACACCTAGCATGCGCTGGGGCTTAATGAGACCAGTGTGCAGATCCAAAGATTGGGTTTAAGGCTGAAACCGATAAAAGGCGAGGCGGCGCTGTACAAACGGCTTTGCAGCGGCCCGCAGGTCATGTGTCTCGCAGTCTGTCAGTTGACTTATACTCTTGAGGACCCACCCTGTCTTTAACTCATTAATGCATAAATTCTTTGCTCCAGCACTTCTACGTTACGTCTGCTTTTTTGGGTAGAAACACAAACAGTGAAAGATATCTGTGATTTCCTCAAGACTGCAGCAATTCTACAGACGCCTGGTGTTGCTTAACGTCTGTACTGTTTTAATTAAAAAGACTCCTCAAGCCTACTTACATGTTTAAATTGTCATTGTGGCATGTGCAAAAGGACAAATACAAGCAAAACGCTGTACATTGAACATGCAAGTTTCCTTTAAGGAGTGAAGATTTGTGCATAGTGATAAACCTGTATGGATCTTCCTTACCTAATTATGATATATTTCCTAAAACTAATAAATAATACTTTTTTTTTATCAAACCTGTTACTGCCTTTAAAGTCGAAAGCTTGGGAGAGGCTGAGCGAATAAACCCTGCAGTCTAAAATCTGACCACTAGATGGCAGAATTTTACACAGTGTACCTTTAAACAGTGCATGGCAATAGCTATCTTGTTGTAAAAAAAAAAGCAGATTTGAACTTGAAATATATATTTGTTAAGATGAAATTCCTGACAAAATGTCCGATGACCATGCGATACGCGAGTTCTAATTCATATAAAAGTAACACAGGCAAAGGCTTATTTACACATACTGCATCAGACTAACAGATGAAGTCTCGCAGTTTGACAGTGAACTGCAAACGCACATGCGGATGCACACCTGCAGGCGCTTGCAAAAACACACATGCACACAGGTATCTGTTAGAGCATGCTCAGCAGAGTGGTCTGACAGACTGTTGAAGCCGCCTCCAGCCTTTCCAAGAAGTGCAGCCTGTTTAGGCTGAAGAGGTTCCGACTAGGCACACTGATCATCGTATGACTGGTGGGCAAAAGGTGTTACTCCACGAGCAGGGGAGCTCACGACGACACATCGCTTGTTAAAACTTGTCCGACTTTGCACTGTTTAATTCCGAATGTCTGGGAATAGCTGCCAATGACACTAAGTGAACATAGAAGCGCATTAATAAATATTTCTTTGGGTCATCAATACAGCCTGGGGTTTTCTGGAGATGCATTGGATCTGTAATGCACATAGTAAAGCAGTTTGGACTGACCGCAAAATCTTGAAACGTATATGCATCTCACTGGTTGCACTTGAAAAGGTCAGCGGCAAAGGTAGAAAATGAATGTGGGGCACTGCGCCAGAAGAAAAGCGAAAGAAAAAGAATAGGAGTGCCATCGCAGAGCATTTTTTACTGCTGATCATGTGTCAGCACCCTGGGGCGTATTGGTTCTTTGCAGGAGATTTCTTAAATAAAGCAAAAGCTAGCCATAAAGGGCCCTATAAATCAGCCGGTGTGTGCGTACCGTCTTCCACTCAGAGAAGGCCAGTCCGGTTTGGCATGCAGTTCACTATGATGTGTGAGGCGATGACAGCTTGAAAGAAACCTCAGAGCTGATATATGACGATATGATATACAGTATTTAAGGAGTTGAACCTCTCATAAAGGACATCACCATAGTCAGCTGAAGGTAGAAAGGTTGACGAGCTGTCGAGGGAAGCAGGATCTGTTTTGATCATAGAATCCAAGCTTAACCCTTCACCCCCTTTGTTGAGCAAATCTGCAATACGCGCTTAAAAAAAAAAAAAAAGAGCCCAGATACATATTGGCATCAACAAGCTCAGTTTTTCTCTGACAGCTCAAACATATGAGAGAATGACACGACTTTGGCTCTGTCTGCCTTTAAAACTCATTTCAATATCAAACAAGACAGGGCAATAGTGCAATAAGACTGTAAGAATTCCAGTCTGGGCGCAACAAACTCATGTCAGCAATAATGATAGAAGGCATTTAACAGATTGTCACATAAATGATTAATATAGGTTCAAAATAAAATAGATTTTAAGACCACACCCTGAGACCCAAAGGAAAGAGGAAGGTGAGCCAGACATTTGAAGAAACAACTCACCAGTTCATTTTCTGTGGCGGCATTTTATGAAGCGTCTTCCTATATGTAAACAAACATGTAAACAAAACCAAACTGTATTTTATTTTTGTTTACTTTATCCCTCTTAATATTTGGACGCGGTTTTCTACCTTCAAATCGTGGTTTCATGGCCACATTGTAGCATTTCATTTAAGCTGTACTTTAGAAGTAGACAAGCGGGTCTACATGGCATTTTTAACAAGCAATTAGAAAACTGTATTTAGCGTAGACATTGTATAAAGTTGATCTACATCTCACTTTTTTGAAAGAATGCAAAACAGTCATAAAGGAAATACTTTTACTTTTGTATGTTCATTTGGTTGCCATTGAAGACTCTGGTTAGAAATACTTTACATTATGGGCTTAAAATTTGCCTTGAAATGCAAAAAAACCCATAATTTTACATGATACAAACACACAATTCAAACCGCGATTAATCACAGTTAACTATGACGATTCTGAGATTAATTGTGATCAAAAAAATCAATCATTTGACAACTCTAATATATATATATGTGTGTGTGCGCTGCAATATCTTGCCAGTAAAGTCCTTTGTCATGTTATACATTCATTTTATTTCTATTTAAATCCTGAACCACCTTACACTGCCAACAGTCAATGCGATGCTCTCTTGGTCTAAGTCAGCAAATACCAGACCTAAATAAAAGCTTTTGCTCAGTGACCTTTTGTTGTAGTTACAGTCTTGGCAGCTTGCCCAATACAGAAAACATAGACAGGACAGTTTGTTTCTGTGGGAGGAAATCACAACACATCAGGTATGTTATGCTTGAGTGCCACGCCGCTTGTACTGAGGAGTTTGCTTCTAAAAATATCCACGTCCTACCACACTTGCACTTAAAGACCCAACATGTTGATGGTTATTACAGCAAATGACTCTTAATTTCTCAAAAGTCTTCATCATTTCCAGTCATCCTGGATTAATCATTTCGTGTGTGAGTGTGTGTGTGTGGGTGAGAGAGAGAGAGACTGGAGTGGGTAGGCAGAGGAAATAGGGGAACGCCCAACTCCTATTTAAAGCGTGAACTGTTCCAGGTAGGTCCTAGAACTGTGTTTAATCAACCATACTACATAAAAAAAAGGCTCCGTCTGACACCTTTGACCGAGTCATGCAAAAGTAGTTTTAGAAAGCCAAAATCCGCTGTTTCATAAGTAATTGAGGCCACCCAAACCCATCATTTATACAGGACCAGAGAGCAAAAAAGACTTTGCAGGATGATTAAAAAAAATCACTTTGAGGTAAATGCAATTTTCTATTTGACTGAAGTTGGATTAGTGGCCGCTGTAGGAGAGACTTCAAAGCTTGCGTGCTTGCGTGTGCTCAGTGTTCCCAGGCCATATGGCTCAAGCGGTCTTCAAGTGTGGTTGAAGCTGTTATGGAGACATGTCAAATGTGCAACATACCATACTCCATAACTGTCATGTCTCACACAGTCCTTTCTTCCAAGCACCGAAATACCTGCGTGTGACAGTGGTTTGACCCTATTCAGGTGGTTTGCATTTGGACGAGAAGTCCATTAAAAGACCACATCAATATGAAGCAGGTGTTGTTCCAAAGCCGTGCTGGTGCTAAAGTGCCCTCCACTGTCAGGAGGAGACCTATTGCAGAATCTCGGCGACGCCGGCTGGTCTTAATTGGTTATTTACTCGCGGAAAAAAATGAACCTTGCTGAACCCTGCTGGAAACTGAATAAGTGTGGGACTGCAAAGCTGTGGGTCCGCTGCTCGTGACGCCGCTGCGCGAGTCAAGTTTTAACCGATGTCATCAGCAAAAGGGATCATTGCCAAGAAAGTGTTGGGCAGGATGAACATTCAGTGAGTTTACATGACCTTTTTGTTTTGTCAATCGATTGGAATTGTTTCAAACTGAGGGATCAGATTGTCCCATCTACATGGACACTGAAAGAAGTGATTGGATTGATTAGAGTTCCGCTTTTGCCACGGACTGTGATGCAGCCTGGTTGTGACAGGATCACGTGATCCCACACATGGCTATACTCAGAAGCCTGCAAGCACATCAAACACAGTTGTCAGCTAAACTAGTCGGCTTGTTGTGTTGCAATTTGTGTTCCACCAAAGAAACATCTTCTTTGTTTGTCACATCAGCAGAAAGGCCATTTTATTTTGAAATTGCCAATGTACATAAGGGTTAGGTTTAGTATATAGACTACTATAGCAAGCAATTTGAAAAGTGTTCATATGGGCCCAAATAGAGATGGAAATATTTATCGTAAACATGCATTATATTCCAGTACATCGTATTGTTTGGTGGAGTTCCCAGTATTTAGGGGTTTACGAGTTTTTCCCCTTTGAACTGGCAGCATGCCCGACGAGACTCCTCATCCTGACAGCCTCGCAGGTATGTGGAGGTTGGGTAAGCCGTCTGATACTGTGCGTAAAGCCATTAGGAAAACATTACAGCCACAGTTTGAGGTTGGTATGTCATTAACTGGAAATGTGTTCTTTGCTTAATCTCTTCTCCTGTTGGATGGTTAAGTCCAGATGTTTCAGAGTGGCGAGATGCTTAGCAAAAGAAGAGAGTTGACATAACTGACTTTTACAACAGTTGCTGTCAAACAGGCCTTGTCCAAGCTTAATCCTAAATATATCAAACCTGTGATCTGAACATGTCAACACCTTTTCTACCAGAAGACCTAATTATATATATATATATATATATATATATAAAAAATAATCTGTAATTAAAGATTTGAAACATGGTTTATTTTCAATACTAAACCAAAATGACTTATAAAGAAACAAAATAGTGTATATTTAGGTATGAGTTTAATCAAGAGATGAGACCCCGAGGTGCACACATAAGATGTGCCAGTTTACATTTATTTTCTGTAGTCCAAAATATCCAGCCTTAGAGACAGGGTTTTAAAGTTTCATTCAGAGGTGAGTTCAAATTCCAAAACTCTTATTATTCCACGGGAAGTAGCCAAGTCCACGCTTTAGCAGACGTACTCCAAACAGACTGAGAAAACTGGCTACCTTTGATGAGCGGAAACACAGGCAATGACTTGCTGACCACGGATGCCATCCAGTTGGCTGTCCTCTGGTTACAACTTTTCACAATGCACCGTGGCTGCCAACCCACAGGGCTCTGCCTACTTCCATTCCCAACTCCATCACTTTAAATGTTCCTTTGAATCTTGATTCAAAACACATATTCGTCAGGGTTTTTGGTCCACCACAGTCAAACACAATCCCTCTCCCATGGGCGTTTTTCCTGCCGTGTTTGGGCAGCAACAGAAAAAGTCCAAATGTCAAGAATGAAATCTAAATGAGACACATGTAGTCTCTCTAATTTAACATAATATCAGTTCCTTCATAACTCGTTCCTATATAAATCCTGCCTGATTCCACTCCAGAATGGGAGCAATAAGGAAAAAAAGATGCTTTCTCTAAGTGTCAGTTTTATTGCAGTCTCGCAGCTTAAAATGAGCACTTTAGATTAGGAGGAAACAGTTATTCCCCATTCACTATTAATTAGCACACAAACTAGAAACTTTGGGTACATTGGGTTAACATTCGGTCTTTATTAGCCTTTACAAACTACTTACTAATGCTTTATTCTACAGGACCATGTTCTTCAACTGTAAGCCATTATATCAGCTTAACCTCAGGAATATTTCTCAGGGTTAGAGTTCGGCCTAGCCGCAACCCTATTGCCCTCACTATAACCCTGCTTTCATAGTTATTTAATGGTGAATAGGTGTTCCCTAATCTAAAGGGTTCCTGAAGCTGAACAATAATTGGGATATAATTGTAATAAGTACACAATTTGACCATTTGTAAAGTGTTAGTCAAGGTGTTACTCATTACTCATTTATAAAGCATTGTTTCAACTTTAATGCACACTAAAACATAACGCATAGTAAAGGCAGAGTAGACTACTGTTAACCATAATCCTTTATTTATAATGTATGAATACACAATCACGAAGCATATTATAGATGTGCTTACAAACCAAGTGGCAAACACATTTATATCTCTGTAGTCACCTGAATAAGTGCAGAGACACACTGTTAAGAAACTTTTATGACCAAAATGAAACCATTATTTTGACCACTAACCTAAAAAGTACTTAAAAAAAAAAAAAAAAAGTCTATACGCACTAAACTCTCCATACTACAATGCAGCCCGAGCCACTGGAGGGAACGTCCACAGGAATACATTCCACTCTGCCACATGCAGTTAAATATACCGTTGAAACGCAGGCTATTGTATCTATCAACATGGATATTCATCAGCTCTGTTTATACATTTTGGGTGGTGCTGGCAGCCGAGGAGGAAACTGTATTTTTCACCCCAGAACCTTCTCATGCCACTGGCCCCAGTCGGCTCTGATTTCCACGGCGCGGCCGCCGCGGCAGGTTCGGCTCCGTTGCATTCAAGGGCGGGCTGCTCTAACATCTGCGGCATCCGTCGAGGAATGCGATGAGTGCCGTCTGCACCGGTCTGACAGCGGCGCGCACCGGGGGGACTTTTGCGCTCAGACGGCGACGCGCTCCAAGCCAGTGCCGAGAAATGAGCCCAATGTTTTCACTCAATTGCGTTTTGAAGGATTGCGTTGATTTTAATAGGCTGTACATCATGTACGAGGCACATAATGGTTCGCTTCCCCGCTGCATTCAGAAGGTGTCTGAAGTTACAGTCACAACCAACACAAAGCAGAATGTACCGTTTGTGGAGTAGTTCTTCAAGTGAAATGAGGGTGTGTATTCACTTTCCTTATAAGCCAAGTGTAAAAATTCTTTGTCCTTGATTATTTTTCTGTTCCATGGATTACTCAATTTAATATGGTCTCCCACCGTTGTGAGTAAAGGGCAGGTAAAATGGGCGAAAAACTTTGACCTCCTTGTTGGTCAATTGCTTTTTGTTGTCACATTGATTGTTTTTTGTTTAAATGTCCAAAGCCTACGAAAACCATGTGACTGAAATAAAGCCAGTTGAACCAGGTTTTCGTGCAAAATGCGAAGAAACGTCCTCTGGAAGACTTAACACGGCGCATGGAAATAGCACGTGTACAATCTTTTAATATGTGGAAAATGATTGTGTTGGATGTATCTCAAAAAAAAAGAAAGAAATATCTCAAAATTTGTAGAAGCCCAAATATGTATTCATGCCAATGAAAGTTTGACCATAAATGAGAACAATGCATGGATGCGCGGCTGCGGTTGAGTCTCTGACTTTGAATGGGAGAACCACATCAAGGGTCAGTCATGTGACCGTTGCTTTAGGGTCAAAAGCAAGGCAGACTGCACTTGACAAGCCGTGTCAACCATGTAACTGCTTTTGTTCTTGCAACACACACACACACACACACACACACACCTACAAATGTGTGTGCACGGCAGCAGCGCCAGACGCGCCTCGTAGACAACTTTAATCTGATGGAAAAAAAAAAAACGCGACTGGCCTGAAGGTGTCGCCGTCACCGTCAGTCGCGTCAGTCGCCGGCGCGCGTTTTGTTTGCTTTTCCTGCGTGAGCGTTGAAGAGAGAGAGCAAAAAAAATAATAAAAAAAAATCGGAATGATCAATCTCTTCGAGTTAAACGTGAAGTGAATTTAAAAGACTCTGAAACGTCTCTCGAAAAAGAAAATGCATATTTGGAGCGTTTCCATTAGCTGGTCTGGAACGGAAAACAAGGGTGAGACGATTGCGGTTGAGGCAGGTCGGCGAGCGTTTCGTTTCACAAGACCTTATAAACCGTCGCATTCCCCTGCTGTTTTTCATCAGAAAGGGCAGCGTTTGGTTTTTTTTTTTTTTTGTTTTTTTTTTTGCTGATGAGACTCAAGAAGACCTTTTTCTTTTCTTGTTGCGACGCACGTAAATGCGATTGTTCCCACCAGCCATCTGTCAGCGCGATTGTGAAACAACCAGGAAGATGGCGGATACTTCTCATGAACTTTAACCTTTGGGGACGCAAGCAGCTGATAAATGCTCGCGACTTAATGCTTTCTTTGACGCACTCGTTTCCCTTTTCTGTTGCCCCCCGTTCACTGTTTGCTGACAAAAAGCAAACGGGGGATTTGGTTTTTTTTTTGCCACGTTTTCCCGTTTTCACTCGCCGCTTCTCACGAGACGGCTCAAAGTGAGCGTCAACAATTAAAAGAAAACATGTCCTTTTATTCTTCATCTTGCCGTTAGCAGGCGACTGACAGGGTCGTGAGCTACACCGGCACTGCTGTCTACAGGCCCTGGTTCAAGTCGGGACTACAGGGGGACGTGTGACCCTGTGGCTGGGAGGTCATGGGTTCGTTCCTTGACTGCGTGATACCAGAGATCATTAACAATGGGACCCAAAGCCTCCCTACTTGGTTACGTAGTGCCAAGGATTTGGGTTTGGAATCACCAAAAGATCTAATGTAACATAATATGATTTTAAACTGATAATTCAGAATGACGTATTGGCCTCGGAGGTGTCAAAAGCATTCACATTCGGTGCTTAGGTAAAAGTATGGATACTTGTGGAAAAGCAAAAGTACTGATTCAACTCCTTTACTCAACTAAAAGTAAGAAAGTGTAGGCTGTGAAATGTAGTTCGGTAACACATTTTTTTTGAAATGATAATTTGCCATTAATGACACGATTGTTGATAATTTCACATAAATGAAAAAAGTTGGTGCAGTGCAACTAAACTATAATGAATAATAGTTATAACCAGTGAGTCATTATTGAATGTTGACACGTTTAATAACAATAATGTTGTATACATTTTTGTGTTTCTCTGTACTGAAAACATACTGAACAGTCACCCCAAAGCTGAGTTCCGCTACATTTTAAACACAAAATTTGAGCAGTTTTTTCTCTCCAAGAAGTAGAGAGTCCAGATATCTGTGTACAAATGTACAGAGTAAAAGTGAAAAAAAAAAAAAGTCAGAAAAAGAAGTACTGAATACCTGGAAAATCTACTTAAATGCAGTAACTAAGTATTTGCATTTTATTACTTTCCATCTCTGGTGTTCTGGTGAAGGAATTTCTACTTCCTGCCTGGGCACAGAGAGAGAGAGAGGGGGGGGCAGCCCTGCTGTTCATTTTGGAACAAAATATACTCTACATACTATACTCTATATACTATAGTATTCTACATTTGGTAAGTATGGAAGCAAAAATAGTTTCAGTATCACAATGTCATTGTGAGTCACACACAATCAAACCAAAAGTAGTAATTAAGCAATTTAATTTCAATTTGCAGAGTAACACATTGTGTGGGACAAGAGCTGTCTGGCTGACTAGGATGTGATGGGAGAAACAACAGTGGGAAGTTCAAATACTTTGATGAATAGTAGTCAAATTAGCGACAGCATTCATTAAAAATAATAATAATAATAATAATAATAATAATAATAAGTTGCTGCGTTGTCACTCTCCATTCAAACCTCCCAACTAAAGTGCATTTTGGAAGCAGCCGTCAGATGTTGCTGCTCCGCTTACTCAAACTGACACCGAGGTCACGGTTCAGTTAATGATCAGGGCTGTTATTAAGGGGGGGAATTGCTGCCTTAACTTAAGCCATAAGTACAGACTGAAACAAGCCCCTTAAACCTTCTATTTAAAGGGTGTTTGCTTAAAGTTTATCTCAAGATGTTAACACCGAGGCCTCGCTGTCCGATAAGCAACGTGTCGTTTTATGCTAAAATTCGAACCAATCCGTCCGAATTGTCCAAATCTGCACTAGTTAGTTAGCTAGCATTACAATTGGAGGGTTAGAGCCTGTTGCACACCTCACTCAACACAAACAGCAAGCTCTTCAAGGACAACGCTCTCTCGCTCGGCTTCGTCAGAAATCGGAAGCGACGGCTGCAAGTGAGTCACATGCAGGCTGCGAGGAAATGACTGGGAAATAGGAGAAATATACCTGCAATTACCACGCCCTCTACCCCTCTAATAGATCTTCATTACGACGTGTTGCCACTTCCTTCACCCACACAGGTTCTGACGAGAGCGGGTGACCAACATATTTACAATTGTACTGCGTAATATCTAGCTCCCAGCAGTGTGTTTACAGAAGGCAGGAAATTACATGATTTTGGAACTCGTGCGGGTTCCCACGCTGAGTGGGTGGCAATGACGACGGTGAAGATGGCTGATGGGAAGCCCACAGTAGTCTCGTATTCAGCGCGTCCATCTTTATCTAAACTCACCGCGGGCAAATTACACACCGTGTGTTGAAGCTTTGAAAAAATACCCCACTTCAAACAAACAAACAAACAAACAAACAAACAAAAAAAAACTGAAACAAAAATATGCTCCCCTCCTCTCTTCGTTGAGCTATTAGCTGTGAGTTATTTCTGGCAGATTTGAATGAGTCACTCATCCTATTAGTAAGCAGTGTATTTCCTCGTCATTACGACGCTTATGGGAATTTGAGTCGTACAGTTTTAGTTTTTTTCCTTCATTGGGGGAAACCCATCACGATCAGACTCGGGAGCCGCGCGGGCGAAACCCCCAGACTCGAGAATCAAAAAGGTTTCCTGTGGACGACGTGACAAATTAATGACGTGTCTGCAGCTGCTTTCATCTCAGTTTGGCAGCGCGCTGAATATTTCATCCGTTTTCAGTGGGGAAGTTCCTTCGGAAGAACCGGAGAGGCCAACTTATAGGACGACTCTGCTTCTTTCCCGCTCGGCTCCGGCTGGCGTTCGCCGTAGACGGCTTGGCCGGGGGTTTCAGAATTAAGTCCAAAAGGCCCCAGCTATGTTTACTGTAGCGCGCAAGCCTCGGCACGGCACAGCATGGGTGGCCCCCGGCTTCGCAGTTGCCTTCGCTCCCAGTGAAAACGCGACAGTGTTATGGAACCGCCGCACCCGTCTGGTTTAGGTTTTTTTACACAGCGCGTAACAAGTGAGCTCTTCAAGGCCCGCATGTGAACGGTATGGCAGCCCATTTCTTTTAATGTCCGTGTTTAACGTTCAACATTTTTAGTGTTGCTTTTTATGAAGACAATAGTGTCTTTGAAAACCTGGGATACAGATTTTCCCATACGGCAGAGAAACCCAGCCCCCCCCCCCGCCGAAAAAAAAGCAAGAATAACTCAGATTTTACGCATGTTCATCTCAGGGGTGTAATAAAATTCAACAAATGTTAATAGCGGTGCAGACTGAGTTATTTTTGAAGTCTACGGTGTCTTGTGATGCCACGTCAAATGCCAGTTAGGCTTTAGGTTACCTGCGTGTGTTTTTGCACCTGATTTTTAATGTGGCATTGCCAGAAATCTTCATCACAGTGCTTCTCCAATTGTCACTGTGGGGCGCTAGCGATGAGGAGGCAGCGCCAAAAAACACGCAGACAACACTGGGTTGCAGAACAGAAAAAACTGTTTAATCTGAATAATAAACACAACTAAACTACGGGTGGAAAAAAAAAACAAAAGCCAAAAGAGGAGACTTGACAATAAAAACAGACAAGGCAGGACAAAAGAAAACCATGGCGAGAACCTAAGAAGACGTGGAAGAGCAGACCGGAAATCCACCAAAACGAAACGGCATGAAGAAGCAAACAATGATCCGACTAAGACAAAGGGTGACGAGGTGTATTTGTACAAGAGGGCAGGAGAACACAGGTGAGAACGACCAAGGGCAGGGCTGACAACGAGACAACAGTGACAAAAATCAAGGAAAGCAGAAACAGGATGTAAAGCACGTAAAGAATACAAAGAGACAAGACTTTCAAAGTAAAACAGTAAACACGAAAGCCACAGATCGCGACACCAATCCCACCCCAATCTTTGAGCCGAAGATCATTACTCACAGTGATACGTAAGGTAAACATGATCCAGTGCAAACACACACACACACACACACACACACACACACACACACACACACACACACACACACACAGCATGTTCATCATCACCCATATACATTAGGATATATTCTTTGTTTATATAGTTTTATTACATGTTAATTAATATATAGTAAATCCCAATGTGAAATGTCTTTTAGTCACACATTAATTACATTACACTTTAATGAGATTTAGCTATTTTTAGAAGCTACTTAAAAATGGCAAACAATGAACAGTACACTCAAGATGATGACTTTAGGTGTGTTCACACATCCCGTTATGACATGACTCAGAGTTTAATTCAAAGACTGTCAGATGCCCAGCTTGGGTCTTCATGTATATCAGGGCCATGCCTTAACCTTGTTGGACTGGTCTCCTGAAAAGGACATTACATTTGACGTACAACGCAAAGCACCCGTTGCAGGAAATGAAGGTGATGCATCTCACATCCATTTGGTGAGATAAGCCCGACATGGGCTGCGTTCAGACTGCAGGCAACTCTGATTCCAATCAGATTCCTTCTCAAATCCGATTTTTAGGGCTGACTGTTCACGCTGTTTTTAGCAAGTGTCCAAATGGGATCTGGCTCTGTTCAGACAGGGCCACATTGTTGCCCCATCCGACAGGTTGCTGTAGCAACGACGTCAGAGGGAGCGGAGGCGGTCTCGATCCGTCTTGCAAAAACATCCGATTTCAAGTGATTTGTGACCGTTCGGACTACAAAAGGGCCATCCGGTTTCAATCTGGATGGGCTTAAAATCGGATTTTGGCTGGCAGTCGGAGCAAGGCCAGGGATGCCTTGGACTGCCTGCCGAGTCGTGTCACCTGAGAACGTAAGTAATCAACCCCATGCAAAGGTCAGACACCCTAGAAATGCCAATTATTGTGTAACCGCCCCAGCATTAAACACGCCTTCGCAGCACTTCCGCGAAACAATTTGTCCCGCAGTCGTTGCCCAGGGTTTCCGTCACCATATATTTTGCATGTGTTCCCATGGAAGACTATGCATTATAAATGCACGTCAGCCAACGGTGACGCACAACATGGCATACAGGCCGTCTCCAATGAGAGTATGGTCCCATTGCACTTCACATGGCCACAAGTGTGACAATCTTTGCAATTTTTTTGCTTGTAAAGCTGCTGTTTGGTCGACTCAAAGATCCACATTTTCCAATCCAATTTTTTCTGTTTATTACAGATTAATTATAGATCATTTGCCCTCTATTTGTGTTACAATAAGGCACAGACACTGAGACAAAAATGCAGTTTTTTTAATTCATTTTCACTGGCACCCTAAGTGTCACAGCTGCAATGGGTCACTTTACACTTGTCCTGTTATATTAATCGCAGAAGATACATCTCACCAAGATGTTGTTGCCACACAAAGCCGTGTTAAAGTTGATGTGAAGTCACCCTGTTGTTCAGGTTCTTCTGTGCTTTTGGTCTGATGTGACAACCGAGGCGGCCGACTCTTGTAGCACGACAGAGGGGTTGACGTCAACGTGTTTTGCCTCGCGGCCGTTATTACGGAACACAATAAAATCAACGTGACGGCTCATATTAAAACACCAGAGGAACAACCAATCATGGACAAACACATCGATCTCTTGGTAACCCCACCATTTATGTTGGGCCATGGCCACGTCTTTGGGCCACATTCACAGTCCGAGGGGTAGAGCGTAGGAAGAGAGAGCAGGTGAAATTGGGCCAAAATCCCCTTCCCCCCGCTTGCATAATGTGACATTACTGTAAACCAATTAGATTGCCCCAACTAAGCAGAACCACAGAGTATTTTCATAGCCTTTTGTGTATATTGACTAAGCTTTTCCCATGAGTTGAAAGAAGAACGAAGGTCAAATTGAGTTCTTCATGTTTCTTCATGCCATTTTGTTCATTAGGGGGACTGTAAACTGGGTGAGGGTACATGAAGATTATCATCAACATATCATTTCCATGGTTTTAAGCCAATGCGTTGAACAATTTAGACCATAATCCAGTATAAATGATCGTGCTCATCCCTGGTTTAACTCCAACCTTATTTAAGCATGTAGTCAATAGCTTTTTTGAGTCATTTCCATACAGATGCTATTGTTCGTGACATCTGAAACAGAACAGCAGAACGTTGCGGGGTCTCACAGTCACTCAGGATCTGCAACCAAGCTGATGCAACTGAAAAATCTGTCTTTCTCATTATCGATCGTATTTATTTAGACCTCCATCCACGTATTGCACCACACCAGCGGTTTTCAAGCCAGGGTCCAGAAAACCCCTAGCGTGACGCCTCAGCGGAGTTTTGGGGGAAATGAGTCATTTAAATTTACTGGTATTTAATTTCACTGTATAACACTTGGCCTAAAATCACAGAAAAACACAAACACACTCAAATATACACATGCGCACACACGTTTCGCACTCGCGGGAACAGCTTCGGATGGCCGGCGCTCTTTGAGCCGTTAACATTTCCCAGTGCCAGCATGACTCATATGAGTTTTCATTTGTTTTAAATGTCCACTATAGCAAAAGTCTTGCAAAACTGGAGCGACTGCAGCGCTGCTCGCTGATCCTCTCCGGCCTTGTTTTTACAAGTGCTTCAAAGCTTTTACTGCCTTCGCATCCATTGTGTGACTGGTCACGGCTTTCTTTGGCTCAGCCTCCACTTTCAGATGGTGGTCACTCGATTTTCCATTCGCAAAGCATTTGTGTGCTTTTTTTTTATGTGTGGCACTTGCTGTTTTTGCCTTGATTTTCTTTCGTTTTTTTTTTTTATACTACTGTCAAACAAGACTAATTGTATTGGAAGCAGAGGAAGCGCCAGCGATGTGATTAATGGCGCAGTGATGGAAGTTGCTCCCAGCAGCCAAAAAATATTGAAGGAAATAGAACTGATGAGAGGGGGGAATGAAAGACGGCCTCTCAGCACATGAAATCATAGGAACAGAGAACAGTAGTAGAACAGTGCTGGTTAATGTAGAAGAGTCAGGTGTTGGTGTGAAAAGTGCCGAAGGGAGCTATAAATCTGAATTACTGAGTTTCACTGGACTCAGTTTTAACATATATCAATGTGTTCATTTTTGTGAGAGCGAACCGTCTAAAATGTATGAGTTTTGTTGCTGCGCAGCCACGAACACATATGGAGTGGGACTAAGAGATGTTTTGAGTCTTTGAAGAAGGACAAAGGAAAGGTTTAGTAACTCAAGGCTGCATCAAATTTAATGCTCCATAGATAGCTCAGTCAGCATCAGCTGTCCTGTATGTGGCACGTAAGGCTTTGCAGCAAGTCTGCTAAAAACATGACAGAAAAAGAAATGCACTAAATAATCTACTCGCATCTTCTCAGACTAATACTTTGCATGTTCTGTTTGAAACATTTGCATTTGCAAACCTTTAGTAAATTCTGTCCATTGAGTAAAAAAATAAATAAATAAAAAAAAAAACTTCTAATTTTCTTTACCTAAAGTATAAGTGTTACGACCCCTTAAAGGTCCAGTGTGTAAAATTTGGCTTGATTTATGATTTTTTTTTTTTATTGGTAAAAACTTTAACATACCGCCCATAAATACCCTAATAAAAGTGCATTCTCACAATACAACAAAAGTCATTTGTTTTTCCTTCCCATTGAACAGTTCTTATTTATATATTAGAATATACATAGAGCGCCCGGGCCTGGGACCTTTCTGTGTGGAGTTTGCATGTTCTCCCCGTGTCTGCGTGGGTTCTCTCCGGGTTCTCCGGCTTCCTCCCACACTCCAAAAACATGCATGTGAGGTCAATTGAACACTCTAAATTGTCCGTAGGTGTGCATGTGAGTGTGAATGGTTGTCTGTTTCTATGTGGCCCTGCGATGAACTGGCGACTTGTCCAGGGTGTCACCCTGCCTTTGCCCTAAGACAGCTGGGATAGGCTCCAGCAGACCCCCATGACCCTGAATAGGAAAAAGCCGGTATAGAAGATGAATGAATGAATGAATATACATAGAGCAATAAGAGTCTTGCTCCCAGTTAGCTGCCATCTTGCAGAACCATTTTTCTAAGGAAGCCTGGTGTGGACAATCCCGGCTGACAGTGCGTTTCGTATTTAGGGTTGAACTCTCGCGTCCTCAGATAAACCAACGAAGAGGATGGCGAACAAGGTGCCCAAGTTTGTGTACGCAGGCCACTGTAGTTCACTGGCAAGCTCGATGTCGGTGTGTCTTCCTCAAGATCTCCAAACATTACACACTTAACCTTTAATCACACCAATTCCCTCCTGTGCTGCGTTAAACCACGAAATAATTACCACTTTAGACTCAAATTTTAGTAGCGGTAGGTCTCAATGTAGTCTACATGACAGAACGAGTATTCCACAACAGCCGCAATAGTTTCCATTACCCTTAGAAGTGCTTGAAAGACCTCACTGCCGCCATCAACCTCGCTGATACCATGAACCACCCCGTCCGTCTGTCCCGCCCACAATCCTCCTCGACGTCACACTCAAACAAATCTATCCTCCATCAACAACTGCTTCTCCTTGACCGCACCCCCGGAGTTTGGCACACATTGCACGTCCTCCTAGGTCACTCCTCTGTGGTTGTCTGAGCTCTGAGAAGATATTCTTCACCTGTTGTGAGGGTCAAAGGGTCGAGGGTGTCACATCTGTACATATTTTAAAGCCCCTTGAGGCAAAAAGCTCTTGTGAAACTTTGAAATTTTGTTTGTTTCCCCTTGTTGCTTTCTTTTGCCATTGTTGTTTTTTCTTGTAAAGCGCCTTTGAGATTCAAGAAGAGTTCTATATCGTTGTCTAATAATTATATTATTTTTGGACAAGGTTCATAAATGATTTAAAGCTTCATGGAGGACATTTCCCATTTATTGCATTTTTGTAGCACTCGTTTTATAGAAAATAAAATAATATCGAGTCTCTATCAGGTGGTTGCACTGAGGGCTGAAACTGATGCTAACTGGGAGTAGGAAAAAAGTGGAAGATAGCCTGCTTACATCAGCAGCACTGGGGAGTGATGTTGCCTAACAGGATACTCCCATGCGCTGTTTGTTTACAGAGGCGACACCCAGATCGCTCTTTCCATCTCATTACATGAAATATGCAGTGGGGGAAAATGCCACGAGCTGTGACACGCACTGGCATTGACAGGGCAACAAAAGGTGAGTGTGAAGGAGAAGAATGACCGGGGAAATGCACACCGCAGATGTCCAAGCCCGCAGCATGTCTCGAAAAGTAAAGTTAAGTAACACTGGCACACACAGCGCACGTTCTCATTTGAGTGGGGTTTTTTTTTGCCAGGGAGAGAGAGAGAGAGAGAGAGAGAGAGAGAGAGAGAGAGAGAGAGAGAGATTTAGCAGAATTCAACCTCAGTTAATTCGGATGCGCTATTTTGTGCTGCATCCTACTTACTGTCTATCTATCCCACTGGTTGGCTTCTACAGTTGTTAATGTTATTCTGCACCCAGTCTTGTTTTACTTTGTTTTTTATGTATTTCAGAGACAGTGTTTTAGGGATTACTCCATAAACGTAATCCAACTCCTGATTACTGGTTACTCCTTAAAAAGTAATCTAATTACTTCTTTAACTACTTTGTTTCAGAAGCAATCAATTACTAATTACTTTAGTTAAAACAGATAAAGTAACAGTAGAGAACGTCTTGACGTACAACAAACCACAATATTCTTGGATTTAGACGAGGTGAACTCAAAATAATGTTTGCATTTCCAGCTACAAACGCAAAATCGCTATTTTTTTTCTTTTGCCGCTGCCATGCTTGTTTCAGTGCGCCGTGGCATATCAGCGGTGTTGCATGCACGGCTGCATTATCAATCTGTGACATTGTTGTTCTCTGTTGTTTTGTTTTTTTTTTTTTTAAATTTCAGACATTTTGTGGATAATAAGACATTTTTAGCTTGCAAAATATTTCCGAATAGTAATGGAATCAATACTTGGTGAAGTAATTATGATATAATTACAAGTTTTGCCACAGTAATCCCGTTAGATTACTCCGTTACTCAAAAAGTAGTTCAATTACAGTAGTGGATTACTTGGTAATAGATTACTCGCCAACACTGTTCAGAGATGCCAAAACCTTGCTCAATGTCTCACTCTGCCTCTAGGGGCCAGAGGACTAACTGGACCTGTGGTTCAAAACTATATCCAGCAACATGTGCAGATGTGTTCCGCATCTCTGATCACACACACTCTGCCACAGTTAATGGAGAGTTTTGACTGACTCTATTTGACTTTGTTTTGGCAATGGTTGTTGTTGCGACGTTTTACACTGTTAGCTCAGTTAGCTAAACAACGGCTCAGCAGGTAGTCTTGAATTTCAAATGCTGACATCAGCCGCACACAGGTTGTTCAAGCACAAGGTTTTAATGCACCTTTAAGGCTCGGGGGGAGGGCCACAAGTTGATCCACCACTTAACCAGCTGCAGAGGCAGTGATCAGTGACAGGAGGAGAAAACCCACCATCATATTACAGATGTCTTTTTTTATCCAATAGGACAGGATATAATAGAATAGAATGTCTTTGTCAATGCCTTAATGGGGACATTTGCATAATTACACCAACGATATTGTGCAAAGAGGAGAAAAAAATATTAATTGAAAGTAAATAAAGCAAGAAAATACAATTAAATATTTATAGAGTAAGAAAGGAAAAACAAGTTGGATTATTTACATAGCTACATAGCTACATAGCTTGGATGTCCTCATGTATCTGAAATTTTCTGAAATGTGTTTGCTTGAAAACACCCACACGGGGCGAGGCAATGGACCCCTTTTATCAGACATACTGAGAAGGGGCTATCTATAAAAGATAATGACGTCATATTGGACGAGCACAGACTCCATCCATCTGCAATGAAAACGATGCTTTTCATTTCAGATGAGACATAAACCCACAGCCAGATGAACTGCAAAATCTGTCAGTAGTGTTTCTAAGCTGATGATGATACAGACATTCGAATGCACAGGGAACAAAAACTACAAATTAGACCCTAACAGGATGGTGGCTGACTGCGTGGGAATGTGACGTTTTTATGAGGAGGCCATCTATTATTTTTATAGTATCATTAATAAAGTCTCTGGAAACGGCTTTTTAAGAGACAGCACTTAGACAATGATTTCCCCCTGAGACGGTTGGATATAAAGGCTGTGTGGTCAGAGCCCTGGTCTGCTGTCACTGGTGCAGTGCATGCAGTATTAGCTGGTCGTCATCCTATCCACCATATATTATGAATACAAAATAAAATCCAACATCGTGCGCGTCGGAGAACTTTACATTACCGCGCGCGCACTGCATTCAGGCCTCAGATTCCGGAATTTCTGAAACAAAAGAATTAAAGCAGTAAGTCACGGACTGCCTCGCTTTGACCAAAATGACTCATTGTAGAGACGAGGACTCTGACAAATGGCTTTTACTTTTGTTTGCGCCGACACTTTGGCCTACACTTCAAGAAAAAAACCATCAAATTCCTCCTTCACTTAGTGCTCCCCTCCCTATGTGGCTTTCAGCGAGCAAATTTGTGGGGCATGTATTTTGCAGGCTAGATAACATGAAATAATACCGGTGATCACAAACCTCCCCATTATTCAAACACATCTCAAATCTTAAGAGTTTCCCCCAAACGAAGTACCTAACTGATATCACCCTCCCTCTTTGTTCACGAACATTATCTCCTCGTGTTTCATTCATCACCCCCATTTTTCAATCCAATCCAATGCCCTTTGTAAGCCGCTTCCCATTTCTAATGTTGATTTTCTGCACATCAAGTGGCCAATCTCCAGAGCGCTCTTGCCCGCAGGTGTGCCATAAAGTGAGGAGAATTGGTTTGCAGCGTGCACGGGTGGGTGGCAGACCACCGGGCTCTGATTTAAGGGTTCTCTTCCTCCAGACAGCTGGCCAGCTGGCTCAGTTTCCAGGCAGCCTGGTAGCTGCCACGGTACCGCAGTCCAGCTCCACTTTGCATTGGCCTGTCCTGTGCGCAAATACACTTCTCCTGTTCTATGTTATCCAACTCGAGGAGGCAGGCGAAGACCCTGAGCATCAAAGCGGTTATTAGTTTGAGGGAGATTGAGGCTACACTAAAGGTGTGTTGCGTGTATGAGTTGTAGCATCAGTTAAGGAAGAACTTCTAATGTGTACAATTTGGCCTAATTTATTATTTTCATATTGGTAAAAGCTTAATGCACAGCCCATTAATGCATGAATACAAGTGTATACTCACAGTACAATAAAGTTATTTGGTTTTCCCACCCAACAGTTCTTATATGTATATAAGAAAATATATAGAAATTAAGGGTCTTTCTCCCAGTTAGCTGGTATCCTGTACCGCCATATTTCTAAGGAAGCCTGGTGTGGACAATCCAGCTGCCTGACAGCACGTTCTCAAATAAACCAACGAGGAAGAAGGTGGACAGGTATCTAGGTTTGTGCTTGCAGGACACCGTTGTTCACTGGCGAGCCTGGGAGAGGGAGGGAGAGTGAAAGATGCTGCAATCTGAAATGTAACCACTCGACGTCGCTGTTTCTTCTTAAAAACCTCCAAATATTACACACTTAGCCTTTTAACACGCCATCGCATCGCAACATAAAGGTTGTGGGTTTGATTCCTTGGCCTGAGGTTATTACCGAGGACGTTGCATATTCTCCATGTTAGTGTCACAGTCCCATTACTCACAACAACGGGCCACAGATTTGTGTTACTGCTTCAAAAGATGATCAGCCTGAAATTTCTCCTCCTCCTCCACTACAACAAGCAGCAAACAGTAGTGGACAATAACACACGGTGCTCTTGGATCAACCGTGAATTGTGCGCCAAAAAAATAAACAACAACAAAAGTGATTTGCAAACCTCTTGCTTTCCATTTTTTCATCTGGATAAGCTGACTGGGATATTGAGCCGGAGAACTGAACCAAAGAGTCAGCGTAGTTTGTATCGTAGAGCTTTAAAGCCTTGTGTTCTAAAGTGACTTGAAGCAGAAGTTCAGCTTTGTCCTCTGTCCTCAAGGTCTTTTCACGTGTGTACTTTGCCATCTCCTGATCTTCTTCTCCACTTTTCAGGAAGTGGACTCACAGCGTCTCACACACACAATGCCTGGCACAAGCACTGCAACATTTTAAGTACTATTTGGTGTTGTTTTAGACGCTAACATTTCTGGTAAACGGTTGCAGATGATCTCCGACATCTCAAGCATGCACACACTACAATACATACATTATGTGAGAATAATACAGGAGCTTGTTGAGATTTAACCCCAAGCTGCCACACCACCTCACAGGATCTTGTCTCACTTGTGAGAAGAAGGGAGGAGTGGTTGAAGTAGTACGACAGAGTGTTGGCCAAAAAATAAAAAATAAAAAGGGGGAATTAAGTCATCATCATATGATGTCTACAAGAATAAAATATAAATAAGTCATAATTTCGAGGACAAAGTCATGTTTTTGAAAGAATGTTGCCTTAATGCCTTAATATTATTATGACAAGAAAGTCATAATATTACAGACAAATGCACGCTCCACTGGGAGACGGTGAATTGAGGCAAATTCTGGGGAGTTAAAATTTTATTTTATTTTATTTTTTTTTTTTTCACCAGAACATTGAATAACAATCAACACAAGCGCTTCTAATTTGTCATGCAGCTGGACGAGGTCAGTGGGGACAAAACACTGCCAGGAAAGACGTGAAAAGCAGACATTTCCAGTATAAAACATTCACTTTATCTGGACGTCACTGCTGGCTTTAAGCATTCGTACAAATGATAACAATCAAAATCTGGATGCAAAATAAAGGGAAATATGATATGCATCACCTGAACCTGCAAAATGCATGTTTGGTTCCAATTAATACCAACAGTCAGGAACTAAATGAAGAAATAAACAGACCTGGGATGGGTGCTGTACCTCAAAGATTCTAATACTTAAAGTGCACTGGAGACATTTATAGATCTGGGTATACTGCACGCCACCACATAGCCTGTCTCACTTTTTGCCCTCGCTGTCCCTTCTCTGTATAATCACAGAGCAGTGTTTTGACTGGCCAAAATCCCTAGAATTTCTCCAGAGGTTTGTGCACAGTCAATCATAAGGGCTTTGGCTGATCTTATAAAAGAAGCCCCAGATTATGTTACATCCACCCGACAGGCAGCTCCATTGATCCTGTTGTGCTTTTGGTGGATGTTCACGTATTCCTCACTTCCCATGCCCTTCCCCCACCCCCCTCACTATGCCACGTTGTCTTTTCAGTGACATATTTAGGTTGGTAATTTAGCCAAGATCAAAGGCATTCTGGTTTTTTGGTGGCGTGAAAAGAGAAAACGGCTCCTTTTTTTTTTTTTTTGCTATTGCAGGGTAGTCTTAAAAGCAGATTCTGACAGCAGAGGAGGGAAAAGAATCAGAGAGGGGTTCGTGTTCCTGAAGGTGGGACGGTTCAGGTTCAGGAAAAGTAGGTGGGCGTATTAGTGCTTTATTCAACGCTGGAAACATGCAATCATTTGAAAGAGGATAGGCTTGAAGCGAGCGCATTACTGGAGCCACACCTTATCAAAACAAAGTGCCTAATTGAGACACTGGTGCCTAGACAAACTTTCCAGATGAAAAGGAAAATGGCCTGCGAAAACAATTTCTCAGTGTAATTGACTTTTGGGCGGCATGGATTCACAGTTGAACTCTATTTCCTTCGGACGGGTGAACTCCCCTGGACGTACAGCGTAGAAGCATGACTTCATCTTTCCAAAAAATGTTAGCGATTCAGCGTCGAGATAGATCCCCAAAGATAAATGATGTATGGGACCTTCATTATTTCTGATTCCAACTTAAAACACACAAAATTAACATCTAAAGGTTTAAATGTTTTCCTTCAGGGCGGTGGGGCTGAAGGGGCCAATTTTCATGTTGTGCTTGCAGTTGCCTCATTTAATTGAGTGTGAATGATTGCTATTTAACATCAGTGTCGGGCCCAACCCAAATAAGACTTTCACAAATACTTAATCTGGGCAAATTATTATTATTTTTTTTCCATTGATTGAAATGTAAACTGGCCTGGAGGCCCATCAACATTGGTATTTTATGGTATTTTTAGACTTTTTGTTTGAACTTGACATGTGTTACAGCTTTTAGGTTCTCATCCAACAACCCACAAGGCCAACAGTTGACCTGAAGGTCCAAGTGTGCTTTGTGCAAGATATCCAGTGCCCAAGCTCGCTTAATTAAAGGTTGGAACGGTCACAACTACACCCGGGCATGTGTCGGTCACGTCTGATACTACGGCACCTCGACAAGGAAATGCAGAGCTGTGGTATTTCACGGACCCTCACCTTCAGATGGAAACATGGCTGAGCAGTTAATGTTGTGGTTGAAAAGGCTGTCAGATGGGCCATGTTGGCCTGTTGGTCTGTTGTAGTCTCTGACATCAAAACTGTGTACAGTATTGCTTCTGTACAATCAATGCCGGCAAATGAAAACTTGTTTAGTCTGGGTTTCTGTTTATGTGCTGTTTGCAAAACCAGCCAGTGCATGTTAATACCTGTGGTGTTGGACTCTGCCCAGGGAAGACTGAAGGAGGAGGATCCCCTGCCCCATGTTCAGAACCGTCTGAATGAACTTAAGACTTCTTCAGAACTTTCAGGGGTAAGAGAACAAAAAAATGAAGTTAAACAGGACAGTCTTGATGACAAAACTTCTCAATAACGTTATGAAAGCTGTATCGGTATCCAAACACCAAAGTTTAAAATCAAGTCATATCCCCATTTAAAGTATTATACTATGTTATATTATGTAATGGTTTTCTTTATTGGTCAAAGAAAAACTTCATTTTTTTACTGATTACAAAAGCAGATGAAAAAAACAATCACATGATTCAATTTCATGGAACTGTTTTAAGCTAATTAATAACTTTACTCTATTAGCCTACGTGCCACTGGTTGTTGCCTCTTTCCACAATCAGCCCTGGATCAGCTACCATAATTCAGCTATAGATACATTAGCTTAGCTCAAAACCAGTTGACTAAGAGTTAGTGCAATAGGTAATAGGTAGCGCAAAGTTAGCAAGCAAAAGGTAGTTGACTTAAAGTTGTGCTTCCTAGCACAATCAGTGTAACTGTTTCGTTACTGATGCTGTTTATTCCATATCCCCGACTCGTGAAACCTGTAATGCTCCATACAGTCACATCCGTCTTGAGAAATTCTACCAAATTACAAGTCCTAAGTACTAGACTGTAGACAAATACCAGGAGTTGGAGCAATACCAAAGAAGCAGCAGTAAAGCATGCTGTGAAATATCTCAGTGTAAGGTCTACACATGGCTGTGCAAGAAAAATACATAAATAAATGAATAAAAACCATGAAATCCACCACAGAGGATGGAGACGGCCTTCTAAATTTTGGATCAGGAAGAGCTACTGGGACAGGAGCCAGGAATTGATGAACCCAAGCTGATCATACATCCGGTGAGAAACAACCCTGAAGTTGTGTCCCAGGGCAAGTCATGTGATGACAACAAAACAAACGATGGTACACTGTTTCTGTAGGGGTGATCCAACAATGCTAGAGTTCTGAGTACTTCAAAACTAACAGCCAGCAAAAACCAAAAAAATCTGATAATGTGATCCCCAAAATTTAGACCATTCCAATCAAAATTTAAGAAGGAAATTGCTTTTGGAGAAAACCATGACAGAGGACAAAGAACAATACATTTTAAACACAAGTTCACTAGCCAAGATTGGACAGCTTGTGCATGTCTGGATATTCATGTTTATACCTTAACCACCGTCAATCTGCCCTTGGTTCCTGTCCTAAATACTCTGCCAATGCCAATCCATCATGTCATAACCTGTCCACAGACATCTCTGTCCATCGCTGTGTAGACTGTTTAATCTAAACAAGTTTAAGAAAACGAGCGCTAAATAAGAATGTTTCCATCAATTACTTAATTACAACATGGTGAGTGAATCTACCTTGTTTTATGAATGTTTTGGATTTTGGGGAAAGACTGTACTTTTTGTTGGCTGTGCAGCAAAGTTTTTAATTCAGCAAAATTTGTCTCCAAATTTGTAGTTTGTAAATTTTTATTCATCTTCTTCCTTTTTTTTTTTTTTTTTTTTAAGAAATGCCACCTTACTGAGCAAAGTTGCACATTTATTATCCACAAAGGGGAATTTAAACCTCTCACTGTGCGGACCATGGAAAACTGCCATTTTCGGTTGAATCACCTCTTATAAATGTCCCTTCCAGTTTATTCACTTTGCGGTTGGTTAAAGTTGCTGTTTGTGCCAGTTTTCCCCAGTGCAGTTAGGAAGACAGGCTCCATTTGAAGATGTGTTAACCTGCAGGCTTTTAAAACGCAGTGTTTAAGAAAAACAACCAAAAAAAAAAAAAAAAAAAAAGAAAGAAAAAAACTTGGGAAACAAATTAAAATCAAACATGGTCGGAAAGTATTAAAAAGAGTGTACAAAAGTTTATATTATCCTTGTTCCTAATGCCCCCCACTGATCCCAACATTTAAACACAACTGGACTGACAATATGGACACAGGTAATGTCAAATAAATAAATTGGAAGCATATTCATTCTGATGGTGCACATTTTTCACGACAATGAAAAAGACACCGAACCCCGTCTATTTAAATCCAGTTTCATTCCTGATATCCACCGTTGATTACAAACACTACATTTACTGTTTACAGTTGACGAATATTGATGTGACTGAAATACAGTATATGACACGGAATAGAAGAAACACAGAAAGCTACACTGCCAATTGCATTTTATCTCAACTTTACAAACTGTCCGTGTAACGCCAAATACCACTCAAAGGTCCGAGTTTGCTCCTCACGGTCTTTGTAATGTTTCATTTACAAGTAACTTTTAAGTTTAAATGGTGGGTGCCAAAGAATGAAAGCAAGGCAATCTGAGGGAAAAGACACTGAAGGAGGGCGTGCACGCTTTGACAGAATTTTACAAATTGTTTCCGGTGGTGTGGTCCCCAAACAGATGAATGGGGCTTGATGTCCATTGTCGTCATGCCGTGTCGGCTCAGACAATGACGGCTGGCTCATTGTCTTGTCTCGTCACGGCAGCAGCCACTGTGTCGACTCACTGCTGCTGTGTCGTTCCAGACATCAGAGGGAGGAAAGCCATGATCATCTGCTTTGGCGTCAAGAGCATGTGACATCAGTCTTTGTCTTGGCGGCAATGGTAAAGGAGTCTTAAAATGCTTCACAACAACCTAAAAGATTTGGTATTCGGGGTATTTGCATGAGTTTCGACTAATGGCCTAAGTGCAGTAACCCTGTCGTAACCTCGCCAAGAAATAAGCAGTGCTGTATTAATGTGTTAAATCTCCCAAAATGATGTCCCTAAGACCTGCCTATGCAAAGGTTTGCTAACAGGGGAGGCAGCCGAACCAGCTGCTTTCAATTTTTTCTATGAATAAAGTCTGGAAAAACACCACTGATCAATAGGCTGTAATGGGGAAAGACACGCCCCAACATGGACATACACTCTGTCAACGTCTGCCAAGGGTGTGGTGGCCTTTACATTCTCCCCTCTCCCTCTTTTCACTTGGCTGTCAATTAAAAACAATGTTTCATTAAAGACATCATGAAACACTGGAATGGTCCAAGAATAACAGATTCTTTGCTTGAAAGCCGTCCTATGCCTGGAGGGTTTGAAACTTTGGAATTTTTTTTTTATTTATTTTTTTTTTCAGCTGTATAACGTTACATCTGCCAACCAGGTCCACCCTGACTGGAATGATCCGTCTTGCCTTTAATCTTTAAAGAACATAAAGAGTTCATTATGCTCATCTTGGAGTTGATTTTTTTTTTTTTTTTTATAGATTCATGCTATTCTAATTGTACTTTCTAATGCAGCTTCCCCTCTATGATTAAAAATTACTCAGTGTGTGCTTTTTCCTGAATGGAAATAAATACTGGAACCATCAAAGTAATAGGGAATAAATACAACCGAAAGTTAATATATCAAAATACACACTATGGCCTTATAAAGTTATTGAATAATTATTCTGATCACAACAGAATGTCATATGCTTTCTGCTAAAGCTATTGTAGCCTAAAGAAGAGCACTCCTAAGGCCAAGAATGACTTGGTTAAACCAGAATGAATGAATGAATGAATGAATGAATGAATAATTTTGAAAGTCCAACTTGGTTAACACAGAAGGTTTCTGGAAGTTGGTAACTAATAGCAATGTTGTTTTTTATTAAAGTTGTAACTACAGCGCAAGTTATTGAGAAGAAGGTCATCCAAGATGCAGGATTTACATAATTTCAGCAGCCTGTGTAGCATTTTGTGATTTGACATTCATCAAATAAATACATGCACGTACAGACATGAAAATCCAAGAAAAACAAACAAACAAAAGTAGAACAGCTCAGTCCAGGCACTTGTTTGAATTTTAAGTGAAGATGTTGTGGATCACTGCATCCATCTGACTCAGGTGTCTTTGCATGCTTAGCATTTCCTCCTTGACACCGAAACTTTATATACAATACAATAGAAATAAACCTTCATTAGTCCCACGAGAGGAAATTGCACGAGACAGAAGCAGCAGGAATTATAGTTAACAAAAACAAGTAAAGAACAAATAAGTCATTAAAAATGACTTCAAACAGTAAAAATGATCAAATGGTGTAAAATGTTTTGACTTCAGCTACAGGAATGGAAGAAAATAGGTAGATTTTTGAAAGGTAGAAAAACTACTTTCATCCAGAATACAGTCCAAAAGTCAATTTACCTCTGAACTCAAATTCAGACTTCACATTTCAGCACAAATTAAAGTAAAAAAAAAAAAAAAAAAACGTGACGGTGCAGTTTAGAGCCTCACACATTAACACATTTTTCCACAGAGACCAGCTCGGGTGTGTTCTGTTCATCTGACTTTGACAGCTGTGTGGTGACTGAGTGGGGGCATTAAGACATGGCATGGAAACTATTAAAAGGACATGAGGTGAATGAAAAACAAAAATAACTGTCTGATTGAAGCCCGATGGGCTCTTTCCATGGTAAACACTGTGGATTTGGATTTGTTTTGAGCAAAACTTTTTTTTTTTTTTTCTTTTTTTTTTTTTTTTAAGGTTAATATGGGTTCAGCACCGAGTGCTGTACGGCAGCAAGACAAAGCAGAACCAGCCTGTGGCCGGCCTTGACATGCCTCCATGCAGTCAAAGGGTGGTGACCGTCTTCAGCACAAAGAGCCAAACAAAAAAAAAAAATCAACATGACTGCAACATGTCGATCCCCACACATCAGCCGCAATTTAGCGATTAGTCACGCAACGCATTGCTCGCTCAAGCAGTTCTAACAGAATCCTTTTTTTTTTTTTTTTTTTGTTACCGGTGTCGTAAAAATGAAAAACACATCTAAAAGGGCTGGCGCTGGTGATGACTGACTGGTTGGGTGGAGCGCACAAAACGTGTGCGCCAGTCAGTTTAATCCCTTCCTTCCTTCCTTTACTCCAAGCGAGTCAATTGTCACCTTTTCCTCTTGACTCAGGTCCATCTTCCTTCCCGCTGCTGGGCACGCACGGACCTTCCTCTCGGGCCAGCAGCCGCCCGCGCTCGTCGGCCAATCAGGCACCTGCGTGATTACCCGCAGCTGGGAAAGTTAGCGAGAGGAAAAAAAAAAAAAAAAGCGGTGGATGGGCGGAGAAGCGTGGAGGTGGAAGTGCAAGGGGCTTGGTGCGGGCGGCAGGGGAATACGGCCAAAAGGCAGGCAGTCGGAGGAAGGAAGCCGAGCCGGGAGGGGCGGGCGGCGCCGGGACTGAGGGGGCGGCGGTGGAACAACACCGAGGACGGATCGCGATCGAGGGCGCGCGGAGGGCACGACGGAGTGCACGTCAGTGTTATCGCAGGAGAGCGGCGTCCTCGACAGGCCCCGGTATCCCTTACAAGGGATCGCACTGTATCACCGCGGACGTCCTTCCCGGGACCGTTTATCATGAGGTCACACTCTTGTAGGGTTACGACCCCTTCAATATGAAACACATGCGGCGGCCTTTTGGGTGCCATAAAGAAGAGAAAAAAAAAACGTCCGAGTACGCAAATTCGTACAAGGGCCATTGTTGTGTTTATTGTCATTGAGAGCTCCCACTCTGTGCTGAAGTGATCTAACTTTTTATCGTATTAGTCATGCGTGTTTTGAAGAAGTGATGAGTAGCACATGGGGCGGATCTGTTAGGCGTAATTCCTAACATTTATTGGGAATTAAAACAGCCGACGCCGTTACTTGTTGGAGATCAATCCAAGGGCTCCGAGAGGGATCTCTCCGAAAAATGTTTTTCTTTTCCGCGGCGTCTTCTTCACTTTCTTTAAGGCCCTTAACCTTCCCGGAGAGAGTTTTAATGAAAGCTCCCTCTGGTGTCAGAGCGAGGGCAACTCTCTCACCTCTCATTGGCTCTCTGAGCGGCTTCGGTTTGATTGCGCTTCCTCTACACGGCTCTGTAACTCAGGGCGGTTATGAGGACATTCATCACTCGGGTCTCGGTGGCTTTAAAGTTTTTGTTTGTTTTTTTCCAGGGGAAAAGGCTAAAATCAATAGAGGTGTCAAGGAATATTAGGCTGGTTTGAGAAATCACTTGAAGAATTGCCACGTTGTGTTTCTTGGGGCGGGTTTAACATCAGGCTACTAGCTAAAGACTGAAGAATGTATGCTTCACTCCCTATACTGACATTTCAATGAACGTTTTAGGGGGAAAAAAACACTTTAGCGACATATACGAACATAGAGGAACACATAGGTACAAAGTTATTGATGGTCGTATTTCTCTGCTAGAAGATGTCAGGGACATGTTTTGTTGTAATAAACCCATAAAGAAAGTAGTGGCGCCATACATACATACAGTTTTGCATGTCCAATAAAACGGCAGTTTATGAAATCCTTTCTACATTTTAAGAATAATAATAGAAAATAGCAAATGGGGGAAATGGAACGTGATTTCTGGCCCATCAAAACTTGAATTAAAAACTTTGATAAACGTTATTTTCCTGTAAGCAGTGATTAATTTGACATATGACTCTGGCTGATATACTTTTCTTTTTTTTTTAGGAAAATCATTATGGAAGAACCACCCGAAAAATCTTCCCAAAAAGTTGATCAAATAAACACATTTTAGGGAATAGCATGCTTTAAATTCCTCTCTCTCTCTCTCTCTCTCTCTCTCTCTCTCTCTCTCTCTCTCTCTCTCTCTCTCTCTCACGCACACGCACACGCACACGCACACCCCTGTGCAGCTACATTAAAATCGGTCGCGGCATCTGTGAGTCAGGTGTAAACACGCAGGTGTTTCGACCGAGGAGCGTGGGCTATTAAATCGCGGCTTCATTTCAGCAGAGTCAAGGTGCTTGAAAGGAAACAAACCTTTCAAGATGAGGTGTTCCTCCCAAACATGTAACATAGGGGCGAGATGAAAGCCGGAGGAGGGGCCAGGAGACCCAGCGGAGAGGACGGCGGCTTGTTTGCCTGTATCAACCCAATCTGGATGAAAACACAGCTGCCGTCAAGGAACTCAGGCATGGTCCATAAACCAGTTGGCATGGCGAAGTGAACTTTGTCCCGCTAGCGAGCGGGGGGGGGTGCGCCATTAGCAAGAGCTTGAAGCTTGAATTCCTGTCGCTGCGTACGCCATGCCTCTAACGGCGTATGAGGCAATCGCTCAGGTCTGCTGCTCAACCGATACGTAGGTGCATAAATATGCCAGCATCGCTTCTTCTTTCACACATCCGTGCCATGAAGTGAAATATTCATAATCTGCCGTCCCCACGGCCAATCAGTCCATCTGGGCCCCGTGGCGTACAAGCGCGCTGGCGAGCGGAGCGAGGCCATTCAATGTGGGAGAAAAAAAACAAACAGCGCGCAAGTGAGATAAAGAGGGAGATGTGGGAAGATGGGAGAGGGCAGAAAAATAGGGCCATGCAATTTTAGCGCTAGTCTAAACACTGGGTAATTTTATCAGGCCGTCTACCGCGACTCCAGCGCCTCAAATCAGTAGTCTTTGCAACAGCCTTCGGGGGTGATATCACCCCGTACTGCAAGGATGACTCATAGGCTAACAAGTAATGTCCCTTGACTTTTCAGGGGTAAAGCGCCTCGATTCATTAGACATGTATCTTTAAAGCCCTGGACCAGCATGTCCTGCTTCATATGTGCAGTAAAAGAGGGAGCAAAGTGTTGTTTTATAAAGCTCCCGTGTGCTGGATTTACCCTTCTTCGATTCTGTACTTAATGTGGATTTTATTGGTTAAAAGTGAATCTTTGCCTCATCTGGCAGTGATGATTTACCATATGTGAGATTCTACCATTGTCACATGAAAAATTCAACCGTCCACCAAAAGCATAGAGAAGCACCATAGAAAACAGTAGGACTAGGTTAATGAACTGATATTGACATCGCTACTGGCAAGCTCAGGAGAGGGAAGGTCCTGAGTCGCTAAGGGGACTTGAGTGAAAGAGTGCTGCAGTGTAAAATGTAAGCACTTGTCACTAATGTACTGACACATCATTTCTACTGTGTAAAACACCTTTTCAAAAGGCTTTGGAAAACCCTTTACAAGATAATGTTAGTGGTTTGCCAATAAAATGCAGGGGTGGTTCCGACCCTCCATGACCTACAGCTCCATTGGAAAGCTTGGAATCTATGTTCAATGGACATATTTGCAGGTTCTGACTCAAAGAAGACTCAAAGTTCGATTTACTCAGCATCAGAAATTTGTCCAGCCGAAGTAGCAAGAATTTTTAAAGAGGTGCAACACTGAAAACGTGGGAAGAACAACAGTTAGAAGGTTTTCCCACATCGCTGTAACCTGTGGGGCCTTGGAAAGCCTTGTAACCGTTGGGGCAGCTCCCGGCGAGATCAAGTGTATCAAAGCACAGCTCAGCACAGCCTAACGTCCAAAAGACATCACAAATACAAAATGATCCAAAACAGACAAATCTCACTGCAACAAATGAAGTAGAAAAAAAAATGAAAGGGAACCCAAGAGAAACCACCACATTTCATAAATGTTATTCTTGTCTTCTTTGCCATGGCTTGATTTGTTTTGATGTTTGTTATTTGCTTTTGCGACAAACAAAAACAATGACTTGGAACATAGATGCTGTGCGATGGGAAATTTGTCATTTACATGCCACATTACCCTAAATCCAGTCCTATCATCCGTGCAAGGTTCTGCCTTCACGTAAGCAAAGATAAAGCAAGTGATCTAGTTGTCATATGTGTTTCCATCCCCCATCCAATCAGAGGTGCCAGTTCAATTCCACACGGGGGCATTGTGTTATATTACAAGAGGACAGTATCACGTTCCCAAGAGAGATCAGAATGGGTGACAAGCAGGACAAATCCAACTGTAAAAATTGACAAAGGGAGTGCAGCTTGACCAGGGAGTGACCTTGGAATTCCTGAGGCACCCCACCAGATCAACAACACGAATTTAGTACCAAGATTACTCATGGTGAGGAGTAAAGTAGCCTCAAACACACAGTCGGCTGTGCGAAACACAATATAAATAGATCTTTTCATGTACACAGCTGCCATAAAATGAGGGTAATGAGGTCTTGAATGACTAAGCCTCTGAGTGTGAGATTAGGCAGCCTACTCCTTGTCCTCATCATGTTTGTAGAATGAGTTTGCTGCCACATGAAGGAGTTGTTGTGGGATTGCTCATCAGAAGACGTGCGGGAAAAAAAAAAAAAATTCAAGCAAGGTAAAATTGAAATAAGGGAGAAATACTGTGAGAAGTAGCGGTTTGTGGTTCGAGGTTACACTATCTGTTTGCACCATTTCTACAGTTCTTGAACTAAGCTCAAGAAGAGTTTCCTAGATAATTCAAGTTGACACACTGCCTTTATGTAAAGAATCCTGCAACACTTCATTTAATCCTCCTCATTTAATGTTTAACAGGCTTGGCTTGTACCATTTAAAGGAATATCGCACCATTTTGGCAAATTGGACTGCTGCCATTATCCCTATTGTCATATGAGTAGGTACATTCCCTTTAATTACCAGTACTTGTTCTGAAGACTGAAAACAATCCAACAACCCTAAAATATGGCACATGGACAACTGCACATTCACCATGCTATGAAAAAATAATGTATAATTCTGTAAAATTGGAACACATGAAGCAAATATTCCATACTGTGTTCTTAAGCAAAGCACTGGGGAGAGTGAGAGAGAGTGCACACCTCAGACTGCACCTCAGCACCGTGGTGGCTTGTTTTTGTTTGTTTGTTTTGTTTTTTTTTTGCTCAAAAAAATGATCACTGTTACTTGTCTTAGTTGGTAGAAGAAGAAAAATCATCACCATACACAGCAGAGACCATTAACAGATGTTGGCTTCTTATATCAAATGTATAATTTTGATGGAGTAACTGCACCTAACATGCAACACTCAGAAAGGCCAAAACTTAAGTGTATAATAATTAGTTAACAATTGTGTGCTAGACCGCAACCCTGTACAACCCTGTAAGCAGCCATGGCCTAATAAACAATGTTGAACAGGTGCTCGGATGAAAAGGTGAGGTGTGAAATTTAATAGCCAGTTGGCTTTTCAAAAGATTTTTCATGGGGACACTTGAAAGTTCTTGAAAATCAGTGAGTTTTGTTCATTTATCATCTGCAAACGTCTTTAGAAGGTTCCTGTCTGAGCTCGTCCATCACCGTAGTGAATCAGATGGGGCTCAGAGCTGATCGTTGATGCACTCCCCCCTCCACCTAATTCCTGGTCCACAGTGGTCTTTTCTTTTACTCTTCCTTTACTCACTCACATTTCTCATTCATCAACTCTCTTCTTCCATCTTCCAATTCAACTAATGATACCTGTCAATGCATTTCCAGCTCCCTCCTTAATCATTATTTATCCTGCAGCATGGCCTCTCTTTTGCTGCCTCTCTTTCTGACTAAACCCTCTGTAAATCTCTTCCTCCTCAATAATTAACTTACCAGACAGGTGATTGTACATATGCCTTTGGTTTGGCCTTTCTGTGTACAGTCCTGCACTTCCTCATTCCATCACGGGCTCCGTATTTACTGCCCTTCCCATTGAGACACAGACATTCTCTGTCTTGTCTCCCTGATCACATGAACTGTAATGTCCAGTCAACACTTTCAGCTTCCATCTTCCTTTGCCGTCTGTCTGCACTCTTATCCACCACCACTTTGAAGTCTCTGATTTCCCTTCAGATGTCACAGAATGTATAGTTCTTGTATGTTCCCCGCCCCAACTCTTGTAGGTCACACCGTGTTCCTACCTCTTCAGTATATGAAGTATTCACTACAACCTTTCAAACCTTTTTGCAAAACCATCTGTCCACCTTCCCTGGATACCAGACTTGCCCATCCCTTCCTCATCGTCATCTCTGTCTGCACAAACATGTCCTGAAAGTCTGCACTTGTCACCAGTCTCGCCTCCAGGGACAGTCTGCATTACTTCATGTAACCGCCTCAAAAATGTTTCCTCTTGTAGTTCTACCTGTGGGGCGTAACCACCAATAATTTTAAACATCACAGCTTCAATTTGTAGCTTCGAACTCATCACTGCCTTGCAAACTTTTCCATTACTGAAACATTCCTAACAAAGTCCTCCCTCAAGACAATGTCTCCTCCAATGTTTCCTCAGTCTGAAACTTGCTCCTTAGCTGCTTTCTTCTTTGCTTCTAGCTTATCTTTGGAATCACATGGCACACCCACCTTCCTCCTCAACATCACGTCAACTAGCTATCCTTGCTTTCCCTATCATGGTCACAATATTACTTATAAAGTCTCTGCTCTTAGCTGTAGGCTCTTCCCCTTTGAAATTTCAGGGGCTGGATTTCACTGTCACCTTGTGGGCCAAGTCGACCTCAATCGATCCATTCTGGAAGTCGTAACGTTGATTTGCATGATTAATTTGGCTTTACATTGGTTTTACTCCAGATGATCTTGTTGACATGGCTTCCGATGGCCCCGAACACAAGCCAGAAGTCTGTCTGGGATTTTCTCCAAATGGTGGGAATTCTCCCTCTTAAAGATAAACAAGGATGAAGATTGTTATTGGTTTTAAGGAGAATAAAAAAAAGCACTGTACAGTTGTCATCTCCATTGAAGATGTTGAAATTGTGGACCACTATAAATACCTGAAACATCTTATTGTGAAGCCCATGTGGACTCACACAGTAAGAAAGCAATAAACATATTTTTATTGCAAACTCTGTGGTTCTAATGTGGATTTTCCTTTTATGACAATGTTTTATATCTGTTTTATCAAGTCTTTATAAACACACTCTGACGTTCGGGTCTGGTCAGGGTGATTGGTAAAATTGCTGCCAAAGCCAAAGTGACCTCACTTTATTTGCGCACAATGAAAGGCCAGAGTGATCCTGACACATCCAGATCATCCAGGTGATCTGCGTTGGTTTGGGTTAGGTTGCTTTCATCCAGACGCCGATATCTGCTGCCAAGACGCGGGACTAATAGACCGAAAGGTTCATTTTTCTCCAATAGTTATAGTGATTCAAATTTGAAATTACGTGTAATTTGTTGTCCTGTCATCCACTCTCCCCATCGCCCACCATGTGCTTACACTACTCAATGTGAAACAAATTGCTCCAAAGGGGTAATAAAGGTTCTTGAACTTCAACTTGACCAGCATTCTTCCATCTGCAGGCCTGAGAAAAGCAGAAGCAGTACAGTGACTTGTGCCTCTTTGAGGTTGTATTCTATTGTCACATTAAAGTTATTTTTCCTCTGTAACAACCCTACGGCCTGATTCACAAAGTTAAAATCCTATTATCAATTAAAATTCCAGTGAAAATGTAATTTTAGATGAACAGCTGCAGGCCAGACTTCTGACATGACTGTTAACATCTTGTTATGAACGAGGACATGAAACATTTGTGCATTAAATCAAATCATATTCAGTTGCTGATTCCTTTTTTTCCCCCAAAGGTCAGTTGCTCTGTCTTTATGGTTTATGCTTACCAAGTGCTAATTTTCTACTGCTTGCTGTTGTAACTCGATTGTCAGCTGTGTCAGTAATTGTCAGACTTTATAAACAGGTTGTCGTCACTTATTTACAATACCCTCTTTTTTTTCTCCCAGCATCTGCTAGCCATCTTCAAGATGTTTATGATTTACAAATAGCAACGTGTCCAAAGCACGCACACTACTTTTAACCACAGGCATCTGAACTGCAACTGTAAACTTCCAACAATTTTTTTTTTTTTTTTTTACGTGTGCCAGTTTCAAGTGGGTTTGAATCAAATGCAATTCAGTTCAATGTCCCAAGCCACAGTCCATTTCCCATGTGGAAGCTTGCACAAGAGTCTGGCTCACGCAGTGTAAGTACCTAATATCTAATTTAACCATCTTTGAAATATTTTGTACACAATTTTGTTAAGCAGAATAAAGATTGCAGGTGTTTGCCTTTGTTGACATCAAGAAAAGCTTTATTTGATTAGACGGAAGGATAATATTACAAAGCAGGATAATGTGAGAGAAGGCAGGAGCTGTATTCAGTACTTCTCCAGTATTTCTACATTACTGAAGCAGTCACTTTATTTCAGTCCCGTCACCCAAACCCCTATCTGGACATTTCCAGATTTATTGAGATGAAAACTGGAATGAATGCCCCTTGCTACACTTCCGGGTTCTTGTCAGCAATAAACAAACAAACATTTGTATTTGTTTGTGCCTTTCTGATGCTGCCACACCTTTTGAAATACAAATAATGATTTTACCCAAATAGTTTGCATTAATATTTGATACTGTGTAATATTTTAAGGTGAGTTTGAAAACCATATATATTGTTTTTTTTTTTTATCCATGCAGACACTGTGAGAACATACAAATTCCAAACAGACAGGCCACTGGGAAACAAACTTTTGTGCTGTGTGCGGCTACAGCACTAACCACTGAACCACAGTATTGTTCCTATAGAAGTCAAAAAAGGCCCAAGTGAGCTGAGTGTTGCAGATGCATGCTGAGCACAATTGAAACAGGCTTCCCTCCCCCCCCCAAAAAAAAAGAAGTCCATAAAGGTGACGTGATGGAAAACCCTTGCAGCATTTGCTAATACGTTACTCCTCAGACAATGACACAACACCACCGCCGCGCATAGATTTATTGCGAATGGCGCGCACACTTGTGTCTCAAACTGAAAACATAAGCAAGCTTGTTCGATCCCAAACTGCTGACTTAATTACTGCCATAAATTGTGGCGGCCCGACGAAAACCAGCCCGTCAAAAGGGTCATTCCATCTTTCGTCAACCATTGGTGTAGATCACTTTCTGGAGCAAGTTTCCTGCCAAGGAAGCTTATTTTGAAAAGCCATTAAGTAGCACAATGCCAAAGTAGTAGTAACTGTGTTACAAACTCCAGAGTTTTAAAAACATGAAATTGAATGGTTTGGATGTCCGAGCCAGTGAACTTTGACCAAGTCTTGCACTCGAGGTGTTCTGTCCTGTGCACAGTGCAGCGTCTCCACCTGGCTGGACACACAAACTGTTAAATGGATGAAAAAAAAAAACAACCTTTGCTGCTCACAGCTGTTCTCCAAAATACACTTGACTCATCTACAGGAGATGGTGGGATAGGATTCCCCCCGGACCTTTGATGGAAATTGATTTTGGCACACGTTTGAAAGAGGTGCGTCACTTGCACACGGGTTCACTTAAAGTGTCTGTGAGAAATCCTTCCCCGCAGCCCATGTGAACTTTAGCAACAGGCCTGGGAACAAAGCTTGGACATCTCACAGAGCTGCGGGCTGCCGCGCAGCGACCGTATCAGAATCCGACTGACAATACTTAACAACCCGAGGGCGTCAACAATTTGTTTTCACAGGAAAGGTTCACCATTGTTATGGCGGCAATAAGCAATTTCTGACCACCGACCACCAACATGAAAAGTTGGTGTGTGAAACTCCGGCAGTGTTATTCCATCTGCGGTAGAGCGTCACGCCGCACACCCTCTCTTGTCTGCCTGTTGATTCCGAGCATTTCCTCTCCTCTTGTTTGCTAAGCCGGCCTTGGCTGCGCTTCCATGTTTGACGTGTGTGAATCTCCACCTGCTCCCGTCCACTGGAACGGTTTCCTCCACCACCTTTGTTGAAAGCGAGAAGAAACTGTCTTTTTTGAAAGTTGGAAACTTGGGATTCACCAGGGAGGGAGCCGCGCAACAGCCTCGAGGATTTGTCATCATGATGTTAGCGGTCGTTAGCATGTCAAGCTAATTATACAGCTCTCAACATTTTCCTTGCTTATATTTCACATTAACGTTAGAAAATGAATACAAATACAAATAAGCGTGTACATTGTGGAGTAACATTGGTGCCCATCAGCCAGGCAACCTCAGGTTAATCTGTTTCATTGCTGCATTATTGACAGTTCCTCCACCAGCTTTTGGTTTTCTTCTGGTCACATGATCTCAGTCTCAAGATCTTGTGGCAGAAACACGTGAGGTGCGAGTTGCCTAATGCCGATATTCACCCCCAAAGCCTTTGGAACCAAGGTTAGGCTGACAATATGATAAGCATCCGAGGTTTCTCTATAGAAAACATTTGGTTTACAGCGTTGAATTGTTGTACAGCAAGCAAATTTAGCATTATTTCAACACAAACACTTTGGAGATGTTCTTTTTCAACTTTTGTCCCCGCAACAGTGGTTTCTTTCTTTCTTTTTCCATGATGTCAAGATTTTTTTTCGGACAGTTTCAACTTACTGCCAAAGTCCTGGCGTGGAGAGAACTGGTTGAAGTCGCGGGGAATCCCACTGGCTGTATCTGGGATAGTTGAGGCAGAGCAGAATGCTCATATTAGTTTCTCCAGTCTTGGTTTACAGTGGCTTTCAGGGGAATGCATTGTTCTCTCTCTCTCTCTGCACGTTGGACGGCAAATTTCTGGGCATCAGAAAAAAAAAAAGAAGATAAAATAAAAATCGCAAGATTGAAAAGGCTGGCCGGGGTTGTTGATGCCAACTTCTTGTTTAGGTTTATTGATCATTTCAAAGTATTGATAAATAATTGCAATGAGTCTTTGATCTGGCCTTGCCTGATCTTCAACTTGAAGAAACAGATTGACAACTTTGCCCTCGTCTTCAATGTCACGGGTGAATTTAACAGTCAGAGCAAAAATAAATCAACTGTATTGTGGCCAGATTTCAGATAATTTTCAGAGAGGGTTTTTTTTTTTTTTTTTTCCAGAGAGAACACTAGGAGACCTGAGATCCAGCCAAAATTAATAGTTCGGTTCCAGCAAACAATTCCAAATCAGACACCATGTTGCTTTTCCATTTCTTAAAAACAATGAACAAATTATATTAGTCAATGTCTTGCAAATAATCCTGTATTATTGCAAGAGTTTGATTGGGCTGTATCTGCTGTTTCCCAATTGACTGTTTCCAGTCTCCAGGATTACAAGCACAAATACCTGCAGTGTGACTTTCACTTTTTCAAGAAAACTTTCCTCAGAAACCAGCTGTCAAGACACTGAGCCAAGACTATTTCTTTTTTTTTTTTTTTCACTTTTTTAAGAGGAAATTGTAAAATTGTGGTGATCATCTTAAGGTTGAAAGAAATAAACGCTAAATTGCTCTTCGCCTTCAACAGTTTCTTCAAAAAGCAGATATAAAAAAGTTGTAAATGAGAGAAAGTCAAACAAGCCGATGTGCTTTATTCAACAGTAAATCTGTCACCCACACACTGCACTTGCATTTCTTTTTAACCTGTTCCTGCAAAATTAACTGGACGTTTAATGACAATGCACCTTAAACTATGATAAACTGACGGGTAACCTGGATGTAACTGTAAATGGATGAATGTACATTATTGTTTCAGTCTTCAAAAACTCATGCATCACTGCATCTGGTTCTTTGCAGACACCAGCTAGCCTGATTTGCATATTCTTGCCAGGACTCAGGCCACGTGTACCAACAAACTGATGTGATAAGCCTGGCGGAAAAGCAAATTGTAACAAATCAACGAACCATTTTTAATGGACAAATCTAACATGGTGATAGTAGATTTAGTTCGGACATTCAACCTCACTTTGATTGACTCCACTGACAGGGAACAAGTGATGTTTTAAAAAACTACTCTGTCAATATCCAAAGGCACTTTAAAGGTCATCACACAACTGTACGACACAGCTACACACTAATTTTGGATTTTCAATGGAGAAAATATAAACACAACCGCAACACAAAGTCATTGAAAACACAAAGTCATGATGGTGAAGTGAAATGATGGCGACTTTAGCCTACTAGCCCACCTGCCTTTTGATTTGGCAAACGCACACACACTTCCTGACACAATGAAACACTGCAAGCTACATTCAGCCAAGAGATACAAGAGAGCAAAGGCAGCCGCCTCCTTAACAGACTGACACTTTGCCTGCGTATCAAAGCTCTTCCAACATGTGTGCAATGAAACGTTAAAGGTGGAAGCTGTTTAATCAGGTTTGCACCGATACAGTTCTTCAATCAGGTTGTTTGATCTCGGTAAGGGTTCTCTTTTCAGTGAGGCCGCTTCAAGTTCCAAAAAGGCTTATCAGTCTTTAGCCTAGATGTTTCCTTTTTTTCCATGTCAGTCTTCTGCTGACTAGCACGTTCTGGTTTCCGCCCTGTGACCATATCATGGCAGAAGTTGCTGGTCTTCCCTCCAAGATACACATGGATTATGTGTTGGGGGACTAGTAATAGATCCTGTCATTGTGTTCTTAGTATTACCTCCTCTCGCTCACAGGGGAGGTGGCAGCTTCGCAGAATCAAGGCAGAGAGTTCAGAGTTGAAGCACACACAGTTCTCCCCACAGCGGGAACTGCGGCCCTCTCCAGCTGGCCTGCCGTGTTTGAGGGCTGACGACGGTGCAAACGCGTCCAACAGTGTCACGGACAAAGGAGCTCTCCCATCAAACTCCTTCTCTGTGGGGAGAGGCGGATGACTTGGCAACGTAGCGCAGGGCCTTCGCACACCCTGCCGACCGTTCCGCCGCTCGGTTCCAGGGTCACGACTGCACATCGTGCAGATGCTGTGTGTGTGTGTGTGTGTGTGTGTGTGTGTGCGGGAGAGAGAGATAGAGAGAGAGAACAAGAGCAACAAAGAGAAAGGAGACTTGAGACCTTGTTGCTTCTGCTTATCAACAAAGCACAACTTAATGATTCATGCCCAGGACAAGTTTCCAGGCTGAAGCTGAAAGGCTGTTCAAATCTCACGCCAGTGCAGAATGGCCAACCATTGTTAAAATGTATTTCAATATATATATATATGTGTGTATATATGTATATGTATATATATATATGGAGCTGTCAACGCTAATGCGTTAATAACACGCTAATAACACGTTAATAACACGCTAATAACGTGTTATCTCATACTCCTTTTAACAGCACAATGTTTTTTTAGCGCGATTTAAGCCTGGTTCACACTGGAGGCGGAAGCGCCACGCCTCCGAAAATCAAAAAGCCGCAGCCGTCCTGTTCAGACCAGACGTGCATTTCTCCATGACGGTTGACAAGCAGCCGTCTACTTCTCCGTGTCGTGCATGCGGGCCTCAACGGCAGCGGAAGCGCCGCGGAACGGAGCCCGCCTTCCTTTAGGCGCTCTTGTTAACCAATGGTGTCGTTCACATCAGACTCAAAGCAGTGCGCACCTCTGTGGTTGGCTCGCGCCGTGCAGCGATCTTTTCAGTGCCTGGTCTATTTTGTGCGCGAGCCGCGAGCGATCTGCGTCAAGCTGGACAGGAAGTCACTCCAAGAAACATGAGAGAATCCGGTTAACTTTTAAAATAAAAGCAACTTTCAACATAAAATACCACGATTGACAAATGCGATCATATCTGTGTATGTTATATTTGTCAGTATCTAGTATCAGAGTGCAAGAGAGATGAAACAAACACACACACACACACACACACACACACACACAAGCGATGAAGGGGCACACAGTGAAATGGCCAATCTCAGTTTAAGTATGTAATTGTTTTGGAATGTTTCAATGAAAATTAAAATATTTGTGAATTTCCACTTTTGCCCTCTCCAATTTTTTTCAAGAGTATAAGAAACACAACAAATATCGTGTTAAGTTACATAAAGAGCTGGGTAAAAAAAAAATATTTGCAATTAATTGCGAGTTAACTCAGGACACAAGGACAATGAGCACAAGGACGTGCTTGTGAAAAGAGAGTTAGCGATGTGATGGTTGAGGGTCCTGTCACTATGCCTCCAATTGATCATGTGCCCTGGCTACTTGGCCAATAGGATATCGTTTTGGAGTCTGGGGTTTGAAATAAAAAAAAAAAAAAAAAAAAGGTTTAACTGTTGTAACTGATGTATAACTCTCCCATCTGTTTGTGTAAAATAAACTTCCCTCAGGTTCCAGTGAGGGAACGGATGGTACAAAGTACATTGGATACATTTCTTTGGAATTGTACTTGCGCTTGCCCTTTACAATTTTCTTGAGGCTGTAGCCCATACGGAGAAAAAGCTCAAGGTTAATCAAAATATCAAAACGTCCAAACCAATCTATAACATTTCAAGCTGATTAAAATTAATAGGTAATGCCAGTGGTGCCAAAATTCTCCTTTTACCAACTTTGGGTAGACCCTAACTCAAGATAGGTGGCCTCTGTCCTGTGCTATTGTGTCACTGAAATGTGACGCCAAAAAAATGTTGAATTTGTTGAATTGTGTGTGTGTGTGTGTGAGGGGGGGTATATACTGAGTTCTTGATTTCTGAAGTTGAGGTGGCCTCAGCGATGGTTTGGTTTTCACATACAGACTGGAACTATTAACTTTTTGTTGTCGTTATGTAATGAAAAGTAAACGTTGTGGTCACTTTTCTTGAAAGCGGAAAGCTGGACTTGTAAGGGGGATCTTTATTGTTTTCACTTCGCTGCTATATTTCATGGGACCATGGTTTGATTTTTCTCCATAATACTGCTTACGCAAACACATTCTTCTCCAAGAAGGACAAGCGAACACGCGCTTGTGCCACAATTACGTTAAGTTGTTTTTGCTAAAGGCCTCGGACGTTTATCTTGAATGGTGCATGTTTGTATGTGTACGTGTGTGAGTCTGTCAGTGTGGGTGTACCTTTCATATCATTTGATTTTCATTGTTATTCCTTTGGGTCACTGGAAGCAGTAACGAGTGCATGACAGAAGGCGCTGAGTCAGCGGGGCTGCAGTGGAGAGAAAACTCCCACAGATGAAAGCGAGGATCACTATTTCACAGTGTTGGATGTGTCCCGTTTTGCTCGTTCTATGAAATCCCCTTCATCAATACAGACTTGCTACATGGTGCCAGAGCACCACTGCAGCCAACAGAAGATATTCCAATCAGAGCTGCACCGCAGCGCTATCCACGAACGGCACTCTGACACAGTAAAAACAAGGTTTTGCGCACTTCATACTTAAATCTGATTAATACCAACTTTACGGCCCACTTGTCGACGCCATCATTTCCGACAGCCAGCAAGCAGCGCCAATGATGGCAAGGGAAGTCCTTCAGAAGTGCTGTTTCTTGGAGAAAATCGAAGGTTAAGAAATATGAGAAGTATTACAGGGGTCCTGTAACCAAAAACTGACATTTTCAGCTCTTTAACATGTCTTTTTGTGTTACTGGCATGGCACCTAACACACCAAGTACGAAAGACCACAACTTGGTGGGCTGGCTTTTTTTTTTTGTGTGTGTTTCTGTGCTGAAATGAGTCGTTTGGATTTTGGGGAGCCTTCTACGTCACAAGTCGATCTGATTATCACAGCTAACGCCTCTGCAGATGTTTCTTTTTTTAAATGCAGATGAGGCGCCACTGCATGAGAGCTAGTAGCCACCTTCCCCGCTAGCTAGCACTAGTAGTGAGCTGCTGGCCATTCACAAGGGAGTGAGCTGTTCCAAGGCCATGGATGGAGCAGGTGGGGGAGGGGGACAGAGAGCCAAAAAAAAGAAGAAGAAGAAGAAGCCTTTTAGGCTGTGTGGGAGTGAACACTTATCTTGGAAGGCCTGTACGGCTCAAACCATTAGTTTTTTTTGATTTTTTTATTGACCAAACAAACTTTGTTTATTGTTTGAAGCGGATCACCGCAATTGATTGATAAGAACTGGAAATGGTGCCTTTAGGACACCGCTGATAGGCAGGTGTGGCTTGCGTGACCATTTATGCCACAAGAGAATAAGAAGTCTCAAAGATGAGAAATTGTTTGTGGCAGGTTTCTTTCGGGTTAAAATGTAAAGACATGTACACAGCAGGTCGTCGACGACGCTTCAAATCAGATTCATGGCATTGTTTCAGGCAGTGAAAACAGCCTATATTAGTAATACCCTGTGATTTTTTTTTTTTTTTTCACCGTTTTCCTCAAGGTTCCCACAGCTCTGAAACAGAAAACAAGACGTGACCTTGTGATACTCCAAAACCAGAGGTTCTCCACACACACTAAGATCTCATTGCACGTTCAAATAGTCCAAATGGAAACCTGCATTTGCTCTATTAATTGCCAGGAATGCAGTCTCCGAGTAGCTCTCCAAAACCCCAGCGCTGAAAAGTATGGAGTCAAGAAGCCACAAGGCATGCGAGCTGTTTGTTCTCCTTGTTCAGCCAGTGTTTCTGTGCTCCACTTTCAGAATAGCAGCCAAGCTGCCCGTACTGAAAGGGGAAAGGGATGTGTAAAAACGAGCGGGGGGGGGGTTCTGGGAAACAAGTCTTTGAACTTCAGAGCCACGGTACAGAATTTAAACCCCGCCGCCGTAGCTCACGACATGAGTGGAGTTTGGACGTGCACATAATTAAACACGTGTGCACCGCGTCCACATGCGCCCATCACTGTACGGAGCCACAGAATGCTGTTGTTGAGTTTGTTGTCGGTTTCCACGAGCGCCGATACGAAACACCACAGCAACAGGAATAGTTTGGGTGTTGTTTTGCGCCGCGCATTTGGGTCAAGAATGCAAAAACAGAGCCGAAGGTGCTCGAGGAGATATCTCAGCACTGCTTCCAGCAGGGCCTCAGATCGTAAATAAAGACTCCCTGTTCATGTCCATGCGATTCCACTGGGCCCGCGTTCAGTGTTTGTTTATTCCAACTACATATTTTTGATGGCGGAAAAGACAGTCATATGCAATAAGCACACGCAGCAGAGGCCTCTATAGGAGTTCCAGAAAACCCAAAAAAACTGTGGAGACCTTGCAGTGGCGAACTGACCGTTTCACAGTGAGACGGTGCTTTTTCTAACACCATAGACAGCTCGGTGAACAAGGTTTGGACAATACTGGACCGTTCTGGTCCCATCCAATTGGCAATCTACTTGTACGCAGGAGCTGAGTCAGGCGTTTGGGGCCATGGAAATATCTTGTTAGGTGTCTGATCAAGGCCCAGATGGAGGCCATAATTCCCCATCTGGACAACGTGACCCGGAACCCCTGGCCCAGCGGGGGTTTGGCGAGATCAAACCAGAACTCACAGAACCTGCACTGCCTTTACTGTGTAACATTCAGAGTCCCTCGTGTTAATGAGTTCTCTCGCTCGCTCTCGTATTCTTTGTTATTAAGCAGATGTTATGGCGGGCGCTGAATTGAGCTTGACATAATAACTGTTTTCCTGTCTAAAAGTAGCAGAAATGCGATTCGGACTTTGAAGTCAGGACTCGGCTTTAGCCCGGCCAATTCAAACATGCCATGAAACAACAACAACAACAGCAGCAACAATAACAACAACCCGGGCTTAACATAGAACGAGGAAAACTGCAATACAAACGGCTTTTTGTTCAAGGGGAGGAACAACGGCAGTACGTGTCTTTCACTGCAGCATCCACCGACAAACTGCACACATCATGTCATGATGATTATCTTTGGGTTATTACTGCAGTCTAGACAGAGACAAGACAGGGTAGCTTTTGGAATGCGCCTTCCGAAGAGCAAATGTAAGATGTTAAAAGCGGCTTTCCTACGAGGTTTGTACAGTCATTATGGCTTAAATTGCCTAATTATCTCGTATCATTTGATACTTTGCCGTATGTCGATAAACACAACAATGCAAGAATGCCAAAGGCAAATGGCATTCCTGACAGAGGGATCATCAAAGAAATGTGAGTAAGCATTTTTTTTCTGCGTACTCTCTCATGCATTGATGCTGTGTATACGGTGGAGTATATACAGTCAGCCACTGGCCTTTACAAGTATCTCATCAAACTCTTCAGTAGGGTTGTGAAGATCATAGACAATAGAATATTGGGTTCCTTACCATTTGTGTACATGGCACTTTAGGAAAAAATATAGTTTGAAAGTAATTTGGGGCTGAAAATAACATATTCATGCATGATGATTTTAGAATAAGCACAGGGGAATTCTCCTAAACTGGGACCTGGTCATGAGACGCAGGTGACGAGCCCATACACTGCACGCTGGTTGTCGATGAATGAAGTCATGAGCAATCATATAAGGAGAAAGCTAAGTGCTTCTGGTGGGATGAAGTCCTCTTTTACTAGATTAATTTGTTCCATGCTTGATTATTTCAGGTGCAACAATGTCAATTTTATGCTACCTAGTAGCACACTGAGGGTGTCGCCATGCAGCCCTTTGGTTGGCAGTTTGGTTGTTGTGTTCACTCTGGCCAATTGAATTACCCAAGAGGTTAATTGGGCTGACCAAAAAAATGTCAAGGGTAAAAAAAAGCCCTCTGCTGTTCTGTTGAGAAAGTGCAATGAAAACACTTTCAATAACAGTTGAAACTTTAGACCTGCTGAGGATATGGCCATCCGTTTAATTGATAAAATTCGAGCCAGAGCACGAACATATTAAATCTGTGGGAGCATGCACTAAAGATCTGACCAATAACATGTTTAATAACACTTCCAAGAGGTTAAGGTTGCCTGTAGGGCACTGCAGCTCTAGTTCCTGCAGAACACCAGGCAAACACTGTTTCCACAGTGTTACGGTTTCTTGCAGAGCGGTGAAAACTAAGTGGGTTGTATAACATTTAAAGTTAAGTGGCGGAAGAAAGAAAACTGCCAAAAACATTTAAACATTTCCTATTTTTGCCCGAGCGTGTCTGACAGCATTTGCTTAAGAATTAGGGACAGAAACCTTTAACAGTGTTGAATGTATTTGAACCGGGGCGACATTTGTAATTACTGTTCCAATGAGAGGAAGTCATTACAGAGGAAAGGGAGATTATATGAGCTCACAAGTCAAAATCTGGTAACTTTGTGAAGTGACCAAAGTGCTGTGCGAGACGGACTGTTTTCATTTCCAGTGCCCTGCAAAACGGCCAGGCAAAGGAAGCGGCAGTGGAAATTGTGCAAAGTAACAAAAAACAAACAATAAAAATGTGTTAAATAAATGGTTTAACATGTTTATTTGAGATATGATTTTAAATATTAATAGCCATGCACAACACTCAGATTATCTTGAGGGCAAGGACCAAAGGTGCGTATCCCATCCAATCTAGAAACAGCTGATCATCTGGGCTGTTGAAGGCGAACCCGAAAAATGATGGGCCAATCGTGATTGTTTCAAACCAGCGGACGCGCGCAGTTGCCTTTTACGACAGGTGACAGGTACAATAATGAACGTCCTCGTGCGCATTTTCTGGCCAAAGCATTAGGTTTTCATATATTAACCTCATCTGGAACAATATGGGACGTCACTCATCAGGGCCATCACCGCGCCCGTCACGGATTCAGTCGTAACTGACGACGGTGTCGTAAATCTGGGGCACATGTGTAGCGTACAGTGATCCCTGTGGAAAAGGAGCGCTTAAAACATCATCCTTCTGCAAGATCTATGGTTTATTTTTATACAAAATTGTGATGACAGGAAGACTAGATCACAAAATGCATAGGACTTTGACAATGGTCATCAAACCGATGAATCGAAAATGGTGTGGTAGTGTTAGTATTCCATCGATGCCTCACAAAGAATAGTTAGAACGTCTTCGCACAGGTAGGAATGGGAAAAGAATTAGTGTATATTCACAAGGGTATATTCAATCTGATGTTTGGATTGACCAAGGTCACCGCTCCTCACACCAGCCAACATACTCAAATCAAATTTAAATTCACTTCACTTTTTTTCTGTCGCTGGCTACTCTTAATGCAACCTTTCAATCTGCTTTCTACTAAAGCCCAGCTTATAGGCCGACTCCCAGCTAGGGCTTGTTAAAAGCCCCATAAGTTATCTCTCAGATGAGCGGAGCAGACAGGACCCAGAAAGCTTTCCAAAGCACAGATGGAAAAGCCGCTAACTCTGCACTGAGAGAGTGGGTTTGAACAGTGACACAGTGGCTGAATCGGAGACGCAGCGGAAATTGTTGCTCCTCAAAGACATTTTTGACAACAGGTTGCAGCCGACTGTTTCTATCCCGGTGGTACTAGATTTACATGATTTGTGTCATTCAAAAGTTGCGAACATGGACATTAATAATGCAGTTCAGGCCGTTATATTAACGGACTATCACCCTGCTTGCAAACATAATTAAAGTTGCCCACTTTATTCACATGCAAAACCTTAAGCAATGACTTTGGCATACGTGTTCTAACATAAAAGCCAAAGCCCCTTGTGGAATAAAAAAGTAACCTTTGCATTGCATTTCGCTGAATGTGTTATGCAATTCACAGGTTTGTGCCTCCACTTTATTTTTATTTTTTTTATACCAAATGTGCTCCCTGACGGGCCCTCGATCGCAGTCAAAAGAGGGGAAACCTGTTGACCGCTTGCAAACCAAATGTAAATTGTTCGCAAGCGAGCCTGCATGTGAGAAGTTCAGGCTCAACTTTTTCATGCCATGACATAAATCCTGGCTTTTCTCAAAAAAAACTCACACCCTTGCAGAAACCGCACACTATGCCCGACAAGGTTCCTCTGGCAGCACAACACATTATTTTTAGAACACGTTGAAATAAAATGCAACATGTACTTAAGAAGGTTTCCTTTCATGTGCTGGATTCTCCTTGTTGATTTTATCGGAACATTTCTTTTTTTTTTTTTTTTTTTTCCCCCCTTTTGTGAAGCATGGTTTAATATTCCGGTACGGAAGAAGGCAAAGCGTAAACACAAATGCGGTGCCGTGAAATGAATCAGAGGCTATTTTCAGGCTGTGAATGGAGGGGGCAGGAAGTGAGAAATGCTTTGAGGAATGTGATTGGTTTACTTCAAAGGCACCAAGAAATGCTGGGGCTGGATGGAAGTGTCGGTAGAAACAAATCTTTTTTTCTTCTTTTCCATACAAATGGAGAGCGTTCAGGTTGTTTCTGGCAGTGTCTCAGAAGCCATTTAGAAATAAAGCTCAAGCGGACCTCCACAGCGCATTAATATTTCTTGGCCGGGGTCAGGGCAAGAGTTTCATAACTTCTTATTTCTAGTAAATTGTGAATGATGATTTGGTTCAAAGAAACATTTGATTTTCTAGGAAAAGCAGCGAAAGAAATGACTTGTCGCTGGACGGTTCTACTGCAGTGTGGGATTTAAATAGTGACCAAAAATCGAATAGCTTGGCAGTTTGTACAGTTATGATGGATCAACAAAAAAAAAAAAAAAAAATACCTCCACCTTGTGATGCCATCGGCTTGATCAGCTGCTTTTGTTGGTCCTTTGGTTCGTTTCTGTGTCTACCTATCATCAGGTTGGTAAAACAGCTGCATGTTTGTCTGATCTGAAAGGACAACAGGCTGCACCCCGCCTTTATTCTGCCATCATGGGTAATCGCAGCGGTCAGCAAAACATGACACATCCTCAGCTGTATGAAACAGCAAAAGAGCATCTGTGACAAACATAACATTGATATCCAACTACCCCTGTTGTGTTGACCCAAACCTGGAATTCTGTTGTTTTTCAAGCAACCTATCTGCAATAATTGTCCTTAATATTTCTCAGATGGAACCTTTTCCTTCTAGATTGGCATTTCTCCCAAAAACCATATTGGCAGATCTCAGTGCATGTCTTTTCGGGATGGACTCAGTGGAGGGCTCTTCATGCACCATTTTATTACACACCTCCTATTTGGAAGAAACAATCATTAGGTTTTAGGTTAGTTTTTGTTCAGGTAGACGATGCCGTCTTCTACTTTTAGTCAAGGATGATTGACCAGCAGAAGGAGATCCAGGCACGTACTAGTTGGAATTGTTTTAATATTTTAATGATGTGGGGAGTCAATACCACCAGTCTGTTTCCCTTGGAGCCTCAGTCAACTTATCTTGCCGAAAAACCCAGAAAACTTGTCTCTACAGGTGCCAATTCAAATTGATGAACACAACATCCCCAAAAACTAATTTTCCATAATATATAATGGAACAGTCAAAAAGACTAAATAAATACTAATACTATACTAAGACTAATAAATATTGAACTAACACAGTAAAACGCAAGCAATGCACTGGTGCACTGAGGGGAGGCTTTCAGGAACACAGTCGATACCCGAGAGGTGAGCAGAAGGCGGACAACGTGACGAGGAGCAGACAGCAGAGGAAGCCAAAGCCAGGAGATCGGAGCCAACAAGGCAGAAGCTCCACGGGGCTGGGGTGCAACGGCCTCGAAGCCACAGGCATAATTCAAAATGACTCGCACTAGCAAGAACGGTTCGACTCTGGCACGGCGCGAGAGCTTCAAAATGGCACCTAAGCTACATAAAAAAAAAAAAAAAAAAAAAAAAGATCTATTGTTTCACCACAAATGGAGGAAACTTGGAAAGTTCGACACAGTACACAAAAAAAGAGTTTGACAGAATTTTGGATGCGGACATAACCACATAGAACTGACAGAAATTACAGTAGGTTATTGAACTTGAGCGATTCCGTGGAAAACAGGACCGAGTTCCATTTTCCAAATGATGAATAACATTCTAATTAACGTGTGAAATTAGATTCCCAAAAGTCCTTCCAGAGGTTATCACGATTTTTGATCTGCCACCCAGGGCACACACACACACACACACACACACACACACACACACACACACACACACACACACACACACACACACACACACACACACACACACACACACACACACACACACACACACACACACACACACACACACACACACACACACACACACACACTGCGCTCTATTACGTCAACTAGCTATTGACATGTGATAATGGTCTGGCTCAGAGTAAGGGCATCCATCTGTGGTGACCAGGGACAATGTTATGATTAATTAATAGTGCAGTGGATGGAGCCAAATGTTCCCCATGAGCTCTGGTCTTATCATCAAGCAAAGAGCTCCCCTGCTACCATTTCCAAGAAAGATTAGATGACAGATGCATGCTTAACTTAATGGCAGTCCTGCACTGGTCAGGAGATTTTGGCAGCGACGTGTCGTCTAGTTCTTTTTCAAACAAGTGCAAGGGTGCAGCAGTGCACATATTAAAAACCTCTTTTCTGAGCAAATGTTGCAGAAAATTTCAGGATTTCTAGCAGGAGCAGATCTAATGATATGGAGCCATTGCTGGATGGGGCCAGCAACTCTAAACTGGTTAGACGCTGTTTCAACCAAGGAAACGGTCTAACGATTCATTTCAAACCCTATGGACTCAAACTTTAGCAAGAAAAGAAGTGACGTCACTGTGGAGTTCAAAGTGAACTTTTTGATTTTGAATGATGTTTTGGATTTTTTTCTGAACTAATTTACAAGAGGGGAAGGGCATGTGTTATGCAATCAATCAACCAATCAATTAAAGCTTACCTATGTAGCACTTTTCATACAATTATAATGCAACTCAGAGCACTTTACAAAAGGCAAAAACAATGCAAAGGAAAGAATAAGAACGTAAAAAACTCATCCCTACTAATAAAAAAAAAATACATACACACAAGTAAACATGAACGCACAAATACACACAGACAGATGTTATAATATTGGTAGTTAAAGGGGCTACAAGCGATTTTCCAGTGGTAAAGATTGTAGCTTAGCGCAGTGTGTAAACCAAAACAAAGAAGCTTTGGAACCCCGCCTCATTATATGTGTGGCCCCACCCCCTCCCTCGTCTTGTACGTGAAGCAACGGACAATGTGAGTATGTGATGGTGCAAGCGTGTGAATGTCGAGTGAACAAGCTGGACATGCTAAGCTAAAATTATGCTTTGTTTTGTTGCAATAACATAATATTGAAATTGGCGAGGCGCTGTCCAAAACAAACTGTGCAACCTGTAGATGCTCCTGCAAACTGCATGATCTGCCATGTGCAAACCACTGTCAATACACATTGTGGCAATTGGGAATTTAAAGACCAAATTGAACTGAATTTGGAAATGTAATCCAAAAAAAGTTAATCCGTACGATTTTGTTAAACACTTTAACAAACTTGTTAACAAACTTGTTGAAAGAGCAAAAGTTTTCAAAAAACAAACAAAAATACCTAAATACGTTCACTTGTCTTATTAACTAAAATGTAATGTGTAAGAACAAATGATAGATAATATAAGAGTGCTCACATTGGGGCAGATTCGCAAAGCTATTGTCCAACTTTTAGGCAAGAAAATCTGTGTAAATACACATGATGGACGGATTGAAAAAAAAAAAGATTCAGGTTTGTTTGATACTAACAACCGAGTGTGAGCTACATCTGATTGGTTGAATAACATCAGATATCAAGTGATCTGAGGTTTTATGTGTGATAGGTTCAACTGACCTAGCAGGCTGCGGTTGTTGCCTGCAAGAAACCTGATTGTTGTAAAACGTCCAATACTTTAGTCACAAACGAAATCTGATTCACAAAAAAATAAACTTTAAAATAACAGAAATTGAGCTGCTCCCACTCTGGAGATCATTATTTTTCAAAAAACTAAAGCAGATATGCATCATTGGCCCCACCGCCTACTAACCAAAACTCAAAACTTGTCAAATCATTCAAGCACACAAACCATGATAAACTTGCTTAAATTTAAGCAATCACTTGCATCCTCGGCCAATTAACATGTTATTATTTCCAGGCGTCAGTCACGACCTCCTTGGCCTGATATCACCCGCATTTCAACTTTGAACTGGGTGAAGTCCAAGGATTGAACCCGTTCAGAATTGGGGGCTGGAAAACTGAATTCCGAGCCAATTTGCCTTTCTTTTGCAATGGTCTGGTTACGGGTTGAGTTGAACACATGTAATTTCAACTATCATTAAGTGTAATGACAATAAACACAGGGTCAGTTTTCATAGGGCACCGTATCTTGAATGTGGCTTTCGTTTGGATACAGGGATTCTGTTGAGCTGGACGTGCTTGTGCATGAGCTTTTGCGGACGTTCTCCGGTCAACACCTTAAGTAATCCTTCAATTCGACGGCTTGTGGCTGACAGGCCTGCAGACACTTGGAGGCTGTATTTTATTGATGAAGTTGAGACCTTTAAAGCAAATACTTGATGCTTGAATTCATTTCAAGGTTCCCTTCAAATATCCTTGGCCTCCTAACAAATAGGCCCGGAACAATAAAACAAGCTTATTATGAATGAGTAAAGAGAAGTATAATTCCTCTTACTGACAGATTTGAATGTTTACCAGTGTTTCCTGAAGGGGGCTGAAATGTCTCATAATATCAGATAATGTGTATTCAGGTTTGTTTCCCACTTTCCCATCATTTATTCTATCAGGCCAGTGTGTGTGTGTGTGTCTGTGAGTGTAATTTATGTAATTTAATTTAACAGATTAACAGTTGTTGAACATGTTAGAATGCAAAAATAATAATAGTAGTAATAGTGGTAAGCAAAAAAAGAGTAATAAAAATAATCAAAATGAACCCGCTGTGAACATATTACTAAATTCAAGCTATTTTGACAAATAAAATGTCTTATTTGTTGAAGGTTTTGCAATCAAAGAGGAGAGAAGACAGAGCGGGAATGGATAAAAAACTTGTTGCTTTGGGTGCAGTGCAGACATGTTAAGACCTGACGATAAAAAAAAAAGGTTGCTTAAACAACAGCCCAAGGAACTGGGTGCTAAACAATTCCATTGGAAGGTTAATGAGTGCATGGACATGGATGAGAAGCAGGAAACTTTGAAGGACAGACACAATGTTCCTCGAGGGCACAAGGAAACAATCACAAGTGAGCGATGAAGATTAGGGACAAGTGAGAATGGAGAGTAGACTCCTTGACTCCGTGGTCTTCATTTGCAAATGGTTTTAACTTTAAGATGGGCTATGTTGCATTAAAAAATAAAATAAAAGAATTATTATTATTATTATTATTATTATTATTATTATTATTATTAGTCGTAGTAGTAGTAGTAAAACAAAAAAGAATTCTCGCACACGTGGCCAACTAGCCACTAGCTAGTAGTATTGAAATTACTGCTCCTCATTTTGACACAAGCACAACGATGATTGTAAATCTGTGAAGGTTCTGCTGATACTTTTATTGCTGATCACTAAAAATCAACCGTGCCTAGCACGCCAAGGCCCATGATTGATATTTTTAACCACTTTAATAGAGAATTTTGCATCCAAATTCCCATTGGCGGTGTTGCTTTTAGTATTCTGCGCACAGTATTCTTTCCATTTTTGTGTTGAGTTGGCCACAAGCACCTGTTCACATCTGTTGTTTAGCTATGCATGCCCAGTTAATAATTATTCGTGTTAGAGTCAATAAAATTCTTCAACTTCAATCGGTTTAAAAATCATACAACACACCTCCTGCTCATTAAACGTGCAGGCCTCATATAGACATTTTCAATCAGTCTCAACTTTTGGACTTCATAGCCAATCGCTCCCTCTATGAATGAAGAGATGGAAGGCACCAGAGCAAAAAGCACACCTCTGGCTTGATGTTCACCCAAACACCAGCCATCTAAGATTCACTTCATCATTAGGTACCTTTGTTTACGTTCTTTACCAAACGGATATCCAACAAAAGTTGAGGATTTAGAAAACATTCTGTCTACCAGATAATAGGAATAAAAATACATCAGGAAATTTTTTTTTTAATGCTTATGAAGTATCAATACAAATCAGATACAGAGCTTCGGGAACGTTACTGAGCTGTATATTTTTCAAAATGCAGAGTGTCCTGTTGCTGCTTGCAGTTCATTTCAGAGTCAATGACAGTAGTGGTTTCAGCCCATATTGTTTACTTTGATGAGGTATGATGAGATTCCCTACTGCCCTCAGAGGGAAAAGCATTAAATTAGTTTCGCCTCTCAACGGCTTTCCATCCCTAATAGATTAAGCCACAAATATGGGTCAAGCGCACTACAGTCTTACTCTAGGGCAGCCAAGCTTGACATGGCCAGGCATTCCAAGTCGGAAAAAAAGTAAAACATAAAAAAGTAACCTATCCTATGAGAGGAAGTGAAGCTTAATTTGACCCTATAAATGTAATTATGTTCTCATTGGCGTGCTTTTGCAGGTGGCTTGTGTGGCCTACATAAAGAGATCCACATTTGTAAAGCCAAATTCATTCAGAAACGACCCTCTGGGGCCTTTTAGACGGACATCTGTGTTGAAACCACGAATGTTTTGGCCTGATAGAAAGCTATGCAGTAGATTGAAAATATACTGTGACATGTTAAAGAAAATGGGTATACACAAAAACACATTGTTCTACACTGTGTGAACTCCTTCATGGCAATAAAAAGTGAGTAGAGGAAACAGATTAATGATCTATTCTTCAAGGTAAATGGGATCATGATGACTTAAGAAAAAAAAAAAAAAAAAAAAAAAAGGTATGATCACAAAATAACAATTTGCAGCTTGTGAGTTGTGAGGGTGCAAATGTGTTCCACGTTAAGGGCCAATGGCTTTTATGAAGACCCAGAATGGTTGGTTCCTTCCAGCTCTAACAATGGGCATTCTTGCCAGACGTGATGAAAGAGGAAGCACTCGTGGTCAGGAGAGCCTTCAGTTCGAGAGAGGGTTGGACCCACCTTTGCTTCCTGAAAAGGTTCTCTGCCCATGGCATCAGGTACCTGTGCAGATTGTTGGGTCCCAGGATCAGACACCACGCAGCGCGGAGCCATGCGCTGAGTGTGGAGCAGATGGTTTGTTATGGTCTTGCGCTTTTGTTGCAAGTCGGGGCTTCCTTAATCGCTTGGAGAAGCAGAATGAAGAAACAAAGCCACAATTTGCTACACATTACAGAGTTTGTGTCTGGCGATGAAAGCTCTGGCAGATGTCTTTATCTCCTTGCCTGGCCACAGAAGACTCAAAGCAACATCAAAAAGTTGTTTTGTAGGATTGCAGGTAAGGGAAACTACAAATTACAGGCCAACCGTAAACAATCATAGTAGGATACTTGTTGCTTTGAGTAGCAGCTTTGCCCAATGTCATTGGTGCACTGGACTGCATGCACATCAAGATAAAATCCCCCTCAGCTCCCAGATTTTATGAATAGGAGGTCCTGTCACAGCCTTAATGTTCAAGTGAACATGACTTTTGATTTGGGCAATTACATTGTACATTGCTTGTGATGTGTCTTCAATGGTTTAATTGTCTTTGCCTTATAATTCCAGGTGGTCTGCTGTGCTGCAATGCACCTATCACAATGATAGCCGCGCAACCTTTTTACATCATGTCTGTGTCAAGAATGTCACTCGACTTATGAGGTTGTGACGATAAGAGCCAATGAACAATGAACCACCAGGAAGCACAGAAGGCCTACAATCATGGGCCAGGATTGAAATGACCTTTGGCCTCCTGCTGGCACGCTGACAATGTCGGCTGGTCAGGGACAAATACGTACGAAATATGTATTAAGTTATTTTAGTTAACATTAATTACATACATTTACGTTAAACAAAAAAAAAGAAACTCACACCAGCTGGAGTTCCAATACAAAAACTATCATTAAAACACATGTGGTCTTCAACGGTTGGCTGGTTGCTTGATCACAGTGACTGTGTTGCTCTCTGCTTGTCTACTGTTTGAACAACTGGCCCAGACTGCAGTTTTCCACCAGTTTTCCACCTGCTCTACAGCTTGATTACAAGTGACTTCACCTGTAGTCATTTGCAGCAGGTTGGGGGGGCAGCCTAGAGACACACAAAACACCACAGCATCTAAAAGGCCCGGAGGTCGAAACACATTACATAAGAGGTAAAAAAACCAAAACAAAACACACTTACACATATTATACAACAAAATTACACAACCAAACACCCACTTGCTAGCCCCAAAACAATTTACCTTTTTAGAAAACACTTAATTTTCGTAACAACAACAAAAACAACTTGTATTTACAACTAAAATAATGAAGAAAGGTAGGACAAACCTACATCTGTTTAAAAGAAAGATACAAATCCATAAAATAATGATGTTGCAGGGTGACATATTCAGACACTACAAATAACTACTATAATTAACCTTCTTTTTGATCAGTTTATACCAGGGTGGGTTGTTTTAGATTTAGATATGGTTTCTGTTATTGAAAGCGCTCTGTCGCAAAGCTCAAGTCCACAAGGAGCTTTTCTTTTTCTGGTGTCTGACGTTTGTAAAATTTCATATGTAAATTTGTTTTGCCACTTGTACATTTGTCATTCATTTAATTTGTTTCTCAATCATTATTAAATCTATAAAGAAAGTTACAACTATGATTATGATTATTATTATTATTACTACTACTACTACTACTACGGCTGGTCTTCTACCAGTTTGAAGCAGTTATTAATCCCTTTATAACTCATCTCTATTCAAAAGGCAAGCTCACAGCTTGCCTTTTTTGCCAAGCTATTGACATTTCTCGAAGTTGAGTGAGTAGGTTGCTATGCAAGGATGCCGTGACATGTGTTTACCCACAAGGAGACACAGGTGAAAGTTGCATGCTAGAAAGGTCGGAAACCCTCGTCCTACGTTGAAGTGTCGAGCCTGTAACGGAGATGAAGAGGAAACCAGAAAAGAAGAAACAACCATTTGGAAGGGAAGCACATGATGTAACAAGCAGCACTTCTTCCGTGCAGACTGAATTCAAGGCTGGACAGATTGTTCCCAGACGTTGTCCTGAATTTGTCCTACTGGGTTCAGGGACCCGGGGAGTAAAATAATCCCGTTTTCCTCCTTAATCTCCCAGACTCCACTGCAGAAAAGCGTGTGTGTGTGTGTGTGTGTGTGCGCGCGTGTGGGGCGGGTGAGGTTGACACACCAATGTCTACTTGTCACGACCCCCTTTTGTGCACCCTGCGCCTGTCTGCAGACGCAGCTTTAGCAACCGTCCCTTTTTCCAAAGGCTTCGCTGTCACGGGCCTCAAATAAACCTGCTGGAAGCGCCAGCGCTGTTTCCATTTTCCTATGGTCCCCTCCGCTCCCCCCTTGTTCTTTCTTCCCCTGTGCCTATCAGACCCCAGCCTCTCCCAAAAACGAGGAGTCTCTCATGGTTGAGTGGTCGAGTTCACGCCGAGGTTGGTGGAAATTCACCAGGTCCCTTACAAACTGCTGTGGTGAGAAAGGGGCTTGTGTCGGATCACCAGGATGTGATCCATGCCAGGCTTCCCTGTGTCAGGAATGAGTGTACAATGTGCAAGAAGCACTTTTGCGTGCTAAGTTGGTCCGGTCATGACATCCTTAAGCCGTGGGCTGTGCCAGCTCTCCCGCTACAAAGACAAATTGTGCATGAAGAATTTCCTGGAGAGGCTCCGAACATTCTCCCCCAGTCTCGGGGCCAGGCTCTCTGCGATAATTTGGGTTTTGCCCTCAGCTCAGCCCTGGGGAAATCCTAGCGAAAGCTGCCTAAGACATCAGATTAGCTCAGCGATAGGTTTCCATAGGGAACCGCTTCAGCAACTGAGAGTCACTTTGGAGAGATCTCGAACAATGAGTCGGGAGCCCCACCCTGGCAACCAGGAGTCAAAACAGAGTGAGTCAAGTTGAGAAGAATTCAGATCCGATCTGCGTTCTCCTCTTTAACGAGCAACAGGTGAATCCCGAGTAATAAGTTCAGGGTGTTTGCGAGATGGAAAGATCTTTTCCTCTCCGTGGTCCCGGCCAATTTAAGGATTGGCGGCCCGGTGATAAATTTACCCTAATCTGTGCTCACGAGGTTGGAGGAAAATCGTTTAACGTGAAGCGAATCAGAATTTGTACATTTTGAGGGAAAGTAAAGATATAAAGTCATACTTTTCTGTGTTTTTTCAAGCACTGAAAATCTCGCCCATGTATTTTATGTTGTGATTTTTCAGAAAAAGTATCACCAGCATTACTGATATGCACATAATTCACTTCACAACTGTTCACTACTATTATTACTACTGCTAGTAGTAGAAGTGGTAGTAGTACCTAAAGTGGAAGTAGTAACTAAAAACTAAAATATTTTTTTGGCTGTAATTCAAGTGCCATTTCGATACAATATTTGCAACTTATCACCGGCACATTACCCTGAAAGTGGAAGGAAATGGAGAAATCCTCTTTGGTTATTCTTAGCCAGTTTAAAAGAATCTTGACGGCATGCAACATGACAACTCATCTTCGTAAGTGATGTATTCCTTTGGCTCTAAAACAACCTTACTCATGTTTTGGGCTCGGTGAGTCAGGGTGAATCAAAGTAAACGACCCGTGAATAGAGAACATTTCCTCATCCCTGCTGCCTGAGTCCTCTGCATCTACACTTCAGACCCCACCAGGCATGGTTCAAAAAAGAGGGGTATTATTACGAGTTACCACTTGTGTAAAAGCACGTGGAGATCAAGGTGTAAACCCCGTCCTTTACAAAAATCTGCTGTTTAACAAGATTGATTGGCAAAGAAATGTTACTATTTAACACATGGCATGTGCTGTTTGCACAGCTCTTTACAGGTGGTCACTCTCCATCCAGTTCTGAACATGTTTACTGGCCAGGTGATGGTCTAAGCTAACAGCCTTTCCATCAACTGCTGTGGCTTTTTATTATTTTGCTGATTACCTGTGTAAGCACCAACTGAAGTCAAGCTATTCCGTTGTTATTTCCTCTTTCTTTTTTTTCTATTGAGCACTCAGTGAAGCACTTAGATATTTAATTAAACATGTAACCTCTAGTGTAGAGCAGATGTAAGAAGATGATTAAATGAAGGTCAAAGAAGTTTCCATTCAGAGTCTTTCCTGGTTTCCTTGCCCATTGAAGATTTCTTATTAATGTGCATGTAAAAAATAATTATAAGAGAATAATCTTTTAAAACAACAACAGTAATAATATAATTTAAAAAATCATTTCCATTTGCACATTAAGACATTGGTGATGAGGAACTTCTCTCTAGTAGTGATATAGTGTAAAAAGAACTTCAACAAGTCATTGCATGGAGCCACGAAACAAAGCAACTTAAACCTCCTCATGTGACCAGCAGAATGAAAATAAAAGGAACAACATCAGTCTGGAAATGGAAGACCAGATATCTCTCCTTACCATAACAGTAAATAAAAAGAGAGCTTGCCATCACCCATCAATATTGTCTACAACTACTGAAGTTAAATTGCTTTGGTCAGAAGTAAATCTATTTTATCATTATATTATCATTATAATATATCCAAAGATGCTCAAAGTCAGTTTAGATTATACATAACTGAAAATAATTCAAGACCCACCATACAGACAACAAATATCTGGCCAATGACAGCTTCAAGGGAACACACTGCAGACTGTCTGCAGATGCAGATGTCCACGGCACAGCGCTAGACCTGGAGGAATCAACCGCTACTGGACTGTTCTACATCAAGAGCCGCGTTGAAGATGTCATTGTGCACAAAGAAACGAGGAGTTATGCAAACCAGAAACAGTGGATGGAGGTCAGAATTCTTATGCAAAGACACAATAATAGAAAAGTTCTTGACATTGTACAACTTATGTTCTGCAATGACAATAATGAATACTTTTGTTCAAAGATGTGTGATATAATCCATCTAATTGAGGCTCTGGTGACAGGTCTGATCCACCAACTGTCCCTGGTTATTTTGCAAATTATTTACCCCTAACAGTTGTAATAGAGGGTATTTCCCTTAAATGGCAATGGTAAGACACAACAAGATGTAACAGACCCAATTAAATAGACACAAATGTGCAAGTCACCAACATTTTGGCAGTCAATCAAGTGCTGACTGCCTGATCATTTCAGTGAAATGAAGGACAAGTTAATAGTGAAGGTCACCACTATCACGTTCATGTACAGAGACTTGTAAAGTGGATTAAATGACAGAATCCACTCAAATCCACCAACAAAGGGTTTTGGTATGTGGGAGACAAATTATTTCTCCTCCTCATTTGTTTTTTTCCACTTTTGGCTTCGACAGGTGAAAAATCCGCGTCATACCACGGTGAGGTCAAGAACAAGCCAAGATTGAGACTGAATCAAGACTTGTGTTGTGTCATGAGCAAAACTTTTTTCGTTCAAAAGACAAAAGTACAGAACCCAATCACTTCCTGAAACAATTGTTCATTTTCCACTTCACTTAGGCCCCGAAACTTGGTTTTAGCGCTCTTCACCTTTCATGGTTTACAAAGTGTGTGGAAAGTGGAAGAAACGGCTGGCTGAGACGATCGCGTGCCGCCAATGTGAAGAGCTGTTGCCTGTGCCGTCAAGTGAGAATTTGGAACTAAATAAATCAGGTGAATAAATCTTTTTAATGTACTCATCCAAATAATTCAGTTCACCAAAAACAACTCCCATTACTAGTTGAGACCATGGCTGAAAAAGCATTAGAATCAACAGAAAACTATTACTTGCATGAACTGTAAAACAAAATGTTGTGTATGAGTGGTATGACAGGCCACTCAGCTCATGAAAAGACGATACAAACTCAGGCAGCAGCGGCAAAAATCGACAAAATCCACTGGAACACATCTTTAAAATTGATGCATCTTATTGGTTTCCTTTAAAAAGTGCACAAAAATAATAATGGCGATACACGTGAAGCAGCTTGCTAGTTTATTGAAATCCTCTTGAGACCACTATAGCTGACACCGAGACCAAGAACCAAAGAGTGTTGAGAGCGAGACCGCGTAAAAGTGGTCTCGAGACCAAGACTAGCCTCAAGCTCCTTTTTTGGCTTTCGTCTATTTTTCCTCCTCTTTTTCTCCTTGGCAGCATTTCAGAGCAAACTCGCCATCCTAGGCAAGCTAACTCCAATCGTGACCTGCGATTGGAAATGGATATCCAAACACAGCACAACCTATCATCTGCACATCATGGCTAATAGGAGTATTGGAGGGGTGTTTCCAATAACACAGCTCAACTCTGAGCAGCCGCACAAGTTCACTGCTAGGTCAGAGAGACCACATCGTGCAGGGCGGGGATGAGCACAGGAGTGAGGCAGAGGAGGAGAGAAGAAACAGTGCACGTTTCAAAAGGGCCGTAGGCAGGAGGACAACGGTAAGGGGCTGGTGAGTACTTCATAAACACAAACCAAACACGAAGCAAAGAGAGCTCATGGATCTTTGTGTCAAAGGCCGAGCTCTTGAATCTGTGAACGTCCACTGCAGAAAAGATACTTGGGCGAGACAAGGAGAAGCCAAGACGCCTGGAGAAATATTTAGTGTTTACATCATAAAGTATCCCTTGCTTATTGTAGTTGCAAATAGGTGAAATTAACTCATTTCAAAGTTGTTTAATGTGCCTGTACCCATGAAGACTGAGGAGGAGAAGAAAATACTTGGTAGTTTGTTTTCATGTCTGTTATTACATTTCATGCCAAATGACTTGCTTAATTTGTGTCTGTATTGTGTTGCTGCAGGATTTCATCGTTGTAGAATAAACTATTAAGATAAACATGACTCATAGACTTGTATGTTTTTCTTTTTTTCTTTTAAACAACATTAGACAGTCCCTTTCACAAACAACCGTAACAGAAAAATAATTAATAGTTATGGTAAAAGACATTAAAACAATTAAATTTGGCGTAAAAGCAACAACCAAAAGAAGGCCACATAGCAGAAGTGAGTTTTAAAAAGTAATAAGCAATGAAATGTTGAAACTCTGATGTTTAAATCCAAACCTAAGTAGTCAAGGACAGCAATTGTGGGTAAAATATGCTCATTTATTCCAGTGGCGGACTGTCAGGGCCAGCATGGCCTTCTCTGCTGTCCTACACATACTCAGAAAAATATGTATTTATACGTTGTTGTTTTTTTCAAAGATGCAAATGCAATTATTCGTCATAGTCTGTCCTCTTCATGCCATATCCACCAAGCCATGCTGCTAACAATGTTGTACATTATTGTAGAGCTTTTATCCAATCAGATTTCAGCTGACCGAAAAGACGCAAGTCACGGCTGCGCCAACATTTTAAATTATTTAGTTTCGTTATCTTATAGTTAGCTGTGATTAATCACGTTTTGATTTGGTTGGTTTGATTTGATTTTTTCTTTTTATGTCCATATTGATGTTAAGGAATTCTTACCAGTGTCTTCATTTAGAACCAAATAATCACAAAGTATTTTCTTGTTGACCTTTTGTATTGTAAGTATTGTCTTGTATTATTGATTTGAAATGCTCCAGTGTTGGTGGACTAGCATTGTATTACCTTAGCACATTGTATTAAAGTTATACAATGTGCAAGTGTGACTCTGCATGGATTCTCGAGCCTGTTTGTCACTGAGAGTGCGTTACTCTATGACTGCCTTTTGACACATGCACGTAGCGCAGAGGGGAAGAGAACAAAACTCTTTGACAGGGAGGAAGAAAGGGATGCAGAGGGTTATATTGTAACCACCTCTGTGTCTGAACCCATTCTGTAATGGAATGGCCAGTGTAATAAAGGCCTTACCTAAACGATAGATCTACTCAGCCTAGACAGCAGTCGCCCTCACAACTTCACTGAACATAATACCTGTGAATCGGGGCTGCAGTGCTTTTCTTTCAATTCAACTATTTTTCACTCTTGCCTACTGTATTACCTATCTTCCTCCACTACCTTTGTACTTTTCAAAAGAAATGACATTGAAAAAAATTAAACAGCAACTCAACAGCAATGAGCATGTTTTGAAAAGAAGATTGTTGTTGTTTAGGTGTCTTTACATTAATCACCCACATTTCTGTTTCAGCCCCTCTGGTCTTAACGAGTCCATAACACATCATGTAACCCAAAGCATTTATTTTGGGACATTAATGAGAATGCTTAGCTTTAATTGTATTTCCACTAATTTTGAAATGTCACTTTTTGGTATACATGTGAAATGGTTTAATTTTAGAATACAGTGAACATATTATGAAACCCCCAAAAGAGGACACCCTACCTGGCCTCTTGGAAATGCAGCAAAAATCCCCAAAGATTCTCAAATCATCCATTTTTGACAGTACGCAGTACTTCCATTGGTCACGACCACAATAAAAAAAAAAGGGTACTTTTCTCTGCAAGTCAACCGGAAAGCTACATCTGTGCTTCAGCTTTTTTCTTTGTATGAGAACGCAGTGTTGCCTTACCAGTGCGCAGCCTCATGAGTTCCATCCTCACCTGCTCCACTTTGAAGAAAGACAGTAGCCTCTGCCTAGTCTGATGTTGCTGGAGCTGCAGCCACTGTAGGTGTCAGTAGGGCCACTGCTGCTGCTGCTGGTGGTGAAGGAAAAGTTGTTGCTGTAAGACTGCTGTGGCTGTCGGTGGTGGGAAATCTGCTACTTTGCCTGGAATTGGAAGGGCTGCTGCTGCTGCTGCTGGTGTTGGAGGTAATGGAGCTACTGGTACCGCTGGATTCGAAGGGACTGCTGCTGCCGCTACTGGTAGGTGATTCTCATTGGTACGAGGCCAGTGGATGGGGGAGTTAGACTGCCATCAGTGAAAAAGCTGCTCCCCTTTGAGAGATATCTTGGACAACGTTACAAGCCTCTTGCCATTGAATGGACGAATGGATGAGCTGTTGTCCTGGGCAAGAATGAAGGTCAAGCCAGCCAAGTCCTGAAGCCTCTCCAGCAGGAGGGGTGTCAGGAATGAACACATCATCTTTGCCATGAGGGGTGAGAAGATCCCACTGCTGGCTGAGTAGTCCAACAAAAGTCTTGGGAGGGATTACTCTGATCCCACTATCCACATTAAGTAAGATGGATTGGAAAGCCAGCTCGTTCATCGGGAAGTGTCTCTGCCTTCCCCTGAACCTCTTTGAATGTTGTCTCTTCAGGAGGAACATCTTACAGCTGCCTCTCCAGTCAATCACCATTGACTACAAGAGGGAGAAGATCAGACTCTCGACGGAGATGACTGAGTCTACGGACCAAGCAGTGAGAAGTACAAATGTTCAGGTCTGCACTGGATATAAATGGAAAGCCCATGACATTGACCAGGTGGTAACCAGACCATCGTCTGGTCCACAGTGCTTCTCTAAGAGTATGGATAATGAGCGCTATAAGATCAAGGCTGCTGCACAAGGACACAAGGGGAGCTGGTCAATATGGCAAAGCATTGTTTGCATAAACTTCAAAATGGCCGACCTGTGGCGAATTCAAGGCAAATGCTAGCAAGGTTTAGTTTTTGGTTAGGGTGACATACAATACATTCCCTTGCTCTCTGAACGCACCAATGGCATGGCCAAGAAGAGTGCTGTCCCCTCTGCCCCAACCCAAATGCAAGCCTGCACCACATCTCATCAGGTTGAAGAGCTGAGCCATATCCAGGGGTACAACATGTGAGTGGATCTTGGTCAGAAGCTCCAGTTCCCAAGCGACATCATCAACACAAGCCTTTGCACAGACATCGTGATGTCGTTCAACAGCTGCAAGCCTGCTCATGATTGAGCCAACCATTCCATGGGAGTTAGCAGTTGAAGAAGCATGGGAGAGCAAGAAGCTGAATACTGCAATCTTGTTGCCGAGTGCAGAGACGTGGGCTAGACAACTCGCATCTACCCAGTCCAAGTGGGGTGCCGCGGCTTTGCGGGAACATCAGCTGTCCGCCTCACGAGGGCATGGGAGTGTCTGGTGTAAAACAGAAATAGGAGCTGGATGAAGAAGCAGAGAGAGGCAGCTTCTGGCTCTGGTTGAAGAGAAGGGACAAGTGTTGGGGCCACACCTAGAGCAACGGCTTGCTGCCACTGTCCCACCATCAGGAGACAGACTTAATGCGGTAAAATGTTGGTGATTGGTGGTTCCCAGCTGATGACTCGGCAGCTTGCTATTGTTTGGGCACTGGAGGAGGTGCGTCAGGCAGTAATCCCACAGCAGACTACCTGTTAAACAAATCACGGATTGATTTGTGAAATAGGGTGTGTCCAGCACTGCCTTGGTTTACGTATGTAGAAAATATTTTTCTTTCAATTTAAAAACAAGTTGTTTATTTTTAATTTCCCATTTTTTGGTTTTAGATCAGTTACTGAACAGCAATTGCACTTTAATTGTTTGTTTTTGTCTGGTTTTCATGAAGACTTAAGAATTGCACCCGAGAAAACTTCAGCTCTATTCCTTCCATTTTCCTGTCTGCCTTCAAGCATACATAGAACTCCTAGCCCCAACCATATACTTATCTCATCAACTTTTCTTTTATTAATTTACTTTCGTAGACCGAATTTCTACTCACAGTGTTCCAGCCACCCAACACTTCTGCACAACTTAACTCCTGTTTCTTAATGACCAATCATCTTGTATTCTACTGCCACTTTTGTGTTCCATGCTAAAACTCCATAAATACCACAAGTTAATTGCCAGCTTTTACACGAGAACACTCAGCACTGTGCTTGTCTAGAGATTTAAAATTGCCCACACCGAAATGAACTTATTCGTCATGCCGTAGCAAAACAAAACTGTCTTCATCACTAAACTAATAACACTGTCAGACAGACACTCTCAAAATAAAGCACAGTCTCTGCTCTCCCGTCCCTACATTTGGGTTTTTAAAATGCTCAGATGTCATTCACATCTGTGAACAACTACTGCTACCTCAGCTGCGCTTGTCATCAGTTGAGCCCCACCAGCATTAACTGGCAAATCCATCCAGTTGGTGAAGAGTCGCTGGGCTGTTAAAATCATGCTTGTGTATGATGACATGTTATGTAAAACCATAGCATTTCGTGAATGCCCCCAAAAACCTCAGCGACTCATATGTTGTTCCTCTTGAGTACAAGGCAGATGTTCCATCAAATTACAGACACAAGTCAACACTCAACAGTTTTGCTTCGCCCGTGCTGCCTTTGAGTCGTCAAACTTGTAAAATGTATTCTGCAATGGACTTACAAGGGCAAGGCAATGCTGCAGACGACTGTTTTTCACTTAAATAGTTATTTTAGAATTGAGTTGCTGGCGTGAGACATCTATTTTGTACACTTTGATCTTAGTCTGACTGCTATATAGGCCAATATAATACATGCACAATTTACAACAGACAAATTTTCAGGTGCTGTTTGGGTCAACAGATTCACGATAATTTGTCTATTGCTTACTCACATGAGGTTCAACACTTTGAAAAAAAAAAAAAAACTCCTCATATTGTCCTGCCGACACCTGAAACTCCTTTTCAGAACGATGATGATATGATTTGAGTTCTTGTGTGAGGCAAAACTCCCTTTCTTTGTCACAGCTGAAGATTACGGATGACTGTATCGCCGTGATTGCTGACCGCCTGTGGTTATTTTTGCGCTGTCGCAGAAAATTCTCAGCGGTGAAACCTCTGCTGTAATTGCACCACAGCTGGTCTTAATAGTTTTAGCTTGAAATGAATCATCCACAAATGTCCGTATTTCAAATCATTTTTCCATGATACATCCGGTGTGTAATGGCCTTAGCAAACATGAAATGTGCAAAACGCCAGTCCAGTGGGAGAACTTCAAACTTACAGACGAGCACAATGCAAGTTCTGCATTCTAGATTTCATGTCACTAAAATAAATATATGATTTATTTGAAATTACAAAAATGATACAGCCTGTTTTTTCCATGGTTATTATTCAGGCTTAATATTGAGCATCTCAGCATGGCAGATAGTGAGTTGTTAATGTATGCATTGTTCTATGAAGGAAGCAGGAGGACGACAGTGAGGAGGCAGGAAGTGGAAATGAGGTGAGTTAAGGAGACTACGCTTAAAGATGTATTGCCACTAGATTTTTAGGCAAATCTTTAACTTTAGAAACTAATGGGATGCACAACTGTCACATGCTGTTTCTCTCAACTAATATGATAGGACTTGTAATACAGTTTTGGCCACTGATGGTACAGAAAGAATTATCACAGGCCTATACTGTAACTACAGATGTGCACAACCCTCTCTATCCATGACAGTTTTGAAAGAAGAAAAGTATTTGAGCTTTTTGTGAATTTTTTGCAGTGTAAATATTTCTGTGCAAACCGGTCAACCCAATGTTAAACTCAGTCTGCAGAGTTATTTTTGTATTCTTTTGCATCACACTGCAATATATATCTTTGCACACTCTTGTAGTAGTCGACAAAATTTATTTTTGCATTTTTTTGTACTAGTAGCCTAATTTCAGTCATCGGTCACAGAGTGTTAAGTTTTGTTGAATTTTTTGTTTTTTTGTTTTTTTTCTATGGGAACTGCTAGTGCAGCAGAGGACATCAGCCAGTTTTATTTTTTAACTTTAATTATTTATTTTGTTTTACCTGAACAGCACTTTGTTTTGTCCGGAATAAAGGCTAGATGTGGATCAGCCAGTGCTATAATTTCAGTTTTGTCCAAATAAAACAACAAAAAGTACTACTCGTAACAACTAATTTGTAAGTTAAGTGGTTGATCCACATTTCTTAAAAGTTTAAGGAGGATCATGGGCAACAAAATCCCCAGTTTGAGAGACAGCTAATTGATATATACATGCAAACAGTGATAATTGATAGTGAAAATAGAAACTAATACAAACTAAGTCTCTAAATTGATTCAGATAGGTGCATTGCTCCTATTGGTCATGAAGACTGCTGCAATAGCTCAAAATGTGTGTCAAACCAAAACTATACATAGGACAGTTTTTTCTTATTCACCCTCTGTGTTTGTGAGTGTGTGTATATGACAGAGTGATAGAGAAAGTCAGATTATGGGTGCCTTTGCCAAGTAGGGTTGCATTAAATAAAACCCTCAATTATACAGCCAGTCTGCCAGAGACACTCTGCCTATTTGTTTGGGGAGTTTTATCAGCCTGTTTGACAGCCATGAAATGGGATTCCTAATTAAATGGCCAGGCTCAACCGTCTCCGCACGCCACTTCTGGAAACAGTTAAGAATAAACAGCCATAAAAGCATTAAGACGTGGCCATTGGAAACTGTTAACACATGGCTGGAACTTCAGTCAACTCGCACTGACACAGTGCTGCTGCGCTCACTGTGCATTTCCAATTTGTCTGCAGAGGAAGAATCAAAGCGACTGGACAAAGTCTTGCATGCATAAGGAATACTGGTCAGTGTTATACAATGCCAATGTGTTCTGTTGTAGCTTGTGTGATGCAAAAAATGGCAGTTCCAGCCTATGTGTTCCAGCCTTAAAGAAGGCTGGAACACATTGTGGAAAAGAAACATCAGGCTGGAATAGTCAAAATCCATGACAAGAAGCAAGCACCTGTCACAAAGGACATGTGCGGTTGCGAACTTGGTGACCTGACCTTTGCAACTTAGCCCCCCAGCCCATACTTTTGAAACCCATCTCTCCACACATAATATATCAGGCAACGAATTCAGAAGTAATTAATCGGTTCTCCAAAAAGTGGGTGACACGACCTGTTCCCTAAGGTGCAATTGTGACTTGGTGATCCATTTACAGCGAGGCACTGCGCGAGTGTGCTCGGGGGACGGAAAAAAAAAAAAAAAAAAAAAAAAGGCACTCACTCCAACATAAGTCAGATTCTGGGTCCGTTCCTGGAAATGTTTTGCAGCTGCAACAAAATACCTACTCGAGCTTCAGGTTATAAAATTAGCTGTGCTACAGTGAGAGCAATCTTTGGAGGGACCAACGCAGATGTATCTGGCTACAACATGCATGCAAAGTCAAGGCAGCAGTTGTGACAGCAATGATTACTGTTGTCACAACAATCAAAGTATGTTAGAATTGGGTTGGAGGGGTAGGGGGAGCTATTGGGGGGGGGGGGTCGTTGAGTTTAGGACAAGAGCATTGCCATTGCGTGCCTAGACAATAGCCATATGTAGAAAGAATACACACATGGGATTTGTTTTTGTTTTTGTTTTTTAAATGACAGCTATGATGACATTGTGCTAATCATGTACAGGAAGAACATGTGGTGGCAATGTGTGCCTAACGCATAACTGTATATAACCGCATCTGGTTTAAAACAGAATGTGGAGATATGGCGTGAATTGGTTTAGACAAGCAACTTGTTTTACACCTCAACTTGTCAGTTGACTGGTTTTTGAGGAAAAAAACATTTACCATTTTGGAGTGACCCCCAGAAGCAGTCACTGTTGCTCCGCTCGGAGCAATTGAGGCAACAATTTTTCTTCTTGGGCTGCAGCTGCCAGGGAGAAAACCAGTGGCCTGTAAAGTCTAAGAGCAGGCAGCCATACCATCTCTCATCAACGCCCCTAAGCAGGTGAAGGGTGCAAAGTTACGCCATCATTCCTTGAGGTTCAGTTGCCGAAGACTCAACTGAAGTCGGGGCGTTTTGTGCTCTCTGCGGTCCGTCTCTCCACAGTTGGATTAACAGCAGCATCTGAGACGTATGAGGACATGGTGTCAGCCAACGGCCAGTATGCAGCACAGATTGTAAATTAGGGTTAGGGATATTGATCCAAATACCAATTATGTCAATAGACATGTTGGTATTGGCACTAAACAATATCAGTGTAGTGAGAATTAGACTTCAGATATGTGTATAATTATTACTATATTTAAATGACAGCAGGGTTGGCCATTAAGTTGGAACAAAATATTCATTTTTACCTCGTTTGATGAATGGTTGTGACAATACAAAATACCATGATATGTTAAACATAAATAAATAAATAAATAAATAAATAAATTTTGTGGCAGACAAACTACCAGCACTTTATGCTGTTGTCTGCTTTGAGTTGAGAAAGGCATTGAATGGTGTGAATGGTGCGAATGGTGGGAAGTACTGGTAGTAATAACATCATTTTTAATTGTGACTAATAAGGAATTCAGGGGGATCACAAAAACTCGTAAAAGTTGTGAAACTTCATTCAGATTTAGCAATCTAATCTGACACATCACCCTTAATTAAAAAGTGTCGGCATCAGCAACACTTCTGCTCTGACACTGCTTGTGGTGCAAATTAGTTGGAGACAGACCCTTCCCTGGAATGATTCTCTTACATAAGAAGGGAAAAACAAAAAAAACAACATAATCTATCCAAATCATGCACTAGTCTGTCATATGTTTCGAAAGAGAAAACATATATCAGCAATGTTAGTGTTTTAAACTGTAAAGATATAAAGACAATGCCAGGATAAACTTACGCTCATTCAAAAATATTTGTGTTTGGCACGATTTTAACTTGCCAGTCACGACTTGATCAAGCCGTTCTGTCAAAACACAGCAAGAGGCATTTTAATTACAGTTCAAAATATCTAGAATAAAAAGTGTGAAAGAGAAATAAATGAATCAAATAAAGAGTGATGACATAAAAACACACCAACTGCACTGCACCCTACTTTCAAAACAACAGGTGCCACTTAAGAAAAGAAGAGGCCCTACAGCAATGGCAGCGTGCATGTGCAAAGACCGACTGTGTCTTGACTCATCAGGATTGTTCAGGCCCTGCTTCCTGCTCACAGTCTCTCCAGCAGGGACTGTTTGGTGGGTGAGAGAGAGAGAACTAGTCAGAGATGAATGAGTTCTTCAAAGGTTCATAGTTTCTGGAGGGGTTCCTTCTCCGTTAGCAGCGTAGAGGTTAACAGCAGCTTCAGCTTCAAAATTTTGGTTTCCAGGTACAGCAAGTTAAAGAGTGAGTTATTTGCAGTGGCTGCAGGGTATTTTCACAGCAACAGAGATTGAAACATTCTAAATTTGAAACTTTGAAAATCTCTTCTTTTTTTTTTTCTTTTTTTTTTTAGATAAAAATGACTTTTTCCATCTCTTTAGCATATCTTTTTTTTTAATTACAGACATGCCAGCTAACACAGCAAATAGGAACAGGGACAACTTTTGTATTTCTGTATGGTCTAGCTTTTTCCGCGCTACTGTGCTGAATGATAATTTGATAGTTTAATTTATCAAAACTGGAAGGAGCTATCCTCACAGACAACCAAATGTCATTCAATTTGCTCCAACGCAATCTTTGCTTCCTTGTTAGAACTTCACTCTAGTGGGCCATTTGTTTAGCTTTATCTCTGTGTAATAAACAACAGTCGCACAGCCCGTAAACAATGCGATGGCATCGTTTATTTATCCACAGGAGCAAATTTTATTTGGTAAAGCTTAGAGGAAACATAGCCGTGGGTTCCTGACTCATGCAAGTAATACTTAAAATAATACTGGACTACCGTATTCCGACTGGATCTGTATCCCAGATGTGCTCAGAAATGATTTTATCTTGCTAAGGGAGGGGGAAAAAGTGACCTGCACAACAGCCGAGCTCTGAAAGCTCCCTCGTTCCCTGGACACCATTCGTTATCCAGAGTAGAAAAATTATAGACAGAGGCAGGTGTAAATGTTCAACAACTCCCTTGCCCTGCTCCTTTGATAGTCACTGAGTTGTGAAGTGTCACAGCATCGGGTGTTATTTTATAAATTACTCCTAAAGCCTCTCGTTCTCACAATGCTCACATTTTATTTAACAGATTGAGAGATATTTAATAGGCAAACTGCTTAACTAAATCTTTGCCTAATGCAGTGGGGAGCCTGAGAGAGCGTGGTGTGTGTGTGTCTGTGCGTGCGCGTGCGTGCGCGTCTCAGAGAGAGATTCCAGGTGCGCTGAGGTTAAGTTACACTGCAGCTGTCCAGCTGAAAAAACACAGGCTGATACAAATGACTCGTGAGGGGCTCTTTGTTGTCTCCAGGCTGACCTTCTGTCAAGTCTGTCTTGCACATTTAGTGTAGTGATGCATATATTGTGTACACCCCAGCACTTGTATAAACCTTGATGGCTTGTCTGGAGCTTTATCTGTCAACATGCTATCGTCGCAAGTGTCAAATTGCACTTGTAGTAGTAGTAGTAGTAGTAATAATAGCGTAGTAGTATGTGTACATGTAAAATGTCCAGTATCATCCCACTTTTGAAGCCTGGCCCTCAAATGTTTAATTGTTTCTAACCAGCTGTGTTAACATGACCACAAATGATCAAAATGTATTGAATAACAATAAAGAATAAATAAAAAAAAAAAAAATTATGTTACTACCCCAAAAGTAAAAGTAAATACTTTAAGGGCAGCAAAACATCACCATACAAGTGACAAGCCATCCATGCTTTAATTATTTCTAGATTAGCTCACTGCAGTGCACTTTTTGGTTGGTTTATCACAGTCTCCAGTTGCCTCTGACTTTAGCAAAATGCTGCAGCTTGCTTTTTTGTTTTTGCTCCCCCCCAACAAGAATGTCACTTGTGTTCTAAACTCCCTCCAACGGCTACGGGTTCAGTTTAGAATTGATTTTAAACTCTGAATGTTTTTTTTTTTAAAGTATTTATAAGCTTGGCCTCATTTTACTTCTCTGAGCTTTTAACTATTTGCCAGCATGGCAGGACTCTGAGGTCTTCTAACTCTGGTTGGAACACTGGTTGGAAGGACACAAGTCGAGATACAAACTTTGTGGAGACTGACCCTTTTTGTTGCTGCACCGAGCCACTGGAATAAGTTGAAAATGCATCTCATCTCTGTCCTAAGGTGAAACTCAAAACACATCTATTTAGGATATTTTTTTAATATCCAGTAGTACCTTTTATTTTAATTATATTAATTTTATTTTATTCCCATTTTATTTTGTTGTCCTTCATTCTCTTTCATCCGTTTTTATTATGTATTGTAAAGCATTTTGCTTCACTGTTGGGTCATGGTAATGGGCTGTACTTTGTGTACTTTGTACACTTCATACTAAAATCACGTGTGCTGTGTCAGCAGTTACATCAATAGAACTAGTTATCAGAAGTGAGGTCCAGGATGCTATTTCAAGCCTTAAGGACAACAAGACCTCTAGTCCATAGTTCTATCACCAGTAGGTCAAGTGCTCTTACAAAGTGACTGCCAACAGTTTTTGAGGCTTTCACCCATCTGGCCGGACAGCAGACATAATATTGATGGTACACCAACTGTAGGGAACTCATAAATATACCTCACCATGGTCAAAGGCACAGCAGACAGTCAGGCTCTATGGCACATATTATCAAGGTATGGTGACAGCAAAGGAACTTTACTAAGTAGATGAGTATACGGAGATGAGTACATACTGGCATGCCAGCCACAGTGGCTCTGAGTTTTACGCCTTCACAATTGAAACTGGGGTCAACAGTAATGCATAATCAAGAGACAGCTTTTGTCGTCATCATTGCTGCCACAGTCTACTCTAATGACAAAGTCAGGAGCGAAACCATACCATTGTCTTCTGAATTCAATATGCAGTCCACAGTGGTGGACGGTGCAGCCCAGAGAATACCTCAAGAGCACCCAACAGGGTTTTGGATTCAGACTGAACAGAAGGAAGGAAGTCCCTCACCCTCTGTATTCAGACATTAAGTCACAAAGCCAACAACCACTGTGTTAAAAATGTTGATGAGCCAATGACAGGGTGTTGACAGAAGACCTGTGGTATTGTATAGTTGAGTCTGGAGTGGTAAAAGAAGTATGTGAGGTGAGGTGCTGTACATCTGAAATAAGACGTAAAGGTGGAGAAGGAGGTGGGAGTGCGTGAAGAATCATATCTGACCCCCTTCTTGTTCACTGTGGAGATGCACAGGCTAATATGTGAGGCTAAAGGAGAATCTTCATTGTTTGCAGATGACATTGTGATCTGTAGTGAGTATAGGGAGCAGGTGGAAGAATCTAGAGGTGGAAGTGTGCCCTTCAAAGTAGGGGACTAAAGTCTGAGCTGGAGCTGGAACTACCAGGCAGGAAACAAAGACAAAAAAGACAACATGAAATTAGGTGGTGAAAGAGAAGAATATATGGAGAATAGAAAGACCAATCTGGCTTATAACCCTCACTACCTTAGCACTCTTCTTTCTTTCTTTAAGGATTGCACAATCTTTTTCAGGGCAGCAGAAGCTAGTTTAGTTTACTTTAGTTTAGTTTAACAATGTGGAACAAAAAGATCAAAAGGACCAATCAAAGCCTCTCCTTGGGGTCCAGTGCTTCCCACTCAGCTTTACAAAGCAGAACCTTGGGTCAAATTAAGCAGGCACCTGAGAGACCAATGGTATATAAAAAAAAAAAAAAAAAAAATTCTGATAATTAATTTGGAGGACAAGCACTCAAATATCCACTTTGATATCTACAATATTTGCACGGAAGAAAGTTTTCAGAATGAGCTCCAGAGTAATGCAGCACCAACTTCATCGGACTTGTGATTTTACTGACCCGTCAGTACAACACAGCTTCTAATATAGTCAGAAAAGTCTGTTTTTCTCTTATGTAAATTGCCACATCTGCAACTGCTAATACACTACATGTTTGACAACATGTAACAAATGCTCATATTGACCCAGGAAAGATTTTTTTCTTCTTGTAGAAATAGGCATGAACGAAAGCTGCTTGCTTGCATTTTACCGCACCGTACCCGATCATCCTCTGCCACTTCTCTGGGTTTTCTGGATCAGGTGGAAAGCCAAGTAAGCAGGAAAGCCCAAGCATGATGGGAATATCATGACCACTTTGTCCTACTAGTCCCAGGGGACCCTGAGGCATTCCCAGGCCAAGGGACATAGTCTGCGCACCCACCCCCCCCTAAGTTTCTGCTTGTTTATCTCTGACAGTTCTCACGCACACACGTAAAGTCGCTTTTTGTTATTAACATTAGGTAAGTGGTGACACCTTCTGTTATACTTTTTGTTTACTTGAATAACCCAGCGTAGGTAAAACAGGTATTAATCTTCTTCTTTTTTTCGCTTCAGAATGTAGGCAGGTAAGTGGTTTGGGGAATTTTAGTTCCGGTAGTGTATTTTTGGTTTATTCCTTGTAATGATTTGGTGCGTCATCTCTGCGAATTTGTGTTTGTTTTGGCTGTTTTTTGTTGTTGTTTTTTTTAACCATTGTAAATACATGGCTGGAAAGCCTGAATACTAGTCTCCAGACCAATGCTGCTATTTGGGGTTGTAACACGCTGTAAATCATTATTGTTTAACTCAACATTGTTATTTCAGAGTTTATTCATTGGTGCATGGACCCAATCATGTTTAGTGTTCCAAAAGAAACACTTTGCTGTGCACTTGAGTAGATTGCAAATGCTTTCCGTGTTTGTTGTTAGCCTTTACACTAACAAACTACCCTTTACTTCAGTTGTTTACGATTAAACTCTTTTAATTACCCTTGTCAAATTGGTGCTTCCAACTAACCTCTTCAGCAGCCCATCAGAATAAACCTTATTTGAACCAAACTGGACCATGTTTGGTTTAGACTGGTTTTAATTGTTCTTGTGGGCCTACATCAGAAAAGGCACAGCCCAGCCCGCATGTTTATAGGCATCTTTATAGGCCCACAAAATTTCAGACAAACCTACATTTCTCCTCCAGGTGTACGTGACACCCCGTATTCCCCGAAACACACTTGAAGACAGACCAAACAATGACCAACATGTCTCCACTGTTCAACTGTTCCCCACTTAGAACGACCGCAGAGGAGAATATTAATAGAAATACCTGTGGTCGAGGAGTGATGTGCATACCACTCCTCCTCCCCCTGCCGAGGGTGCAGCGCCACCGACAAGACGCTGCGGAACGGAACTGTAAACACAGGCTTTTCTCCCTCCTCTCACTCTTTTTACTTGTCAGTGCTGTCACGTAAAAGAATGAGAGACAGTTTTGCGACAACAAAAAGCAACTCAACTATTGTTTAATTGCCGACCTTGAAGTCGCAAATATGAGCGTGTCATTGACATGCCCTAGAAATAAAAAAAAAAAAATGCAAAAATCCAACATTAAAATGTTGGATCTTTAAAAGGTAAGGCTGAAAGTAAATGCTTACAAATGGCAATAAAATAAAAACAGCCTCTGAGAATTCATTGTCAGTATTTTGTGTTTCTATGCAGATTAATCTATGCGTCTATGCAACCTGTAAATTTAAAAACGTATTAATCGGATCTGTATTGACACAGACAATACACAGGCTACACAAGCTGATAGAGTGTTTATATCAGACGTTGTGGTCAGACATGATGGGTTGTCTGGATTTACCTGGCAGGCAAGGCTACGCTAGCTGCGTTTCCATGACAGTTTTCTGCAAAATAAAAGCAATATTTCTAAAATTTCGACAAATACAATTGCGATTTGCAGGTGTTTCCATTGAATGGTGGAGCAGCTATTTCAGTTGTTTGCCGTCAAGAATGGTTGTTATATTCTTCTCTTTGATTAGTTGTAAAAAAATATTCCGTCTCCCCCTCCGTCCAAATATAATGCGGCATTTTCACTTGTAAATGCTTAAATAGTGTTTCCATGACACTTTTGCGATATACCTCTATATTGATATACGTCTAAAAAAAAAAAAAACACCTCATGAGAGCGTAAAAACCTTTTAGCGATATTTGAGAGGTTTTTCCAAGTTTGGGCGTTTCCATTAACAGTTTTTTTATTGCGACATTTAGGTTTCGCACAATTCTAGGGGTAATGGAAACGCAGCTACTAAGGTGACTGTAAATTTAGTGAGTCACAATAAAGGCAAAGTGATAGTTCAGAACTTTAAAACTGATGTAATACACTGAATAACCACTTGTTTCTCGGTGGGTACAATTACTCCCGATTGATTTTCTCACCGTTTACACTCATTTTTGTCAGGGAAGCGTACCATTAATTCTGTATTATCTTCAGCAAAAAGGCGGTTGGTGGTAACAGTGGTGGTTAGCTAACGTCTGCTACCAGTCAGCCCGCACATTCCATATCATATTATTATCCTGTTAACACCTCTTAAATCCACATTAAACAGCAGCGATTTGTACCTATACATTAGAAGACCACTTTGGTCTTTATCTTTCTGTTTCTAATCATTTGTTTTAATCTCGATGGTGACATAAGTATGTTTTTTTTTTTAATGATTTCTCAGGAGGAATACAAGGTGAATGGAAGGATTCATGTGTGATTCATTTAAGAAGTGGAATACAACCTTTTCTTTTTTTGACTTACTGCTAGGAGCAAGGCCATGTGCTCGAAGTGACTCAGTCACCATTCACACTCGTGCTCAGACTGCTTGGGCTTCGTCTGACCTACACTTTACCCCGTGTTGGATAACCCTACCAGTTGTCATGTGGCCATTGTTCAGTGACGACTTCATAACGGCACCTCACAAAGGCCTAGGTGACGAGAAAATTGAAAAGCCACAATGCTCTGTGACAGCACCAGCTTTTGTCAGGGCCACAGAAGTTGAGGATCTCAAATGATCAACCCTTTTAGCCATGTAGTCAGAGACAGACTCTGGAAAATATATATATATATATATATATATACGTATATCTATATATACATACATACATATGTAATATTACTTCCAGTAGACCTTGACTTGCACTTGCATTTGCAGCACCACATCTGCAATTAGCTTCGCTGCACATATTTATTAACCGACCTAAGAAGAAAATCATCCAGTAAAATTGTACATTGGACATGTTTAAATATAAGCCACTTTATGAACTGCTCACAAAAAAAGAAAAAAAAGATATTTAACTTTGGAGTGTAATTTGTGGACACTGTAAATGGTTTTGGCATTTAAGTAAATGCTTTTATCAGCATTTCTTTATGTTGAACAATCAATTGAAACAACAGTGGTGAGTAAACCAGAACTATACAATACAAAAAAAAAAAAATGAAATGTCTCAATAACATAATGATATAATATATTGCCATAGGTCATTTTTGTAAGGTGCCATCTTGACTGTTTAAATGATTACCATTGAACCACAACATTCCGTGGTCAATTCATGGATCTCACACTGATCTTTTGCACACAATGACCTTGTTAGAGTGCTCTCTAATGTTATGCGAGGAACTCTGACATACTGAAAACGTTGAACACCCGTCAGTCATATGCATTATTACATACAGAAAAGTTCATTTTCAGAAATCCTGCCAGAAAAATGATTATGCATAACCCAAATTTGTGGTCAAATAATTCAAATAATTAATACAGAGAACCAACATTACTTCATGGCCTCACAGATATACTTATTTATACTAAAGGAATTTATTATGGATGCTCACTGGGTACTGCCGCAACAAATTCCTTTGTGTTTTTACACAAATGGCAATAAATGGAATGGAATCCGAAATCTGAGGACTGTCTGGACAACTGTCACTTTCTTAGCACAGTGGAATTCTGCAAAGGCTGAACGATGACAGACATTAAACATGAGAAATGCAGCCGACTCTCGGCCAGAAGGCGACTGACAAGCAGCTTGGCACGCACACACCTCAAAGCAGAAGGATTTGCGAGATCACAAGATCACAGGAGAGCTAGCAGCTCATGAATGATGGCCTGATGGAACGAGGGCTTATTTAGAGGTTGCCTGGCTAATTGCATCCATATTACAGTCGGGAACAGAGAACCTCTGCTTCTCTCAGAACTGTGTGCATTTACTTTTTAATTGTGCCCATCTTTTAATGGAAATAATAAAATAAGTAGTCATTGGTCCCCTGCTAACTACATTGATTAAGCTATCACATTCTGTTAATTTACAAGGGAAAACCTTGCCTTCTTTTGTTTTTTCATTTTCAGAATGGATGATATGCTTTGTGCTCTTGAATTCCTGTTTGGTGCGACATTGTCTACATACTTGTCTACAGTATAATGGATTTTGCATATAACCTGGCATGAATATGGCGCACACTGAGATTTGTAACAGTGGAATCACACTAGGGTGGAATCTAATTCTGCACGGTTAAATACATTTTAACATGTTATTGTATTGTGTGTCTGTTGCCACTGACACTACATTGGGAGAAAGGCCGCTGATACGCTGCACACACTCTCTACGATTGGTGATATGCTTTAAAAAATTTCCTGATTAGTAAATGAAATAAACAGGCCTAGCAGGCAGTGCCCATTATAAGGCAGGTTTATGACTGGAAGACATAATTCACATTGTCTGTACCAAAAAGAAGGAAAGCAAAGAGAACATTTGTTGAGGCCTAATCATGAAGTTTAGCTGCTATCACCATTGCACAGACAGACCCACTAAGGGTTTAAATGATGTTGCCCCGAAGAAAAAAACTTGAAAAATCTGAGTGCCTCGAGTAAGTATTTAGCACGTCATGCATCATTCATTATGTACATGACTTAGCATGAAATAAATCCAAGGGCAGTTAATTCAAAGATTATCCAGGCTACTGATAAAAGTCTTGAGTGTCTGGTCTGATAAATGTCACGCTCTCGACTGCAAAGTAACGTGAGCCCATGTGGAAATCAAAAGCCAAGACTGCCAAGAAGGCTGTCTGGGTTTTTGTTTTATCTATCCCACGTCATACATGCTACAGCCACGTACCTAAAATACAGACCCAAGCAATCAATCCAGGGAGAATTTTATTCCATTGAAAATGTATGCAATGTAGTTAAAATTCTATATTTTTACAACAGCCCTACCCCCATTTTGCACATTTAAATCTTGGTTTAAACAAAAGGGCTTCCACAAGGACAGGCTAAGGATGAGGAGTGAGATAATATGTGAAATGGAAAACATTTATTGTGAGCACAGCATAGATTTAAACTGTACTTGGTGCTGGAAGCACACTGAAAGTGGAACATCGCTAGAAAGCAGTTTGAAGGTTCGAAATGTTCCTACCGAGTCGCAGGTGGTGATAGGTGGTAGGTAGATGACGGAGCCTTTGACTTGGCGAGGAGAAGATGGGTTGGGCAAAGGCCATGCAGGTTAGACAGTCCCTGTGCTGGATGACAATGGGAAAGAAACCATGTTTAAGCTTGACAGTTATCAGCCTATTAGCTAGCAAGACTGTGGCTGGTTGTGATGGAATTGTAGACGAATTGACGAGAGGGATGATATAAACAGGAATTTGATGGCGACTTAAAGATATAGTCTTCCTGAATGAACTTTTCTAAGCTCCATGTGGATCAAGACAGACTTGGGGTCAGTTTACACGAATACAGGATTCACTGAAAGCGCACAAATATTTATGTGGTTCGGCCTTGCATTTGCTAAAGCTGGCGTTTTCACTGAAAACACAGACCGAAATCGCACTTTTTTTGAAAACGCTCCTCAGGGTGAATTTCAAAAAAATAAAATAATTAAAATAAACAAACAAACAAACAAAAACTCCCGCTGCCTCGCCGGATTCGTGTAAACTCCGAAAACGATCTTTTTTTGGAACAGATGTCACACCTGTAACCCCCCCTCTATTGGGTCGGCGGACTGGGACACTGAGGCAGGAAACCACAATGACAAAAATGTTAGCAAACTTTTACTGGCACGACTCCCAGTCAACCTTAACTTGTACCTTTCAAGTCTTTGTGTTTTGAAGTAACTCGAAGCAGAAGTTCAACTGTGCCGTTTATCCACACCGCCTTTTCACGAGCGATCTTTCTTTCCGTTCTCTGTGGCGCTCGTTTTTAAGGGGTCCTGCTTCTTTAAACACGGCGTGCTTCCGGTGTTCTTCTTCTTTTCCCGCCTTCAGAGAGTAAACTCGAGACGCCACACCAGGCCATGCATAGGTACTGCATCATTTTCAGTCGTTTCCAACGGGATTTTTTGTTGGATACGGCTTCGTATAAACTGTTTTTTTTTTTTTTTTTTTTTCGAGTGCGGTTTCGAAAATGTGCGGTTTCAGTGAATCCATGGATTCGTGTAAACGGCCCCTGAGTGTGCAATCGCACTAGGCAATCCATGCTGTGCCCAAGCACCGTTGAGTCCTTCAGCACGGTCCACTTGCCTAATGTGAACACTCTTTAGCGTGCTTAAGCACGCTACACTTCCCCGGGCACAGTAGGCTTGTGGTGCGGTCCATGCACGAGCACAAGCACTCTCATGTTACACAATGCCAAAAGCGAGTGCAGCACGACCGTTTGAACAGATAATCCAAGAAGTCGTCAAAGTGCCTGTCGTGTCTTATGCCTCGTTCTCCATCTCGCTCCGGCAGCCGCGTGTAAACTCTTGCAGCAGTTCGTTGGTTTTAGTTAATTGGGTAAGCACGGCGGATGTGATTTAGTGATCTATAAATAAAAGCTGATCAGTTGATTGACAACCAGCGGCAGGCTGTCAGGGCCAGCAAAGCCTTATGTGCTGGCTTAAACTTAAAGAATAGAACAGTTATTTCCCCCCCCCGTAAGTATGATAATAAAGTTACTCTCCGTAGTCAGTTTTCTTCGTGTCATATTATCCACACGGTTGGGCTGCTTCCATTGTATATTACGGCAGAGATTTTATCCAATCATATTTCAGCTAGCTTGTGTTGTCAGGTTCTATAAAATCGGCTCGAGGCCTTCAGAATCAACATAGCAGGTTCTTGTTCGCTCTAAGTAAGCTGACAGTCAGTTGCGAGAGCCAATCAGATTTCGAGTCTGTGACGCTAAGGCCAGCTAGCTTGCGTTATGCTGAACTGTGATTGGAGAAACACTCGTGAGAGCCAGATAGAACTAACCACGAATATCCACTGACTGAATAAGCAGAATGTGAATTTATAATGTAATTAAAGTGGCACATTATTGTTCAAGTGTTTTGCTATTGTGTGCTCTTAAAAACAAATGCAAATAATCGGTTTACTTTTATTTTAAATCTTTCTTTATTGTCTCATTGGCGTCTTACATGAATCAGCAACAATGCACAGTGTATTGAACACAACTTGTTTGAACTCACATAGTGGCACTTTTGCTGGACTTACTCAAGTACCACGTCACTGAAAGCCTAAACGTGAAACGCATGGCCTGTAACTGTAAACAATCGTCATTTTTTACATTTTAACTGAACAATGCGTGTGCAGCATTTCAATTTCATGTCCCAATACAGTAGTAGTGCGGTTGGTTGGGGCGGAGCATCAGATTTCTTTACAACAGTTATTAACAATGCAAAGGAAAAAATAAAAACGTAAAAAACTTTTCTCTCCCACTACCCCTATATACATATGTACCCTAATACTGTGTATTTGTACACTAATGTCAGGGGAAGTCAGAATCATTTACGGTGAGCACAACACAGATTGAAACAGTCTTTGGCACCAGGACCTCACAGTAAGTAGAACATTGTGAGGAAGACCCGTTTCTAATGGGAGTTTGGCCTTTACGTGCATTTTAAAACTCCATGAACGACATCTGATACAGCTGGCGTGCAAGCACAGGAGATAAAAGTGCATAAAACTTGGAATCGTGTGGGAAAAAAAAATACTCATCATACACGATTTGCAACACTAAATACACGCATCACTCTAATTTACTTTTAAGGTCAAATCTCGAGACAGATTTTCATGCTAACAAATTAGAGGGATCACTTTGGCCATAATTTATATTCATTCCATTGCAGCGCTATTGTGCAAACACATTTGTCACTTTCCAGAGACAGTGGTAACACAATATTCTTATACAAAGTTTTTGGATCGCGTTATGTCTGAAAATGCCAAAGAAAAAAAAAGAAAAGAAGGCCAGCCGTGGTGATTACACACCATTCTGCAGAGTTCACAGGGGTTGACTGTAGCACAGTACACAAGACCTAAACAACATAGAAACTGGCTCCAGAGAATGACACAGGTCAAGTCGTGGCCCCGCATTGCCTGGCCTGTTGAAATAACGGCCTCAAGCGCAGTAAATATTGACTTTGCTGAGCCAGTGTTTACCTCTGGGGCTTCTTGGAGAAGCCTTGTTGCAATTCATCTTTGATTCAGGCCAATTTCACTGGTTTTAAGAGATGTCTGTAACTTGCTGCGTATTCAAGGGTGTTTGTATGACTTGAGCCACTCAGCAGAGCTTTAACTTCGCAGCAGAGACGTCGCCATGGGTATACGATCTGCTGCTAAAAGGAAAGTGTAATGCAGAGATTGTCGTCCGAACACGAAACGCAAGACGTGCTTTTGTCACCGTACAGACAAGACTTGCTGGTTTCACTAGTTCCATTGAGAGCAAACTTCTTTGTTGGATAAACGACAAAGCTCAGTCGTCGGTATATCTGCAGCGTGCATCTATCGATTTATGGCATCGCAAAAGGTTCTGGCTGGAAAGTGCATGGGGCCCCCCATGCACTTTCCAGCCCCTCTGTCAAATTTTAGAACCCACTGAATGACAACAGTTACAATTAAAAGATGTCAAGATGCATGAACAGCAATTTGCATTTGTTACGTTGTATTTACAGTACATATTATCATTCTGTCCTTGAAAATAGTCCTTGCAAAAGTCTAATATAAACTTTAACAGGCAAAGTAATAGGGCTTCATTTAGGTCAGTCAGCCTGGGCTTCGCTATATCCTTCCAGCCTGGCCATTACATCTATTGGTGTCTGTGTTTACAGGCAATATTTTCATTTTATATTCTTTGACAGACAGAGTTTTTAGTATAACATAACCTTCGGACCATACACAACTGCATCATGAGTGTTAAAAAGCAACGCACGTAACAAACGTAAACAACATTCTGACCCAGTCATAGAAAAAGAATTGCAAGTGTAAATATCGTGACTGTGCCCGTTAGTTTTTGTTACATGCTCCCTTTTGTTGCTTTTCAACTGCGGTCTCTCCTCAAATATATCGCACACTAAGAAGTATGGTGATGTACTCCTACTGGTGGCATTACGTCACTGAGTGTTAAAATAAAGAGCCATGGAAACAAACTAAAGGTAACTGCAAACAAAGGAAAACTGGGGTGAACAGCAAGCTGTAGGTCACAGGAGGAAATGAAGCAAGCCTCAGTTTGATTAATGCCTCACCTGAAGAATCCAATGGGGGATACATAAGCTAAAACATAAATCTAGACTTGAATCTACTGTCACCAATAAAATGTGGTCGTGTATATTGTAGATGGACAGGCCTAAAAAGGTTACGCGCTAGCTGGGTGGCTAGCTGGGTGGCTAGCTGGGTGACACCCAGACACCTTCTGAGAAGTTCCAAAATCACTTTTGGAGATGTGCTTTTTCCAACGCTAATATTGTTTATGCTATGTCTACGTCTGTAAGCTGTTGTTGATTCACGCGAACAAAACATCATGCTCTCAAATCGTACATTGTCAAGTATATCACATACTGTTTCAACCTCGTATATATTCAATGCATTGTTTTTCATTAGTTTTTCCCTTTGTGGTGATTTGTATAGGGATTTTCCACTCATGCACATCGAGTTGAGCAGTTTCCAAACAATACACAAGAATTCCAACGTGCATTATGGCCTGTCAGATTTGATTCAAAAGCCCTCATAAAGGAGATATATCTTTCAATGCAACAAGTCAATGACTTCAGCAAACAGACAAAGCTAGCATGATTAAATATTCCACATCTGACAGCAAGCTTCTGAGATGGACGTAGATATAAATCCTTTTTTTCCCCCTTCTGACTGGAGGTCACAGTGCGTTTACATCTGGGAATAGATGACTGCAGTATATCATTTTGAGATTCCATTAAAATAAAGGACTGATTTGGCCTGTCAAGGAGGCCGTGTCACGTCGAGATAAATGAGTGCAAAAACTCTGTAAATATTCGAGAAGAATGTCAGCAGTGCTGGGACAAATGCCCAAGATCCACTTCACATAACAGAGAGATTTACAGTGAAGAAAGGCTGGGTGAAAACAGAAATGCCATATTAAGTGTGTGTACGTGTGTGGTGGTGGTGGTGGTGGGGGGTGGGGGGGGGGGGGGGGGTTCAATGTAAAACGAAATATGAACTGCAACATAATGTGACACGGTGTGGCTTGACGTCATCTATTCTCTTAAAAGAATGTGTAGCTTATGAAATGAACCCTCCGAAACACCGCCTTCAAAGAGGGGGTGCGGGGCGGGGGAGGGGTTGTGCGTGACGGGTGACACATGACTTAGCTGCCAGTAACAATGGCAGCAATAGCATAAAAAAAAACAAAAAAAAGCATCGGGACTTTTGTTACGCATCTGTTTGCGTTGTTTGACCTTTGATCATTGGCTTAGCGGTTTGTTTGACATCTCCCTACTCACCTCTCAGTTAGTATATTTGAGTCTGTCACCACCTCAGCAAGTGCCTGCAATAACTCAGCTGTGTTGCGTTGTTGTTGTTGCTGTTGTTTCTGATGGCGTTTCTTCTCTTTAGATTTGAGAGTACCCGAGCAGCCTTTGCTTTTGGCTAGTTGTACACAAAATGTAGGTTTAGCCTAAGTTAGCTTCTGTGTTTTAGAATTTGGCTATTTTGTTTGTTTGTACCAGTAAAGTTCTACTCTTTTGGAACTAGTCGGTTTAAAATGTTAAGAACTAACTGACGCTTTTTCTTGAAACGTGCACAAAACAGAAGCACTTTATCTCACATGCACACATAATTAAGACACTTCTAAAAGGCTCCATGGAAACAACATACTCCTGGAGATTGTTCAAACTTGAACAATAAAGTTGGGTTTCCTGACTTCTCCTTCCCCCCACAAACTAAATCATCGGTCATTCACAACACACTCTTGCTCTATTGAGCACAATCCTGAAGAGGTAAAATCAGGCAAGCAGTTTGTGCAATATCAGTGATATTGATACGAGTGCTATTGAAGAAAATACCCAGAACCAACTGTTCCTTATTTTGCTAGCTAACACCTTGATGGAAAGAAATAAAATAACCTATAAAAAAAAGAGAAAGCTTATATAAGGGTAATTTTAGAAGAAAAAAAGCCTGCTAATTCCGATGCAGTTAAACCACAATGACATTATAATTGAAACATGTATCATGGTTCCATCCATCAGATAAATGAGAGGAGGCGTTTGTTTTGAAACTTTTGAAACAGTTGACCGAGTTTCCCTTCTCTCTCCAAGACAGAACACATTTTTTTTTTTTGTTGAGAAAATTGCCTTTGTCTGCCAAGTTTGGTGTGAGTGTGAGTGTGTGTGTGTGTGTGTGTGTGTCCATCCATCCACCCAAGTGCTGGGCTGCATGTGTGAAACACTGCCACTGCAGACAGAAACATTGTTTTGTTTGGCTAGCAGACCGTTTCACACGTAGCCGAGACCAGTGACCACGCTACGCTTCATATCCACCCAGTTTAATTAATGACTATGGGACGAAATCCTCTACTTATGTCAGGCCCCTTGAACGCATTGCGTGTGCTTCTGTGAATTTTAAGCTGTTCGGCCTTGATTATTGTTACACTCCGCATGCACGCACTGCTGAGTGAATAATTCAAAGCCGAACATTTTGTCTGTTTCGTCGCTCTGTCTGTCGGATCTGGGACCAATCTGATTTGTGGCCTTTTAGAACAAATTAACATGAAGACAAGATCAGCTGGTTCTGAAGGAACTCCAGCATGCTGTCTACGGTGAACAAGGCCAAGGCGGAGTGACCAATAGTGACCTTGATAATATTTCTGTGGGTGATTTGGTGATTAAAAAAACAAAAAAAAACCTGTTGTCAACCTTTTACAACAGGTTGTGTATCAGATGGACAGGACTTTTAATTTCATTTTGGATGCTTTATTGCTTTTTCTGCCATGCCAAGCAATGGTTTTGGAACCAGGTACCTCTTTTATTTTTGTTTCAATCATGTATGTATTGAATGTAGCAATGGAATGATTCATTAAATGAATGAAATAATAAATAAATCCAAAGATATGAACCTATATGATGACAGAGAAGCACTTGAACTGCATGAAAATGCTTGTACACTGGATGAAGCCCTCCTTTAAAAGGGTCAAGCATTGTCTTGAACCCGAGGCAAGACTGTGGATCAAAGATTTGACATATGTCTATATGAGTCAACAACAACAACAAAAAAAAAAAATTGCACTGTTAGGTTCATTCTAGTTCTAGCTTATATCCTGAAGCTGCTGTTTGGAGTCACAAGATCTTTTTCATACACGCTTGTCAACCCCTGGCATTGAGCTTCAAGGGGCGACTTTTCTCCCAACGACTCACTGCGTTCCTGCTCGTCAGCGTTCTCTCCACCTGGAAGAGGAAAGACGTCCGTGCAACCACTTCCATTGGGGGCAATTCACCCACAGGCGGATATATACGTGGGCACACTTTACACAAGCTTGGATGGTATCAAAGGGACGCATTTCCACCAGTCTGTCCCTGGGACAAATACGAAAACCACCAAACACGTACAGTGGAGTCGGCTCTTGCCTCTCTGCTGTGTTCGCTTGCGTCGAAGGGGAGGCAATTCCTCAGGGGGTTGTGGGGAGTTTGCGATGGGGGGTCGAGAGGCAGCACGTGTTCATTTTTACTGGTGCGACTGTTTGTTCCAGCAAAACTGAACAGACGATTTCAGGGGGTGGGGGGGGGGGCCTATGTCGAGAATGTGAAATCCTTAAGAGCTGAGATATGTGCGCGGACTCCTTGCACGCCATTTACTTTGCACGACTGCGCGTGAGGGAACAAACCAACCCCCTCAACTCAAAGAAACGGATGAGATTAAGCAGCAAGAATAGGAGTCGTCTGCCGGAGTTCGATGGGAGAAGCCCGGCAATGATTGCGCCCAACAATTACTGAAGAACTAAAACCCCTGAAGGTTGACAGCTCATAGGAGGAAACCCCCAGAGATCTGGCAAGGCCCCCGGGTTTGCAAGGCGTCCAGCTTGGGTGTCTGGCGGTGATGACGTCGCCGAGACTGTGAAAAAGCATCCTCGGTCAGGCAGTGGCCCTCCCCGTTGGTACCGAACTAAGGAAGGCTCAGGTCTGCTGAGGTAATGCTTCGTTTAATGTAACCAGGAGTAATTTGTGGCAACGCAGAATGGGCAAGAGCCAAGAAGGGCAGAAGTCAGTGGACTTCGGTTGGCAGTCTGAATGACATTTAAAAAGAAAAAAAAAAAAGCCAAGAAACCCAGAAAACCCAAAAAGAGAAAACCAGTGAGAGTCCGGAGGAAGAGAGAAGCTTTCTCAGAGCACGAAGAAAAACAAACCACCACGCCGTGACAACGAAAATGGACAAGACTTCCTCAAACACGAGGCAAGAAGCTCTGCAAGACGGTCATTCGACACGGAACTTTGCTAAAATGCAAAAGTGGTTCAGTTTTATTTTGACTCGATTTGACTGAAAAAAAAAATAGAGCTCCTCTCTTTCTTTCTCTCTCTCTCTCTTTGTTTTGATTTATACATCTGCAGCGTGCTGGCGGCGGGGGACGGGGGGTCAGGGGGATTGTGCATTGCCACTTTAAGTAGCGCATTTTAGATTCTCTGTTGGTCTTCTCCCTGGTTCGGCTTACATTGTTTGACATTTTCCCAAACCTTGCGAGACACCCCATGTCAGCGAAGCTGTGGGTTCGTCCCCGAGCTGGACTCTCGCTGTCACACACCTTGGCAGAGCAGAACAACAGTCCATTCTCTTTCACTGTAGACCATGAAGTAAATACATGAGCGCTGTAACAGAAACGCTTCCCACGATGAATCGCCGCCACTTCATTGGCCGCTCCGTGACTTCCCGTCCGAGTGAGGGACGTCTCCTAAGAGCCCGGCGTCTCAGTTTGTCAGAGACTTCGCTGCAGTTCATCCATAAATGCCTCTCGAAACCCAAGCCGACAGCCTCTCCAGGACAATGAGTCAGGCTGACACGACACACAGCCTCAAAAACTTGAGATTTAAAAGCAATTCGAATTTAAGAATAGAGCGATTTTGCTGTGTTGCTGTCACTTGTTTCCAGATATGTTAAGCTCTGAGAGGAACCCTGGATGGCATCTCAGGTTGTAGCCACCTCAAGCTGGACTTAAATCCTAGATTGGTCTGTCTATGTGAAATTACTGAACACATGTGGAATGGAAGCTAAGTTTAACGGTCGCGTTTTGGAGATCCTCAAAATGGCCGTGCGTTTCAAAGAGGTCCCAACCGCCCGAGACATCCGTAGGACTTTGTGCGTGATTTCCAGGTTCATTTTTGTTGTTGTTTTACACGTGCACTTTCATCACCTCTGCTTGGATTGAGAACATTCGAACACCTCCACAACTTTCCTAAAAGTTTGATCCATCCTAGCTTAACCTCAAGCACCTCGAGTCAATAAATCGTCCCATTTTATTATCACGCCAACACCAAAAGCAATACGTCAACATTAGTTCGTCCCTTCTTCCACTCCTCTGGTTATATTTCATTTCATTTCTTTTTTTTTCGAAGAGGGCAATACACATTTTCTTTTACATTCTCATTCCTGTCAATGTGCCGGTGTTAGCCATCGGCTAATCTTCTACAGCCATAGGCTAATTTTGTCTTTTAAGACCACTTTGATCACTAGTTGGTATGGTGTGAGACGATGGTACAGTGGCGTGCACTCACTGAGAGAACCCTGGCCTCCCTGTAATGCAGTTTGGATGTCGGATGCGCCTGCGTGTGCGCTCGCTCTCTCCAGGCACTCTGACCTCCTCCCACAGTGACAAGACATGCAGGATGTAGGTGTGTGTCTCATTGTGGCCGAGGCGATAACTCTGTCTTTGTACCCAATACAACTGGACGGGCCTCAGCTCACTGACGACAGTGAGCGTGGGGCAAGTGGAGATATGAAAAATAGACGGACTGACTGCCGAGTCGCACAACTCGTGCATCTGGTATGGAACAATGATGCATTACAGCGCTACCACAACACAATACACCTGCATTTTCAATGTAATTTCTGCTTTTTTTTTAAAAAAAAATAAATAAATAAATAAATAATTTTGTCAAGGACTTGGAATTGATTTCTTTCAGCAGCACCTCTTTACCCACGGACCGGTCTCCAATATTCGTATCACCCGGCAGACGAGAGAGCGTTTGAAAGGTTCATCAAGGAAAGTCTTACTCAGACATGCAGATGTTGCCCCCTCTATCCATTATTCATTTTGCAATGAAGTCATAGCAAAATGAATAATAAATACGGAGGAAGGAAACACAGACATGCCAGTGCAGAAATAGCACAGTACGTGGCCCCTCCCTCCCACCAGCGTGTATTTCCCTGCTCGGGTTTTGTGAGCGGTAAGCAAAGTGTTCCAAGGTGCGCCAACGACGGATGCTGAAAAATGAACGTTGGTTTTGTTGGCATTTGGTAAATAATTGGCAATACTAACTTCTAACAGGATAATAAACCTTGTCTCTTGTTTTTTTTTGGTTTGTTTGTTTGTTTGTTTTTTAAGTGTGTGTACTGTTGGCACCACCACCTCACAGGACATTTTGGTGAAGCTCTTGTAAAGGTCGATGTGGAGACAACTTTTATCCAGCTATCGTAAATAAAGCGTTTACAACACCATAGACATTATAGACAAACAGCAAGATGCAACATATTGATAGGTGTCCCACCCACTTACAGCAGTCGGGCTATATACAAAGGTAATTCTATATAGTACTTTACACTGCTGTATAAGTAATAGAGCAAAAACTGCAGCGTTTATGGTAGACGGAGGAGAACGAACTCTGTGCAGATTTGGAAACCACAACTGCATACCAAAAAAAAAAATAAAAAAAAGTTTGTTTTGTAGCTCAAACTTAGAAAAGTCATATCTTCATATTCAACCAATGATTACTGCAACATTTTGTGAAGCTAATGACGCATCTGGGGTTCTTTTTCAAATGCACCACGTCTGTGTGCTACGTGCCTTCGCGCCGCGACGTCTTGCCATAGTAATGACGCGAGCTAGCACTTAGGCTAAGTTTAACCAAATAAACACGGCTAGGAATCTGACTCGGGAAACAATTGCGGCCGCTATACGTCTTTGACACCAGACATTGTATCTGATGGGCTTGTGGAGCTAGAAGGAGGCGAGGTGTCTCAGATGTTTTCTGATGTTAGCCGTCTGATTTGAAGATGCATTTAGTTGTTCAGACACAGGCTAGCTTAAAATACGCAACCAACGCAGAATATTTGATTTCATTTCATTTCATTTCATGTGAAGAAGTTGTCCAAAGTGTTGCTTTCTCCATTGGTGCGGCACAGAGACACCTCTGGGCAGATGCACATTTTGTATTTTTATTTATTTATTTATTTATTTGTGTATTAATTCATTCATCCATTTGCTTCTGTAATACTTTGTTTGAAAACCAACGTTAACTTGACACAATTTCAACGATTTGCGAGCAGATTGTAAATATTCCCTTTGGCCCATGGCTGGCCTCTGATCACATGAGTGTGGGTTGGTGTGCCACAACGGAAAGGGAAGCAACGCACGATGTTGAAGAGCAAATAATAACACGTGTGTGTGTGTGTGTGTGTGACAGGTCTACGACTTCCTTTCATTCATTGGAATGTGCCTTAGCATTAAGCTGGTAAGAAGCCCATGGGGTTGGCAGCTGTTTTTGAAGTGGCCGGACAACGAGGAACACGCACAAATTGTGTGTTCATCGTGCTCAAAAACCTACGCGCACAGGTGGGTGAGTTTTTTGTTCAGCGTATCGAACAATCCTACATGGCCTCGTGACGTTGACAATGCAAGAAGACATCGCGTGCAACTTTAATATTTTACACCCAGTGTGCCGAACCGACTATTGCAGCGCTAGGTTGAAACAACTTTTTTTTGTTTCTTCCCTTTTTTTTTTCTTGCCCCTTCGCTGTACCGTCATATATATATTTTTCTAGTCTGGAGTAGCATTTCATGGTCTGCTGAGTTAAAAGCAGCACTGGAGCCCCAGGGTGACTGTTTTGTCTGTCAGCCACAAGTGTAAAGGCTGGCTCATTTTATCATTAACTGACCTGAGACAACCCCTCACTGTTGTAATTGGTTACCAGCCTAAAAATGGGACCAATTCTTTGCACCGTGGGTGCTCCCTTGTACTCTTACTTTTGTTGCTTTCGCCTTGCTATTGTGCCAGCGCTCCTCCGCCCCCCCACCCCACCCCACCCCCTTTGGCTCGGCGCCAAACTCACTAAACGTGCCCTTGAATGGCCCCTGGCACTGTGCAGAAGCGGCTCATCTGAGAACTGCAGGTGTTCCCACTGGTTACGGCCATGACCTCACCCCCTTCTGCCCTCGGTGGGCACTTGTGAGCGGATTCACACACCCAGGGGGTCCTGCATCAGAATGGTTACAAAGGGAGAGGGGCACTTTATTCTGGGACGAAAGGAACAGCACTGCGGAATTGGGGCCATCATCTGGTAACAATGACACAGCAAAACCAATCGACATCAGCAGGAAATTAGACACAGCTGCAGCTACGGTGCCACAATGACACAGCATGGCTCTCCTAAGGGGACATCATGTTCTTACTCCAAGGTTTTTAATTTTTTTTTTTTTCCTGAATTCGCATGTGAACTGGAAGGACTGTGGAAATGTGCTTGGACGGTTGCAGTTTATTGTACAATGTTTCAGAGTGTGTGTGTGTGTGTTTTTTTTTCTTCACAACTTGCACCTTTGTTCATTTCTGAACAAAACAGACACCTCTGCTTAGTTCACCATTTTGGCGAATACAAAATGATGGCCATAATTCCTTCAGCTCAGTGGGAGTCACGTGATCCATATGACGTGCAAAAATCAGACGGGGAGGCGTGGGGGGCAGGAAGTGATGTAAGCTGGTTGGGATGAATGCAAGTGTGTATGCCAAAGCCATAGATGGACCTACACATAATTGGTTATCACTGAAAGATTTCTGGACATGTTGGTTATGATCCCAACACATTACAACAAAATAAATAAATAACAAGTTGAGTGATTTGCCTGGACTGGAGGAGATCAATGCCGCCAATGAGCTCGTCCGACAGACCGACCTCGCAGCTGGGCAAATAAAGACGCGCGTAGAGTTTTAAGGACTTCAGCTGTTGGTTGTTTCTTCATTCCATCGTTAACCTCATCTTTTCCTCGCGGTGAAGTGATGCCTTGGTCATCGATTTGCACCTCCCGTAATCAAGACCGAGCATGGGAGCCCAATCTTGCCAGTCGATATCACAGACGGCACTAAGACAGCCCAACCGTGAAAGCCGACTGTAGTAACGTTAGCAATGCTACAAACAAAGACACTGATAAAAAAAAAAAAATTAGCTGCAAAATAGAAACTCTAGAAACAATTTTACTGGGTTTGTTGATGTTGTAATGTCTTTTTTTTTTGGTCTGTATTTCTATATATTTAGCTAAACATGCGTCGTTATGTATCTACACGATTAGCTTTACATTTCACAAAGTAGTCACCGGTATGCGAGCGTTGTCCAGTTCTGCTCCCCGAGACTGCGACAGACAATTTGTCAGGCACATCATTATATTCCGATTTCTTTACTAGCCAGGATCAAACAGAAGCACTGCTCAGCTCTCTGTCTCTTTATTAACACGGCGTTTCAGTCGTCAGACCTTCGTCAGGCGTTACACATCGACCGAAACCTTGTGCTAATAAAAAGACACGGAGAGCCGAACAGTGCGCGGGCGCTTCTGTTTGATTGTGGATGACTTCTGGGTGGCGCCCTCCTCCTACGCACCTGCTCCTCCGAGTGTGCTGAGATTTCTTCTATGCTTTACAACCCCATACCCAGGAACCAAATTCATTAGAGCCAAAAAAAACCAAGTAACCACAGCACTGTTTGTCACTGTGTGACTCTGCCCTGTGGTTTCACTCAAGTAAACCATTTGGAGGATTTGCCTCATGCGTCATGATGTTGCGGGTTTTTTTTTTTTTACACAGCGTAGTGAATGTGCAGGTCACCCACTCCAAATGGTCTCACCTTGTGGATGCAAGAGCAGAGCTGCAGCCACATCACAGTGACGGTGATATTCAGAAAGACACCCAACGCAAAACCAAAGGCAACGAAATTCAAAAGCGAACAAGGACAAATCTTTTAATCAGATTAAGCCTCTTACTTCATGGTGCCAAAATTGAGCAACCTTTTTTTTTTTTTTTTAAGATTTGTCAAGGAGTGTCAGTTGGCAAATGACTATGACGACCATTAGTTGGAGGGGGGAAAAAAATGTCTACCCCAGTGTCGTCTTGATTAAAATCCGGTGATGCAAAGATTAAAAGTGCAAGACAGAGTACCTCCTGAGGTTCAAATATACATCCACAGCCAAGCAAGTCACATGTTGACTTGGAAAAAGATGACTCACTCTGCTGTGTTGTTAATGTACCGTACTCTGCAGTTGCCTAATATAGACTGACGGACTGGAGGAATCCTGCATTCCAGCTGTGTATGTCATTTCATGGGCACATCCACACTTTCCCTCCTTTTGTTTTCAGGGCAAAAGTTGTTGTTTTTTTTAGTTTTTCTTCCCTGCTCGTGTTCACACGTGTCCCAGTGTTGCGGTGGAACGGCAAGGAATTGTCACACTAACACAAAGCAGACGTCACAGCGATGAAGTCACAGCGCTGAACAAACTGAGCAAGATTACATTTTGTCCTTCAGCAAAACAAAATGCTCGCGCGAGCCGAGAAGCCGGCAATTGCTTAAAAAAAGCAAACTTTTACTTTGTAAGCCAGAGAGCCGGCATGTAAACAGACGACAAGATCTTGCACTCCTAAAAAAAAAAAAAAAAATACCGTTGTTCCAGTGTGGACAGGTTCTTGGCTCTCTCAGCTATAAAGACTGATTGGATTCTAGTCAAAACTCTTAATCTGGCGGGGGCTTGCAGAAAAATAGGGGGAAAAAAACGTTGGGGTGATGATGTTCCATTGCATTATACTATAGTACAGTAAAGATGTCAACGTTAGAAAATATTATCTCTGCAAACAGTGCAATGCAGTGCAAATCTGAAGCATGCATCTTAGGATCAAAGTCTGGTGCAAACTTTGCATATGCAACTGTTGCATATGTATGTGTGTGTTTGTGTGTGTCACTATTGTTGACATCAATATTGCTAATGCAAGATGGACGACAGAGAGATTTGAGATTTGACTGAGCAAGCTGGCAAGGTTTTAAGTGGAAAGGATCCAAAACCAACACGGGACGAAAAATAATGCTAAAACTGGCACTGCCTCATTTCACTGACACAGTATCTTTATTTAGCATTGTGTTTGGCTGCAGCAAGAAGAAGTGGCAGCAATGAAACCAATTTGGCATCGGGCTCTGCCTCAATCTATTCATTGTCTGAAGATGATCTGCTTGACAGGCATTGTGAAAAGCCAACCCCGACCAGAGATCATCGGAACAGATGCTGCTGGTGGTTGCTGGGGACCAGGTGGGATTTTGCACCATTGATGAGAAGGATCATTTGTTTTTATTTTGTCCCTTTTCAACTCAAGCGTCGGCGGCATTAGCTAAATACGCACTGTTATGTAGCTACATGATTAGCCTTTCATTTCACAAAGTAGTCAAAGCCACACGAGCGTGTCCAGTTCTGCTCCCCCACATCCTTGTTGCACTGTGGAAATGTAACCATTGACTAAAATGGAAGCTATTCGCTTTGGTGACAGGGTGTAAGATCACTTTCCAAAATACATAATCATAAGTTTAACCCATCATAATGACATAGTTTCAAACATTTGTTTGTAAATTGGGGCAAAATGAGGCACTTTGCAACGGCAAAATTGCCGTTTTGTTTTGAATGTGAAGCTTAATGCTGCAAATATTCTTGCATAAAAGTCTGATTTCTACGACTATGAGTTCTGAACTATAAACCAAAAATTAACGGTTCGGGATATGAGTCAAAAGCAATAAAATGACGTTTCTGTGCATGTGGAAATTAATTGAACCTCGATCCCAGCAAAAAATGCGACCGATGGCAGGTAACATCAGCAGTGCACTTGATCCCACAAGCTTAGGCACAGCATCACAGGTAAAGTACTAAAGGTATTTCTAATTTTGATGGAGTTTTATAATAATATATATCTCAAAAACTCATGAGGTATTTCTTTACATTGTTAGCTATCAAGCTAGCTGTCATCCATTGGGCTTTTTCCTGTGTTCAGCAATGCAGTTTGGTCACTTTCCATTTGGTTATTGTTAATATTACTTTAAATCTAAATGTATTTATTTATTTAAATTTTTATTTCATTCATTCTGTTAAAACAAATCAATTAGACACTGATACAAACATCCCCAACTCCTGAATGAAAGGGAACAGAAAGAAGAAAAACCTCATATTATCTGCCCCTTTACCCAAAGAAATCAATTTACATTGGGCTTAAATAAAAAAAACAAAAAACAAAAACACAACAATACAATAAATGTCAAAATAGTCCTAATAATAATGATAACAATAATCATAAAATAAAAAAGCTGTCCTCCTCAATGGGGCATCGGGCTTTTCAACTCGCAAAAGTTTCTTTGTGATTTTGTTTTACAGACGTTGGTCTCTAAAAGGATGATTCTGTATACACGTTAATTGACAAGCAAATGTTGATGACTACAAAATTTGAATGGTTTAGGTTGGATGGCTACGTGTTTTTGACAGCGACCTTTCGCCACAGCGCAGGAGCATCACTTCTCCTGCCAGTCGGGGAGGAAAAACGCCACAACATTCACATCCACTGAAGAAATGACACTCCTCCACTGCACTCACATCACGCGGTCACTCTCCGTAGTCACACCCTCTCACCCACCAAGCACTCTTCACCTGAAACTGCTCGTGTCGCTTCTCTACTTTTGTTCGTCTTTGCGTCACAGAAAGTATGTGCAACGTATCATCGTCGTGTTTTCTTCGCGTTGCCATGGTTCCACTGTGTGCTTCAGACATTCTGACCGGCACTACTGTCACAGCTTAGCATCTGCGATGACTGGCTTCAGGGAAAAGCCATCAATCTGTCGGGGGAGTCAGGGGACACGCTGCTGGAATTACGTAACGTGTGTGGCTATGCTACCAGCACCGACATGCCGTGCTATTTTAGGCCAATTTTGCAGTTATTGCGTGTCATCTATCCAAATGAGTTCGGCCACTTCATTTCATCCTTCACTTTGTCATTTGTTTCTGAAAAACACATCAAAACATGCCCAAAAAAGGCGCTTTTGAAGACTTCCACTGTGAGATAAACTGAAATTGCATCTTTACTCCAGTCACACTCACCCATATCCCAATTGGTTTATTAATTCTTGAGTACAACATGACTTTTGACAAAAAAAATTGCAACCATCTGGAGGCACAGCATAACCTGAAGCTCATCTTATAAACAGGAATTCAGGCTTTTGGTGTGCATGCTTGATTCATTAGTTAAATGGGCTCACATGGCTCAGACACCTTGTCATTATTATTGTCAGGTGTGGGGGCAGGACCCAGATGCGGACAGCTCAGGATTAGCCCGGGAAAGAAAGGTTTATTTTAACTATTAACAAAACTAAACTCATGGTGTCCCATGAGGGTTACTAATAACGACAAGCAAATCGGGAGGCTTAACAGAAAACAAAGACAAAAGCGGGTACGAAAGAAAGTCGTAACGAAGAACTAAGGACACATGAAACTACAGGCCTGAAAACGACACAATGAAGAGAACGCTATGACAAGGACACTGTGGCACAAACCTGGACAGAACACGCACACAGCAAACAATGAACCAACAAAGACAAGGGGAGGCAAGGGCTGTGTCTCAATTCAGGGTCTGCATCCTTCGAGGGAAGCGTCCTCCGTCGGGAGGCCGGTCCTGCGAAGGACCCGGCCGAGAAGGACGAACCCAAACCCGCCTCCCCGGTAACCACTGGGACGGTCTGGCCTTCGCCATATTTCCTGGTTGCATCACCGCCGTTCCCTCCTGCTGGCCAACCCAGGAAGTGACCTTTTTATAGCATCAAGCTAACCATTGGTTCACCATCCAACGATGCCGTTGGATGTTCAAATAAGTAAAAACCCAACGGTAAAAACTTAATATTTGATGTGAAATTTGAATACTTAAATTTGTATGTCGTGTCTTTACCAGTAGATGCCGCAATTTCAGCTGACTTCCCAGGATCCCAGGATGCTTAGCAGCAGCAGGCAGAGCATCCTGGCATACAGGAGGACGCAAATGATAGTAACGGTGCATCCTCCGAAACGGCTAACAGTAGGGCGCATTTCGAGGGCGCATTTTGAGCGTCCTTCGAATTTTAGTGAATTGGGACAGGCCTTCACGCAGTGCTGTGACGCAACTGGCCTTCTAATGCAGACTTCGAAGGATGCAGATCCTGAATTGAGACACAGCCAGGGACGCACAGGTACACAGGTGAGAACAATCAAGGGCAGGGTTGACAAGGAGACACAGGTCACAGACGTCAAGCACTAAACACAGGAAGTCAAACTAAAGACTCTGACAACAGAATAAACAGACTTCAAAATAAAACAAGAAAAACACAGAACATGACTATCATCTTAGGGACAAAATGAAACTGTTTGTCTTGCTGTGACACATTTGTCTGGCGGAGCAATGGTAATCAGAGGAGGGAGGAGCATTTCAGGGATCGAACCTCAAAAATGCCACTCGAATTTAACTTAATCAATTAAAGTTCTCCGACTTGGTTTGATTGGCCTGTGTGCAGGAAGTGAAAGGATGGTGGTGTTCCAAGTTATTGTGAGGACTGAACGGGCTTGATCCTATTGACGGTGAATACACTGGTCACTTTTGATGTTCAGCTGCCGAAGGATGGAGGGGTCCATGTGACGCTCGCTGCTGCACTGTGCAGAGGGTACGCACACAAAGACGGTCCTTCCGGACTGCTCCTCTGTCAGGTTTTATTTATTTTTCTATCCCACCACATCGGAGACGCTCTCACATGTTAACACGTAGAATATAATTTCACAACGTGCTGATGGGAAAAGTCAGGGGGAAAAAAAAAAAATGCTACCTCTATGCCTCCGTCCATTTGAGCAGAGGAAATGGATCATCGTACCTTCATGGCTTTCACCTATTGCCTATTATTTGTCTTCTCAAGCTGACGTTTATGGCTCCGTCCTGACATTGACAGCCCCTTCCCATCGTCTCTGAAAGCAACCATCTGGTCCTCGTTTCACAGCAGCTTGAAACCCTTTGTCTAACAAATATACTGTGATCCTGCATGTAATGTGTACATGTACATGTCATATACAAATGCGTACGTGGCGGATGAGTGACAAACCCATTTGAAAAAAAATGCCCACGGAAAAAGGTAAAATGTCGCTAAGTCGAGAAATGAACTGTCCTGTGGAATTTTTTTCCCTAAGGGGAAAATGAAAAGGTCGGACGACCCGTTGAGTTTCGCTGCTTCACAACGCAGTCGCTTAGACGCACAACAAAAGCAGCAACCCACTCTGAGCAAACAGAGCCGCCAAGCTATTTTTATTAGTCAGCCTGATCTCTGTTGAGACCAGGGGCGGGGATGGAACTTCCTTTATCGAAACCTGGCAAGTCCTGATCAGAAACCAGTGGGGATTTCTTCATCTAAGAGGGAGAACTCCCAGAATGACGCCAGACATCACTGAAGCATGAGGTCATCCCAGGGTCCAGTAATGAAACGCTTTGCACAATCGTCACTGATTAGGATTTTGTTGTGCGTTTCTGCGTAGTTGAGGTTTGGACTTTAGTCACGTCTGCCTATGAGGGGAAAAAAAGTGATATAATCAGCAGAACCCTCAGGAGTGCAGGAGAAGCAGTGAAAGGCAAGGAATGGTTGGGATAAGCATGATTGCACTTTGAATGGTGCTTGGTACATTTTTTTTCATCAAATATACAATTTACACAAACAAATCATATAGAGCAATTTCAAACAGCTTCATTTTTTAAAAAAATTTTATTCATGGAATTTTCATTTTTGGATTTGCGTGTGACGAGAGCTTTGCAGTCAAACGCAACAATCATACAGTGCGAAGGACAAACACAAAGACGTGCATACTTACACAACACCTAGACAGGTTCGACATCAGACACGTGAAAACGTGATACGGTGGTGCCATCAGACGAAGACAGCAGTGAGAATGTGCTGACAACAAACCTCGTAGAATGGAAGTTCAACACAGTAAAGGGATTGCTCTTACCCACTCACGCGCACACACACACTGACACTCACACTGGGAGCAACAGAGGGTTCAATGTAGGGCTCGACATGGGGACAGTTGGAGTGAGGATTCGAACTCCCAGCCCTTCAGTCACGGGTTGATCCATTCTATCGGCTGAGCCCCACAGCCGAACATAAAGCGACAAATGCTAGCATGTGTTTAGCATAATTCAATGTTTTTAACTGTGGAAAAGAGGAGGCTGAGCAGAAAGATGATACCCGAGCAGGGGTGGACTGGCCATCGGGCATACCGGGCAATTCCCGGTAGGCGGACCCACATTTGGGCCGGCCGAGTTGTGAATTGGGCCGGCCGGGTTGTGATACATGGGTAAGTGTGCTGCCATCTGCTGGTGCCAGTCCACCCCTGTACCCGAGTGTCCCACACATTCGTACATAAAGGTTAAGTGTGTAATATTTGGAGATTTTGATGATCAAGTGGTTACATTTCAGATTGCAGCATCTTTCAGTCCCCCTCCCAAACTCGAGCTTGCCAGTGAGCTACGGTGGCCTGCGCACCCAAATACCTCGTCCACCTTCTTCTAGCCACGTGACAGCGCATGAACTACATAAACCAATGTAGAAGAAGGTGGACAAGGTTGGGTGCGCAGGCCACCGTAGCTCACTGGCAGGCTCGAGATGGGGAGGGGGACTGAAAGATGCTGCAATCTGAAATGTAACCATTTGATGTTGCTGTTTCTTCTTCAAAACCTCCAAATATTACACACTTAACCTTTATGCATGAATGTGTGGGACACTATCATCTTTAAGCTCAGCCTCCTCTATATATCTATATATACTGTATATATCTATATAGAAATCATTCTATTGGTTGGAAAAACAACTTACTTTTATTGTATGCGGTTATGAACGTATTTATGGGCAGTATGTCAAGTTTTTACCAATATAAAAATCTTACATCTAGCTAAATATTACAGACTGGACCTTTAAAAAGCTCTCTGAAACAAACCATTGATCTTCCCTCAAGTTTTAACTTCAGAGACAATAGCCCAGCTGAGCATAGCTGACGGACGGACCACCTTCCATCGCTGGTCTCTTAACCCACAACCAGGCATGACAAAATGCAGGGGAAAAAGCAAAAACATACATGTTATAGCAGCACAGGGTAGCGGCAGCAGGGCCGGGGAGCTCGCGAGTCAAAAGTTTACTTGCAGAATATGCGGGAATGATTGATGAGAAAACTGTCACTAGTGGGGCCCCAGGATCACGGCCCCTCTGCGTCATGCTCAAAAGCTGTCTGACAGTCAGCACAAGCTGTCCGTCAAACTTGACCAAACGGGGCTTTTTTGGAGAGCATCCCTCCTATTAAAAGTTATTGCCCTGCGGTCCCGATGTGAGAGGAAAATCTGATGCATTTATAAGCGAGCGCAAGGTTTAGGCGCCGAGGCTCCAACTTGTGGACGAGCCAGGTGGGAGCAGGGTTGCCCTTAATGCATGTGCACTAGTGATGTTTCCTTTTAGCTATATATACACACATGCCTTTTCTCTGCCAGGGCATTTCTTTTCGTGATAACATTGGGATGTGCTTGCCAAAACCAACAAATGATTTCAGTCCTATACGTCTCTATTCACTGTAATAAGACAGTTTGGGTAAAACATACATTGTAACCCTTTCGTCTATGAGTTGTGATAACCTCAGTCAGGATTTTTTTTTTCCCCAAGAGAGAAGAGTAATACTGACATTAGGCTTGAAAAAAAATCTACCTTTTTATTAAATTTTATTTTATACTATTCCTATTTTATATTTTAAAAACATTATATTCCCTACAAGATGTTAGTTGATGTAATTTACCCTTGTGCCTGCTACTACAATAGGAATATGGATGACCAAGTTAAACAGCACTCAGGCAACAACGTTGGTTTATGACACACAAAAAAACTTTATTCATTTACAAGGACTTCATTTGCTCATGTTGCAGACTTGATAAATTCTTGCTAAAAGCGACAGATGCTTCAAACCCTAAAACACACGTCTCCAGTTGAAATACTGAAACAATTTGCCTGGGCTATTGTCAACATTCCAGTTGTGTTCAAGCTAAAGCGTATAATGAAATTGTGTTGAAATACAAAGTGTCTGTCTGCTGTCTAAATGTCTACGCCTACAAGATACTGTTAAGTTCAAACGAAACTGGACCCATAATGCAGACTTAACAAACTGAGGTTCTTTAACTGAGAAGGTACGAGGTTCAACTTAGGGACTCAGTGGCAGGTGAGTCAAGGGAGCAGATGCAGCTGGTCATGTTGGAGACTGAAAACCACAGGAAGCGGGGAGGGGAAACAACTCCAGATCCCAACAGATACAATCATTAAACACATGTAGAAAACTCTTCACTTTAATTTTTTAAACTTGTCAGAGCAGCTAAAACTCAGTGTAGCTCCAAAGCTTAAAATCAGGTCAAGGCCCGTCATGGCTGAATTTTACAACATACATCAGACATAGATCTCTCCCTTCAGGCTGCAGTATGTCAAAGCTGACAGGAGGAGATGACGCAACAACCTCCATGCTATATTTTACTCTCTATCGGTCTTATGTATTCTGTTTATATCTTACTTCACTGCTTTTTTTTTTAATCCCTACTTGGATCATTTAATGATCGTATGCCTATGTGCCATCATTTTTGTGAGAGGCGAGTGCAGTGCATTGTCGGTTGTTGTTTACCTGTTGTATGTCTAATGCAGTTGTCTGTATTTTAATGTCTGGCTATAGTGAGCAAAATAGTCTATCTATCTATCTATCTATCTACTGTATCTTTCTGTCTATTTTTCATTTTATCATAGAGCTGCTGCCATGTAGGTTGCTGCCAGGCCCGTGGGGGGGCAATACCCGGTTCGGTGCCTTGGCCAAAGACACTTCAACAAGTGGACATTTGGAGGAGGGATTCAAACCGCCAACCTTTTGGTCATTGGACAATTTACTCTACCAACAAAACCCGACAGCGGAGCATGAAACCAATGGATGCCAGCATGTGTTTAGCATAATTGATTGTTGTTAAGCTTGTTAGAGAAAATAGGACCAATTTATTTATCTGCGGTTATTTATTACAGGTATAGTATGCCTTTTGGTGTTTGTGGAGACTGCTGGAATTTGTATTCGAGAACAAGTGTGTAACCTAAATATTACCATTAAGCAATGTGTAACCACACAATGAGTTATGATGGCAATTGGGCTAGCGCTATAGCGACAACGATCCAGTTATGAGGCCCATTTGTTCAAAGAATCTTGAACTTGAACGAATGATCTTGATCTTAAAAAAAAAACAAAACAGCCACAGTTTCCCCTCCGCTCGCTCTGCCACAAGTGAGTGTGTTGAGAAATGTATACAGCCAACACTGTGGCAGCAGCACGCCTAGAAATAAATGTTTAGCAGCTCCGGTTGCGGCTCCGCAGGCATCCGCTCGCGTCCGGTTACCTTCCCATGTCAGCAGAATGCTAATGTGCTCGTACGGCTTCATATTCACACACGCGACACGCGGGGAATGCCGGGGACACCGACCTGAGCATGAGCAGGGTCCCCTCGTGGAATGTTTTTCTAAGTGTCGCTTTCTCATTCCTTCCAATGGCTTTGGGGGCGACGGAGTTTCGCGGAGCTCAAGTACACTAAAATAGTTAGCCAGCACGCAGCATGGTGCTCTCAGCAGTTGATCTGCGTTAGTAAATCTTTGACAGGCGGGTCAGTAAAGTCCTTGGAAATAAATGAGGGTTTTTTTTTTGGGGTTTTTTTTTCTGGTGAAACTGATTCGTTTTATGATGGAAACTTGTGCGAGAGTATGAAGATTATTGTTTCTCGGTAACTGGGATTTAATTTCCCCCCTTTTTAGTCTTTTGTCAAATGATTTTTAAAAAAAAAAACCTCAATCACGTTGCAATAATATGAATCATATCTTTAAAAAAAAAGGCCTTTCCACTCCATAACAATTTATTGTGTTGAGTATGGCAGAAACTCAACAGTTTTGTCTTGCTCAAATTCCCCCTAATGACCAATCCATTTGAAAATAACTGCCCCTCCATAAACTAGCTACTCCTGTTAATTTCAACTGTTCATCATACCATGATCTTGGGTCACGTTGATCTAAGATAAACATTGCTTTTCACAGAGGACATTCAGTTTTGACATTAATTTCGTTATCCTTCAAAAGCAGAAAAAAGAAAAAAAATACAGTTGAGCAGAGTCCTGCGTAGCTGGACTTCAGTCCAAAAGTGATCGTGCATACTTTGTCAGTGTTATTCGATTTATCTTTTCAATGTAGCGTAATTATGGGTACACTCAGCGAATAAGAAACATGTGTGCTTGGGAATTCCCCAACTTCTCCGTTCCATTCAAAAGAAGAAGGGGACTCGGGCTCGGGGATTGGGGTGGCTCTCCAATCCCTGTCGGTATTTAATCCGAGGAAAATTTGTTTTCGGAATGTTGTTTTGGACCCCTGACACAAGAGGTAGAAACAATGTTTATGGATGTTTATGAACTCGTCTTCTGCGAGGGGATTATTCTGTCTGCTTATGATTCCGCAGCAACATTTTTTCATGAACTTTTTACCCCGGCTGCCGCCTTAATGCCTTAAGCAGCCTGAAATAAAGTGGCGGCGTAAATATGCCGTGTAAATGTTTGCGTCTTTTTAATGAAAGCAGTTCATCACTCCCTTGAAACCGGCTGTAAGCTGAATGTTGCCTCAACTTGTTTAAAATGCGGCGCTGTTGGCACAGAACCTCATATAAGCATGTGTTATTGAGGCCGGCTGCCGGGAAATCAGAAATGCAGTCGGATTCGTCGTCATTTCTTTCTTTTTTCGTTCCTGAAAAGCAAACGATTAAAGCTTACATTTCATAATAGCCAGAATCATTCGAGAATAGCTGGGAGTAGGCGTGAGGCGTTAATTCTTCCAATCGTTTTCACTCACACAACTTAAAAGCAGTTAATTTCACCTGTAATGACTTGCAGGCATCCGCCTGTCTGCCGAGACACTTTTGGGAAAGGAGGATGTTTGGCTACACTCTCAGTTTCCGCCATTGCGGTTGAACGTTGTCAAAACTGGCACCCCCTTATCGCGAAAAAACACCACCGACTGGGAAAAGGGACAGAATTTGCTGAAAGACATGCAAGGTAGTTCGTGAAGAGTCTATCCGAACAGTCAGTGAGAGGAGACGTCTCAGTCTGTTTATGATGGAAGGGAACCTTAATGGCTTGATCTTTATGATATTCGTATTCGCAATGCCAACGAGTTAAACTGAAAGGAGTGTTGGAAAATAAACCGCAGTTTCTGAAACTGTCATCGTGACAAACTTAGGAGTGTCCTTTATCGAAAATGGCATCTACAACAACGACTGCCGCGTTTCGTGACCTACGTTTCTTGAGGCGGAATGTAGTTTAGGATTAAGTTGAAGGCAATTTGAAATGAAGTCTTTCTGGCTGGAGTGACCGCGCCAGACATTCTAAGATTTGTATTCCAGAGTGTCTGTGGCTTCTTGACAGAAGTGCACATTTAGCAGAAGACGCTAAACCTTAGCAACCGCCGTATTTGCAGGGGTTTTGAAGTCTTGTCAGGCGTCAATCTCTGTTTACAGACACTCCAAGTTTAACTCACTGATCACTGATCGCTCAAATTCAGTTGTTGTGGCCAGTTGGGAGAGGACCCGCATCTCTAAATGACCTTAAACTGACACAAACGGTGTGCATCTTTAGTCTTAGCCAGGTATTTCGTGGCGTCCGTCATGAAATCATACACACCAGTCAGGCGGTCAGTCAGTTGGCTGGTAAATGATTTAAATGTCGTGTCATTTTCTTTTATATATTGCCAACTACTACTTAAATCTGAATAATAGACTACTGCGCTTTGAAATGTGCTAGATTTACATAAAAAGACAAAAAAACAATTTGACAGACAATAGTAACTGTACAAATATATCACACAAAAAGAGGCATGGCCTTTGCGACAAATTCAGGATGTGTAGAGAATAAGATTAGGCTGTTGAAAATGGGATATTTTACATGCATTCCAGGTTCAGTTTGGTCCTTAAAATCAGGGACACTGTAGGATTTTCACACAATACTTAACACTAACCGAGCGGCTTCAGCTGACACACCAAACTCTGGCCAGAGTGACAAGACTAAACAAATATTTTTGTCTAGGCAGCTGTTGTCGTCATTGGCTGTTGGACTGATATGTTTGCAGTTGGGTCAGCAGGTAAACCCTGCTACACCGTTCCACTGACACACTGGAGTCACACTCTGTCCTCCGTCACACACCGACAGACTGTTGTGTCCAACTAGTTGCTCACCAGTGCTGGCGAGTAATCTATTACCAAGTAATCCACTACTATTTAACTACTTTTTGAGTAACGGAGTAATGTAACGGGATTACTGTGGCAAAACTGGTAATTACATCATAATTACTTTATCAAGTAACGATTCCGTTACTTTTACGAAATATTTTGCAAGCTAAAAATGTCTTATTATCCGCAAAACGTCACAGGACGTTGTCAACTTCGAAAATATCCACGTTGACCCTCATAAATTGTTGAAAGCCAGCAGTACTCTGCAAAGTAGAGATATTTTAACTGGTGTGCTTCTCATTATTTTAACAACATGGGCTGTGCAAAAGGCACCAGCGCTGTGCATGAGTTTGCTCTGTGAAATGCGCAGTTTGTGTTCAGAGAGCAAACATTCGTTCATGTTAAGAGGACACAGGCAATTTTTGGAATCGCAAAATTTTGCACTTTAATAAAGTTCATTCCAAAGCACTGAGCAAACGTTATTTTATCTTTTTTTTAAGTTAAGTAATTAGTAATTGATTACTTATGAAACAAAGTAGTTAAATAAGTAATTGGATTATTTTTTCAAGGAGTAATCAGTAGTTTGATTACTTTTATGGAGTCATCCCAACAACACTGTTGCTCACTGGTGCTGACTGACCCTGACTGAAAATGAACTTGGGGTGAAAAAAAAACAAACAAAAAAATCCCATAGTGTTTCATGTACCCTGCTAAAGGTGAGTATTTATGCAACGATAATGCTTCACATTTCCCAAACTACATTTTAAGAAGGAAGGCGTTTCCCTTCCGTTTTTCAGGAGAAACTCGGATCTCGTTTCTTTCAAACAGCATTAAACCAAACCAGCCAACGGGAATCTTGAGCGTCAATCTTCTGTCATTTAACACCAGCGGCTGCAAAATTCTTCATCGGCGTGAGTCTTCCTCCCGCCAGCGTGCCTCCCGGCTCTCTATCCACCCTCTCCGAATTCAACTTGTTTGCTTCCAAAATAGTAACCGCCGTAACATCAGCAGAGACCCCCGGGGCCGGCCTCTCCGGGGAGGCTGCTCCGCTCCGCTCCTCCCAGGCGCTCTCTATCATCCCCGCTTCGCTCTTGCCTTTTGTTCGGCGCGATGAGGTCATGCTGGAACCATCTCTCTCTCAGGGACCTGGTTGTAATACAAGCCCAAACAGAGGGGAGCCGAACCTGTTTTCACACATGGGGATGGAGATAGTCGGTGGCATGTTGCCACACATCGCCCCGAGGGGACTTTGTCTGCAAAGGTGTGTCTGCATGTGTCAGTGTCGGGGGCCTCACCAGAGGTAATTATGAACTTGTTAATAAAATGACGATAATGATAATGGAACTCTAATCGGCCTCTCATTAGCCGTTATTTCTTTTTCTTTTTGATTCTGTCATGAGAAAGGAATCCTAAACACATACTCCTAGTCCATAATAAAATAAATACAGCTCAGGGCAGTGTGGGATATCATTTAGACAATGCCACTAATCTATGTAATTACTTCTTTTTTTTAAATTTTGTTTGTGTGGGTGGTTTAATTTCCCCGCGCTATCACGATTTAATATGTTGTCGAAACATCATTTCTTCTGCACCGCGCATCGCTCGGAGGCTGCGGCCGCGAAATTCCGGATGTGAAAAGTGTTGTCTCCTCATTAACAGTATTTGTTTGACTCTGCCGGAAAACCGCGAAATTGAGAATTCGACCCGCAAATATTTTGCTGCTGTCACACAAAGGCCTGGCGCTGGTCTCTGCAGACGCCGGGGCAGGAAGCTGTGTCACCGCTCAATGACTGACAGGACAGACAGCCGCTCCTGCCCATAATTACCAGCAGTTGCACTTAACCGAACCTGAGTCAAGGCAGAAATCTCCACCGGGTTCTCTGTTTCTACAAGTCCGCAAGACGCACAAGAGTGTCTGCAATGTGATGAGGCGGAGCAGTCCTCTCAGTTTTCTGTTTCGCTGTCATGTTGACATGTCCAAAGTGTTGTCCTTGTAATAGAGATCCCGACCGTCAGGCAAGCGTAACTGTCACCATTCGATATGTTAATGCGTTCATTCCTTCCTCTGGTTGAAGACAGAAGATACATTTGGTGGAAGAATTCAACTCAACTCAGCTTATCGACACCTCAGTGTGCCCAGTCATGGGTGAAAACTGGAATGTTCAACATTTGACTGTTCAGTTGAATGTAACTGAGGCCTGGGGTCCCACAAAAAATGAACAGAAATCAAGTCAAATGAAAATAAACTCTCCCGCAAATACAAAGTAAAAGTCAAGTTGGAATACACAGGCCTTCCGCCACCAAGACTTAGGCTGTTGTTTCAATTCAGGGTCTGCATCCTTCGAGGGAAGCGTCCTCCGTCGGAAGGCCGGTCCTGTGAAGGACCCGGCCGAGAAGGACGAACCAAAACCCGCCTACTCGATAACCACATGGGACGGTCTGGCCTTTGGCGTATTTCCTGGTTGCGTCACCGCCGTTCCCTCCTGCTGGCCAACCCCGGAAGTGACCTTTTTATAGCATCAAGCTAACCATTGGTTCGCCATCCAACCATGGCATTGGATGTTCAAACAAGTAAAAACCCTACGTTAAAAACTTAATATTTTATGCGAAATTTGAACACTTAAATTTATATGTCGTGTCTTTGCCAGTAGATGCCGCAATTTCAGCTGACTTCCCAGGATCCCAGGATGCTTAGCAGCAGCACGCAAAGCATCCTGGGATATGGAAAGATGCGAAGGATAGTAGCGGTGTAGCCTTTAAATTGGCTAAAAGTAGGGCGCACTTCGAGGAGCGTCCTTCAGATTTTTGGGAATTGGGACAGGCCTTCGCGCAGTGCTGTGACGCAACTGGCCTTCAAATGCAGGCTAAGGATGCAGACCCTGAATTGAGACGCAGCCATACTCACACTCAAATCACTTACTGAAGACTTGTCCAGGGTGTAACTGGATGGATGGATGGACGGATGAAAGCACTGCTGTGATGGGTTCATACTTTCAGTTTACCTTCGTTTGAAATTGTTAATACGCTTCCGTGTTCTTCGGGATGCTCAACCTGCAACACTTGGTTTTCAAAAGTAGTGTGTGAACAAAGTTTAAAATCACTGTCTTGGGTTTCCTTACAGCACTTTCTCAAGTATTATCTTTAGTCTTTACAATGGTCGATTTTTTTGCAAGTCACAGCCTGCAATAACACTCGGCTTTGCATCCAGTGGAACTAAAACGCGGGTGTAACGTTTCCGTAACAACAGTAAGTATTTACAGTTGTTACGGAACACGGTATTCAGATAGTAGTACCAGCTTCTGATTTGTATGATTTCACACGTGCGGAGGAGAGGCTTATTTCAGTCTGAACCAACACATGCTCTCACTGTTGTTTTGGTTTCCAACCCAACGTGCAAACTAAACATCTCATCACCTCTGCTGCTTTTCAATCACGTGAACAAATTCTTCAAACTTTGGCCCATAACGTCAATTTCAATAAAAGATAAGATAAGCAATATCAATGCCATTCGCATGACACCAATAGCTAAGCTTGAGGCTTTGTGCTGATTTATATATATTTTTTTTATTTGTTTTGGAACTGACGCCCAAATCTTGGAAGCAGAGGAGATTCAGGCTGCATGTCCCCGCCTGCTTGCCTTCAATAATTTAATCTCAGCCAACTGACATTTTTATACCACAGACACTCAAAACGATACTGACAAGTTGGAACTGAATGGGCGGTGTGGATAACTCCAGGGGGTGTTTCCCTACATAGTGGTCCATCAGTTTGTATTGGTCAGTGGGGACCTTTGCTAAATGCTAATAAAGCGCAAATCTGCCCATCACCCACGGCTCAATTACGACTCGTCTCTGTGAGCCATTGATGTCGAGATCAGCAGATGTGTAATAGCTACTACGCTGGTGAGGCAGTGACTTTGTGGGGGGGGGGTTTAATGACTGCAACGAAAGCTTTCTGAGACACTCAACGCATAAATGTGCAGTTCCTCAAATGGGCATTTTTTATGATGCTAACTAACCGCAATACAGACTCCTCGGCTAAAAATGTTTCTTATGTGCGTCTGGCTTGCTTTGTTTCTGGAGTCGAATGCTTTGTCCCCACATGTGATCCATTTGTTTCAGTCAGTGCATCATTGGATGCGGTGTGAGTAACTACACAGTACAGTGTTTTGTTTTTCGTTAGAGCACGCAGATGTCTGGACGGCAACCCTGTGTCAGTATACTATCGTCTATGATCTGAGATGTTAAAAAAAAAAGGTTATACAAAAAACCCATATTACACTTTTTTTTTAAATTAAAACCATCCTCTGAAATACAGAAGAGAACTATTTTGCAAATAATAGCTTCATTTATAAATATAATTATAAATAAATAATGGCGTTAATGGGGTTCATTACATTTCTCAACCTCCTAAGTTTTAGAGGGACCCTCCAACGGCATACATTACACACCACATGACTTTTATAATGTACACACAGAGACATAAATAAGCCAGACAACTTTAAAATTGTCTGAATGACAGACTGTTTCGGAACACTGCAAAAGGCATCAATAGCTGGATATAATAGCTAAGATATACATTGTGTCAAATGATGAAAAACAAACAAAGAAATTGAGCCTCAGTATTCACAGTGCGCTGGGGGGGGGCGGGGGTCCTATCAGGTTGGCACCGAGGTGTAGACAGAATATATCTTCATGTCGACCACAGTGGTGTTTACATTGGACCCCTTCTATTTCAAATAGGCACGTCTAGCAACCTGATTCGCCCAACGGTCAGTAGCATGTCAGATTCGGAAAAAAAAAAAAGGTAAAACAAAAAAACAAAACTAAACATTTTTCTTTTAAGGCTAGCGTAGTGCAATGAGGGATTGGAATTTGCCTGCCCATTAAAGCACTACGAAACCGACGTGACCTGGATAACTGTGAGCCTTCACAGGAATAAAAGTAGCGCAACATTTTATCCTCGTGAGTTATACCAGAACAGTTGCTCGCCGCTACATTATATGTAACTCAACACAGCCTCTAAAAGGGTTCTGCTAATGTTTAAAAGGCGCTGGCTGGACACAATGGTAATATAACACCCAACAGTTACATGTTACTCCGGCGCAGCGCTAGATCCAGCACAGATAAAGTGCCCTGTAACTACTGGGAAAAGCTATTTAACTCAAGGACGGGTGGGGAAAAGAGACGTTGCGTTTGACCGTCGGGTGGAGGTTGGAAACCATGCAGAATACCACTGTGGAAGATGGACAGTGGTATTCTGTTTAATGGCTGTGCCCTCGGCAAATCCAGGCGTGATGGTCAGGAAAAGAATGCACGCATGTGCCAAGACTTCGGAGGCTGCAGAGTTTCCATACCATGCGTGGTGTGACCTCTTGTCCCTTTGCCTCTTCGTACATTAAAAGTCCAACTGAGTTTCGGTATTAACACGTACACACTTAGACGCCAATTGGCCTTGTGTTTGTGCAAGATTGCAATGTTGAAACTCAATCAGCCATTTACAGGGCAGTGATTCATTGCTCTTATGGTCATACTGACTGGTCTAACTGAGCATCAGAATGGTTGGGAAAGATGAAGCGAGTGACCCTGAGCGTAGCCGGGTTGTTGACGCCAGAGGGTCTGACTGACACGAGGTTGTTGACGCCAGGCTGCTATCGTTGGTGCAGGAAATGTCCACCTACTGAGATTTTCATGTACATTTATCTCTAGGATTCGCAGAAAACAGTGCGAAAGAAGTTTTCTGTTCAATACGGCACCATTGGAATATGGCCAAGAGGCAAAGGCTGTGTCTCAATTCAGGGTCTGCATCCCAAACCCGCCTCCCCGGTAACCAAATGGGACGGTCTGGCCTGTGGCGTATTTCCTGGTTGCTTCACCGCCGTTCCCTACTGCTGGCCAAACCCCGGAAGTGACGTTTTTATAGCATCAAGCTAACCATTACTCAGCATTAACAGTCACATATTTTAACTGAATTTTGAGGTTTTGGTTTCACATATATGGCGTTGGATGTTCAAATAAGTAAAAACCCTACGGTAAAAACTTCATATTTTATGTGAAATTTCAATACTTAAATGTATATGTCGCGTCTTTGCCAGTAGATGCCGCCATTTCAGCTGACTTCCCAGGATACGGGAGGCCGCGAAGGGTAGTAGCAGTGCATCGGCTAAAAAAGGAGGACGCATTTGAAGGGCTAATTTCGAATTTTGCTGAATTGGGACAGGTCTTCGCGCAGTGTTATGACGTAACTGGCCTTCAAATGCAGGCTTCGAAGGATTCAGACCCTGAATTGAGACCCAGCCATAATCTCTCAGTTGTATCCTAGGTCTTCCCCATGGGGTCTCCTTCCTAGTGGGACATGCCAGGAATACCTCCCTCAGGAGGCATCCGGGATTCCTAACCAGATGCCCGAGCCGCCTCATCTGGCTGCTCTCCACACGGAGGAGCACCCCCAAAAAAAATAAAAAAAAAAAAAATAAAGTGAAACAAAATAAATAAAATCAATTAAGAATAAAAATACAGGTTGTTTTTTGACAATATTGTATAATTGAGGAAAATTAAGGTACAAAACATAAGAACAGATAATAAAATGTGTAAATGTAAGATATTTATGGGAACAATGTGTAAAAGTTAGTGAACAAGTGCGCATATTGAACAAACAATAATTATTTTTCAAAAAAAAATGAAGCAAACGATGTGAGAACTTTGATATCTTGGTTTGTCATTGCACATTGTAAAATGGTTGGGCAGAAAGAGAACGTGTCCATTCAAATTAAATGTGATCTCTGAGGGTCACATTTTTTCAAAGGAGCTGGTGTAAATCATCCAAATACATCCACTGTTTGAAAACTAGCTTCCACCAGCCACAGAGGCTCCGTCTAATCTCAGGTTTGTTGACGTTTGAGTTCAGCCTTCTGATCCTGGTTGAGCCAGGACTTGCCGATCCCTCTGCGATGCAGTAAAACATCAAGGCAAACTTCAATGTGAAGCAGCTACAAGTGTCTCCAAGGCTAATTGAGCCAACGGTCGCCATAGCTACAGCTAAAGATAATCACACAGGCCAAGATAAATAGCGCACGGCAGAGCGTTTTAAAGAGAGTTCTTGGCAGCAAACTGTGGTGACGATTGTCCAATTTGCTTTGCACTTTGAAAAGTTGCAGATTGGAGATGGAAATCGGTGATGAGATAAATTCCGAATTTTCATGGGATGAGAAACTGGGATTTAATTTCACTGTCTTCTAAAAACTCCAAAGAGGATCCAAGCTCTGTTCTGCCAATAAGCACTCTGAAGATTTTTCATTGTAAAAAAAAAAAAAAAAGAAGCAATCAATGACTTCAACAGACCTTGGAAAACCTGAGGGATCTGTGGCTTTCTATTATAGTAGCTTCTTTGGTCTGTCAGATTATTTGCACAAGGGCGGCAGATCTGATCTTGATCTCAGCTGGAATTGAGTCATAGAGAACAGGAAAAATATAGTTTTTCTGTCATCCTGTTTCCACAGAGGCCTCTTCGGACCTACGTCAAAGGATGGGCTGAGCAAGGGAATCCAAACACACCTCCACTCACACAGGACGTGCCGGGGTGACCTGTCAACTCAAACGATGACTCGTTCTATCACATGGGCTCCTTAATTGCTGGATGAAGTCATTGTGTTCTTGAAGTCACATTATGTTTTTAAACATCCCAGCAGGATCCCTGTTGGAAGCTGCGCCGTTAACCCTTTAAATGCCAAATTGGAGGATTAACATATACCAAAAAAAATAAATGCTCTGGACAACCGGAAAATAATCACACAGTCAGAAAAGGGTTGAGGGTTGAGAAATAATCAGAATCTGTTGCTGGTTGCCAGTGCCTGCAGCTGCAGAGCGCTTTCAAAGTTACCTTTCGGCCTCGGAACGGCTCACGCACCCTCTTACATCACAGCCTTTAGCTGTGGATGCAAAATGGGATATTGAATTGCTAAACATCCTCCAAGGTATAATTACAAGATAATTATACTGCATTACATCGAGACCAACCCTGCAGGGAATCCAAGTCAAAGCAAACTATGAACAGCTAAACAAGCTCGCTCATTTTTTATCACAACAGCCTCCTCTAATTAGATTTACTGCAACCCACCACTCGTGCGTTTTCTTCTTCTTTTTTTTTCATCCCTTCCAGTGTTGTACATCCCCCTGCTCCTTTTCCACGAACACACACATGCTCGCACACCTTCCCCGCTGGTCGGGGACTGCTGCGCCTCAATTTACGAGGTTAGACAAACAAACTGTTAGTGACGTGATAATCATATCCTGCCCTCAAAATCTCTTCCTGCCAGTCTCCGATGACTAAACTCACTGGAGGGCTGCCTTTGGGAGTAGACCAGCTTCCAGATTGGATGGAAAATGGAAACCGAAGGGAAGGGAAGGGAAACTCAAGGCAACCAAAGGGTTGGTTGTTGGTTCCCTAGAGTTTTTGTTTTGTTTTTCTTTGTTTTTTTTTGTTATATTTTTTTTTAGATTAGATGCCCCCAGGTAGCATGAGTTGTTGTGACTGAATAAGGTTGACACTTTAGACCAGGGGTGCTCACACTTTTTTAACTTGCGAGCTACTTACAAAATGACCAAGAAAGTGAAAAAAAAAAAAAAATGTATTTATATATACATATATCATGTTATAATTTTTTTGTGTTAGGACAGATGAGGGTTCACCAAGGGGACAGTGGTCTACACTCAATCGCTTCAGGACTGGACATGGCCCATGCTTGGCCAGCCTTCACAGATGGGGCAGTAGCCCCAGCCCACTGTGCGCATGTGGGGAGGAGCAATCAATGGAACACATCATTGAGGCTTGCCCTCTCCAAAGACTGGAAGGAGGATTACCCACCCTCCATACAGCAAACCAGGAGGCAACTGCTTGGCTTAAGGACTTTGCATTCGCTAAATAAATAAATAGGGTTCACCAACATGGCGCCCGCGGGCTCCAGATCGCCCCCCCGAAGGACCACATGAGTTGAAAAAAAATGTGTTATTTCAGCAAACTGGTTGCCCCTCATATGGCTCGGTAGCCATGAAGTAGCTCTCAGGTTCAAAAGGTTGGTTCAGTGTTTATTGAAAAGTTATTGAAATTTTTGCACATATTTAATCTGGACCTATCACAGCCTATACACAACGTCGCTATATTTGCATTGCCTAAGTATGAATGATTGAGCTATCTAAAGAAATAAAGAAATAAAATCAGTTGCAATATTTTCTTATGGTTCTATCAATAGTTTCAAGTGTTAACATTTTTAACAGGCAAACAACAACAATAAAAAAAAGATTTTCTTCAAAGAAAAATCAAATCTGTCCATTCAGTAGCAAGAGAAAAAAAGTGCAAAAATGAAACTGCATTAAAGCTGCATTGAGCTCAGTTTGCTACTTTGTGATCCTCACCAGTCACTGCTTTTAAAAATGTTGAAAAAAAAAATCAGTTGCATGCGTTTCTTATGGCTCTATCCCTGCAACCTTTCTAGTGTCCATTCAACTGAGAAGATATCTACAGGCAAACAACCAAAAAAATATTTTACAATTTTCAAACTTAGCCTAAACCACTAAAATGTGCGCCAGCTTCGTGTAAACGCAAGGCCGAACTGAGGAAGTATTTTAGCATTTTTAAAAAGCCAGATTACGTTCCCAGACTCGCAGTGCATTGTGGTACTTGCAGTATTATGGCGGTGCGTGCAATATACCGGCGGGCCAACTGTAATGCCAATTAAATATCATCCCGCAGGCCTTGAGTTTGACATGCGGGCTTTACACTGTGCTGTGAACTGGGTGATGCATCCGTCTTGGGAGACATTTGCAGATGCAGTGCAACAGAGTGTGGAGCAACAAGCTGGGGGTGTGAAAGGTCAACTTGTGGGAGGGAGGAGAAGAACTCCTTAAGAGGAAGACACTTTTGGCGAGGCCGAGGCAGCGAGGAGTAATGACAGGCCAAGGAGGACAGTGGAGGAAGAAGGGCAACGGGCTGTGAGCTCCGACCTCCCCGAGGTGCTCAAGTTTGGCCGCCCTCGTATGGGATGACTTCACATCGTGCACCTGAATATACAGATTTACACACAAGGCTGGCCGCAGCTTCTGAGCCCCGATATTCCAAAAACTGCCTGCTGACATCACAACAGCTGGTGTGAATTTAGTCAGCCGGGGCTTAGAACTGCCTTTTACACGCAAACACACACAGACACACACACATATACGCTCACGCAATTCCCCAATATGGGTTCCACCTCTGCCTCACTTTTTTTTTTTTTGCCAGGTTCTCTTCCAGGCCCTGGAAAGTTGAGCCGATTAGAACGGCTCCTGGCAGCTTAGCGCGGACGCTGATCCGCTGTGATCTATTTGATGTGAGAACATTCTCTCACCAGAAATCATTCACTCTCGCAAACGACGACAGTCTCCAACCGCCCGAAGGCCAAACGCTGCCTTGACACCTTTAACACCTTGTTGTCACTGCGGAGACGTGTTCCCAATTTTAGCGGTGTGCGGGATTTTTTTTTTTTTTCTCCCTGTAAAATCGAGCGTTAAAGAACATGTGCATAACTTTGGTTGGGAAACGGTGAGAACAGTAACAATATATAAAATAAAAAAAAAAAGTTCTTTTTCAGCCATTCGCTGTTATCGCCGTTCCCATCGACTGCAATCTGAAAAATCGCTGGGGAAGGTATTGGCAGCGCGCGCGATCTTGATTCACAAACAAACCTTATTTTCTCTGCCTCTGTCAGACTTTTTCCACCGCCGGGGATGGATAGGTCATAATGAGAGTTCCAGCGTCCGGCTATTTTTAAGGCTGGCGACAGGCTGTTATTGCACTGGAGGTAGCGAGGCCTTTGGGGTGGCAGATTATTCCACAGACCTGCGCTCCAGACTTTTGCGAGTCTGAAAATAACCGTTCCTACCTAGCCGCCCTATAGCGACGCTCCCCTGGATAATCACAAAGTGCGGCCGCCCAGTGAACCAGCGCGGTATCTGCTCCGACCGTCGTCTCGCCGATTTGGGGTCGACGCCGACGTCCGGAAAATGGGAAAACAGTTCAGATGGCCGGTGGCTAAGCTCTGGCCCGCGGGCCAAATTTGGCCCCAGGCGATGCAAAATCACTGCTAGTGCTGCGGTATTATACTGCACATGTATCACTAATACTACAAATCCCGGAATGCTCTGCTGGTATTTTTGGCACGTCAATTAGGACGCGATGTTCACCGAAGCAAATTGTTATTACGTAATTGGTTTATTGTTGTTTTTTGTTTGTATGTATAGCGTCACCCTATTAGAATAATGGCCTAAGTCATAAAAATAAGTTTTTGGATTAAATCATCTCTTTTTGTGTTTTCCCAAAAACGTGAAAAAAAATGACTTAGGCCATTATTTTGATAGGGTGACGATATGTATTTTGAGCCTGTGGAAAAGGTTTACTATTGAAATTTAAATCAGAAGGCCGCAAAACAAGGCATACAATTTTTCCTTACACATTATTTATTTTGATGAGTTTTTTTTAATTTGAAATCCAATTTTGCCTGCGTGCAATATATGAAGCTATTTATTGTGTAGTATTGAAATTTGCCTGTTCCATTTCCAGGTGGAAGCAAAACTTGTTGGGTTCCATATAAAAGGTTCTCCGCTACATCTGGAAGAAGACGTTTTCAATGAAAAGCAACGTTTTAAAAAGTTTTAAAACTTTTGAAAGCTTCATCCTACTGCAACATCTGGGGATTGGGCTCTCGACCAGGCAAACGGCTCGTCAAGACCCTCCCCTCCGTGTTTAAACAGGAAGCCCAGGTATTCACAGCAGGGTGGCGGGTTTTTTTTTTTTTTTTCGTACCTCACAGCCGCTCGGGCGGAGACGCCCACGGGAGGAAACAGGATACAAAGATAACCCAACAAGATCTGCAAAGGTGATCTCGCGAGCGCGACGCATGAATGGAACGCCACGTTTTCAAGGTCAATCCAGTGTCACTTTCAACGTTTCGAAGCCGCGCGTTAGCTTTCGTTGACGTGACGGGAAATAACGAACGGCGTCTTCCCCCGCGATACATTGTTTGGTCTGGGTCGAATGACATGATTGGCGTTGATTGGTGGGCCAAAGAGATTTGCGGAGCGCGTCCAACAATATGACCGCTGATAAAAAAAAAAAAAAAAAGTATTAATTTGAGAGGTGGAATGAGCACCGCGGCGCAGCGATATGAAAGGGCTGTTTGGTTCCTGTGACATTGTCAGAACATTTACAAAGGAGGATGGGAGAACATGAAACCAGCGGGGCACCGATACAGTCCCTTTGAAATCCGTCCAGCAGCCTTGTTGTGCCGATGGCTGTCAGACGGGGCGCAACAAAGACCCCGCTTCTGTGTTTCCTAGCAGGAAATGACACCTGCTGTTTCTCATTTCAGATGTCATTCACTCACTTGCACTGAGGAGCGGACCCGAGAACCCCGTGGCCTCGGAGAGCTTGAGGAAAAAGCTTGAGGAGTTTGTCCCCACCACCCGAGTCATTTCGGTTTGTTGGGTTGCGACTGAAACCGGATAATTATCGATCACCGCGGGATCTAAGTGAGGCTCGGAGATTTTTCGAGGCGCATCCATGCATAATGTGTTACGATAATACTTGTGACAGGTGGTGTGTGTGTGTGTGTGTGTGAACCCCGTGCGGCACAAAACCCAAGTTTGCCTGTTTAATCAGGGAGCCTGAGGCTGGCACGGCGACAGGAGACTTGGTCAGGAGAGGCAAAAGTTCAGCTGGTATGGGAACGCGTCAAGCTCGTGTTGGTAGGAAGCTGTTTTGTATTGTCTTCATGTTGTGGTTCGTGACAAAAAGACGGAATCGCTAAATGTCTCCCTGTCACTAATGGCAATACTGATTAATGATAGTCATTGAGATGGATGCTGGATACAACAATTTCCCTATGGGCATAAATAAAGTTATTATTATTATTATTATTATTATTATTATTATTATCAGTCTCTAGTTTAGTGTCAGTGACTTACGTGGTAAAGGTAAAGCAGGTCTATTTTTGCTCTATTTTTGTGAGTTCAAAACAGATGTTTAGTCCGGAGCCGCTGCAACTAAGCGCCGCCGCTTTAAGCCAACCTGACCTAAAGTGCCCCATGGTAAGCACTATGATGCAGCAACAACACCTTGAAACCCACTCCGTGGATCTTTTTCTAGTATTGTAATCATTTAATACAACTTGATCAGTGATTTTGGTTTAAACCTGGTTTCAATCACCTTTAATCTATCATTTGCATCTGCGGCGAGGTGAGTTGTTGAGTGCAGGTGCAGCATGTGCCATTCTCCTCAATGTGCATTGTCAACTGTTTCGCCTGCATTCGTATTTAGTGGTGAAAAAGTGACTTTCCCATTGACCTGTACCTTGGTGACAATCACACAAGGGAACGGAGCACACAGGCACGTTTTCTCCTTTGTTTTTAGATTCTTTTTGATAATCTCTGCCCTTGTTTTGTCAGTCGCTTTTGGCTTCCTACTAGCTAACACGGTCTTAGCACTACTCATCATAACTCACCTGACTTGACTTTTCTCGGCTCCATAACAATTGGGTACCACCTTGAGGGTGGCAGCACATGTTACAGTACCCTATTATTATTATTATTATGACGTTGATCACTTTTTCTCTGCTTCTCATGACACATTTTTAATGTCTGCTGGTACCTGGGAGCTCCTACCAACTCACCGACCTGGTAGACCTTCATGTTGTGCGTCGCTTCGTCTAGTTAGCTCCTTCTGAATTTTTCTTTTTTTTTTTTTTGAGCGCCACCAAGCACAGCAACGTCTGGACCTTGTCGTTTGACCACAGCACTGGTTTGTTAGCCATTTCCCTCATCTACCTCACTGAAGATAAAAAAAACAGACAGCTGTTTCGGTTTTGAAGGAGTCCCTCGCATGAACCGTCATGTGTGCCGTCACTCCCTGTGCAACCAGTGGCCTGCTCTGTTGACACACCATTCTCGCCTGGACCCAGCTTGCTTGGAACCGCGGCCGATATGGTGCTCATGGAAAAGCTCCATAAGGAGGTGAGTCACGGAGATCTGGCGGCAGAGCCAGGAAGAGTGCAAGAGAATGGTCACACGGCAAAGCACAATCTGGCAGAGAAGCAAGTGTGGAGCTGGATATTACACAGTGGTCTGACCCCCGGAGATGGCTTACAGGTGTCTTGATTTCGGCAACTGAGAGCAGGTGTGGCATTGGCGGGGGAGGCGGCGGAAGTCTGTGGCGAATGACAAGAATTATTTTGGTGGTTTATTGTCACCTTTCATTTCTGAATACCATTTAAGAGTAAAGATGCAAAGCAAAGATCAAGCAAGTCATCGAAAATGACAGCATAATGTGCAAAAGGGGGTAGCAGGCTAACGGCGGAGGTCCATCCTCCTGTTGTTAATCACATCATGTCAACAGAGGGTCATTTCAGTTTGTTTTAACCGTGATGTAAACATCATAATTGTGCAATTACACGTCCGGCTTATTGCCTTAAACAGACTGCATTTCAGCCAGCCCTGATGGGAAAGAGATTCTCTGTGTTTGTATGTGGATATGGCAATCCAAACAAATTGTGATTGACCAAAGACCTCGTGCTCCTTACACGGGTTTCACATTCAATTTTAGAGATTTATTTCGCCCACACACCTAGCGCAAAAAGAAGAGGAAGACTGGTGTAACCTGATTCAGTATACCCCATGTTGCCCTCCTGTCACATGAAAAGACTGTGAGTCGGAATTGTGCAGCTTGAACAACCAATGAAAAGTGGTACTAGTTCCCCTTTTTCGGAATTTGTTTTTCATGACTGAATTTTTGTTTGGCCTGCATGTCTATTGAAACAGTGTGGTTTTGGAAGTCTTCGATACAATCGGGATTATTTTATTTTTGTTTCCTTGGTTTGAGAACAAATGTGAACAAATGCAACTAGCAAGCCGCTTGGTCAGATGTCTTCTCCCAAAATGCATTGACCCACCCCGAAATTTTCATTGTACCCATTTCCCAACGTGAACTCTTATGACAGTTTCTAATCCTCCCTGAAGTTCCACAGATGTAGAACCTGATAAAGCAAGTGACCTTCTAAGCAGAAATACAGACTTTTTTTTTTCTTTTATCTGAAGCGTTTGAAAGAGGTTAACAGGGAAAGGGAGAGCAGAGGAAAGAGGGAACAGGCAGCTCTCCATCTCTTTTTTTTTAACAAAGCCAATACACAGCAACTTTTTTGAAAGGCAGCAGTGTTACATTCTCATTGATCTTATCAAATCAATCAATCAAATTGTATTTGTATTTCCTAGGTTAAATATATCATTTATATTTTCATTATCTGTGTGTGACGCCACTATTTAGACCCTCGAACCAGGTGAGAAAAAAAAAAAAGACAAATAATTATTACATAACATGCATCATTATTCACAGTCTTTGCTCAGCATTTTGTTGAGGCACCTTTGGCAGCAATTATGGCATCAACACTTTTGGATATCAAACTTTTTCCTCCCTTTGTCTTTGACTAACCTCTTATCAACCTCTGTTGATTTTATACTTCATGATGTTTGCACTTATTTGACCTGAAGTGGAAGGAAAGACCTTTAAGTTGAATTATTTTAAAGCAGCTCTAGGTAACTTTTCAACCATAAAATTATGATTCCAAACTCAGTAAAGCGGTAGATAACCGATTAATAGGATCAATGGTGCCGCCTCGGCAGCGAGAGGGGGGTTGTGCCGGCTGTAACTGCACTGCGTAACTTTCAAGCGCGACCCGACGTGCCGGACGAACCACTATACGACGTTTATTTAGAGGCGGTTTACATACTACTATTACAAATACATAAGATTATAAAATGACGGAATGGAACCCAATAATTAACCTCGATGAAAGACGAAGTAATAAAAGTGTTGAACGTTTGCTACGACGTGATTGTCAATGTCTGTTTTGCATTTCATATTGGTGTTTTTCCTGAACACATACGAGCGCTCCAGCTAGGCGACTATTTGTATTTTCCCCACATCAATAAGCTAGCGCTGCAGCATGTTTACTTCGTCACTTCGCCATTTCCACCGAAAGTTACCTAGAGCTGCTTTAAAGCATTTCGCTATATGGGTACATTTATTGATATCTTTTCTATTTCAAGAGTGAATCAAACATTCCATTCCATTCCATACATGCAGCGGACTAGCCACCCATCTGTTGTCTTCTACACATCTGGGAATGGGTCCCTGTGGCAGCACGTTCAACAGAGTGTTCCAGATATCCTTCCCCACAGCAATGCTCTCCAACTTCTCCTTGAGGACCCGGGGCAAGATAAGATTACCGCCGGTCATTTTTCCAGTTTCACATGTCAAGAAAACCTTCAGGGGTAGTCATCCTTGTACACCGAACCTCATCAGCAACTGCTTCTTCGGGTCCTAGTCACAGGTGCAGTGTCCTTAGCAGAGATGTCCAGAACGCCTTCTCCCCAGCCATTTCCATTCACTCTTTTGGGGGAACCCCAGTGTGTTCCCAGACCAGTCGGGAGGCCTAGTCTTAACAGTGTGTCCTTGGTCGGCCCCACTCCTCCTCCCTGTTGGGCATGCCTGAACCACTTCCACAGAGAGGCATCCAAGAGCCACCCTAACCAGATGGTAGAGCCACCTTAGCTGGTTCCTTTCAATGTGGAGTGGCAGCGTCTCAACACCAAGCTCCTCGCACTTAACCAAACTTCTTACCCTATCCCTAAGAGAAACCCTGCTAACCTGTGAGGGAAACTCATTTCCACTGCTTGCATTCCCAACTTTATTCTTTTATGACCCAAAGCTCACAGCCATAAAGGTCAGAGTCAGAACGTGGATTGATGGGTAAGTCATCACGGGAGATTGATTTGGCATCCACATCACTGCCGCTGCTGTCCCAATCCGTCTGTCAGTATCCTGCTCGTAAATAAGACCCTGAGATACTTGAACTCTCCCACTTGATGTAGGACTTTCCTCGCGACCCAGAATGGGCAATCCACCCCTTTCCGGGTGAGGATCTTGGTCTCAGGTTTTGAGGTGCTGATCCTCATCACTGCCCAAAGGGCAGCCCTGGTGGATGCCAACTTTCACCAGAAAGAAGTGCAACCTACTCTTCTCTGATACGCCCCCCACAAGACACCTCAAGGCATGCAGTTATAAGCATTCTCCACGCCCACAAAACACATGTGGACTGGCTGGACAAAGTCCCATACACCATTCAGCACCCTGAAGAGAGCAAAGAGATGGTCCACTTCTCCACTGTACTGTCCAGCACCCCAGTCATGACTTTAACAAGGGAGGTTGAGGAGTGCGATCCCACGGTAGTTGGAATGTACCCACTGGTCCCACTTCTGAAAGATGGGTACCACCATCCCAGTGTGCCACTGTAGTGGTTCCAAATGTGATGTCCTCACAATGTTGCAAAGAAGTGTCAACCAGGACAGCCTTACAACATGCAGAGACTGGGGGTAGCCTGGGCGGATTTCTTCAGATTTCAAATTAAACATTTTCATTAGAATAGAATAGACTTAAAGGTCCAGAATGTACAAAGTTTTAGCGAAGCCCGCCTGGCAGCACATTTTGTATTTAGGTCACTGTCAGACGGGCTTCCTCCTAAATACTGGGCTTCCTGAAAAAATGATGGTGGCTAGTTAGATGGCAGCTAACTAGGAGCAAAACCCTTGCTCTATGTATATTATTTTATATACATGAACCGTCCAAAGGTTAGGAAAACCAAATTTATTTTATTGTGCTGCGAATATACACATTTATTAATACATTTATGGGCAGTATGTTGACCTTTTACCAATATAAAAGTCATAAATCAATCCAAATTATACACACTGGACCTTTAATAGCACACCTGTCACCCAGACAACAACATTTACACAGTCCATAAGCCACAAACAAACTGAATAAGAGAATAAGGATAAAACAAACACTATCTTAAAACATAAAGGCCATCAGCTAAACAACAAAACCAAAGCACAGTGAATCATAGCACAATCCCAAAGTCTTTGTTCTTGGAATTTATTTTTATTTATTTATTTATTTTTTTTTGACTTTTGCAGGATGTGCAACAGCTCCAAACAACACTCCGTGCTTGTCAGAGCACGGATTCACAGCAGTAGCAGTATTGGTCGCCAGCTGAGGTAGCCACTGGAAAAACAAATTTGACCTTAAATATGACAAAACCACTCACCGTCCCACATTGTTTTGCCTAACTCCTGACTGGCACTGGCAAAAGACCAGTTGAACAGCATAGTACAACCTGGCTCTCCGCAAGTATGCGAGTCCATTTAAATCTGACAGACATAGGGTTTGTCCAGTCATCTTCCAAATGTTGCCTTCTGTTTACAAACTCAGATTGGTTTGTGGAATGAATTCTAGGCACAACATCTGGTACAACAGGTGATTAAACAAAAAAAGAGAGAGAGAGAGAGATTTAAAGGGGTCCAATTGTGTCCATTTCTAGATTTAATAAATCGATTTTGTGGTGTATTTCCAACAAAAAACAAACAAACAAACAAAAAACAAAAAAAGCCATACAGGCTTTACAAAACAAATGTTTCCTTCACTCAGCCTAAAGAAACTGCCTTTGTGCTCAATATGCGACTCTGCCTCGGAACTGCTTACTTACCTTGCGATCCAGCCAGCCACTAGTCGTAGCAAGGTAGTTGGGAAGACTGCTATTCGTTCTCATGCAGTGAGGCCTAGTCGACAGAAAAAAATAAATAAAATTAAAAAATCTGCAGACGCATTACTGTGATATTCAGTTCTTCTTGTGACGCAGAAACTTGTCTGTCTCCGTATTTGATGTGTTGGTTGAAATGGCAGTAAATTAAAAAAACATGTTAAAGAGCTGAAAAAGACTTCGTCATGAGACACCTTGAACAACATTATCTTGGCAGTTTTGCGTATTCACTCTGATGAACCAACCAAAGATGTCACACAAAGTCAGCAAACACTGTAGTCGATTAACGCTTCGCCGCCTCCATTAAAAATGCCAAAGTGGGACGGCAATCATTGATGGACCCTCGTTTGTTTGATTCCATTTGTTTTGAATTTGTCTACATTCATTGCTTGTGAATATTTATGCTCCCCCTTTGGTCTATTTTTACTTGCGCATAAAAGAATGTGGTTTAAATAATGTGGTTTCCAAATATTTTGTGGACTATCCATAATGCTTGACACTTAAAAAAGAGCTAATGGTAATTTATTGCAAATCATTTTCTTTGATAACTTCCACGTAGAAATGACATGTGTTCCTGATGTGCATATGTGCAACAGATCTTCTCTTGGCCCTTTCTCCCGGCAGGAAGCGGGAGAAAGCCTGATGAGAGCAGGATGCTTACATCACTGGGAACTCGAGCGGTGCGAAGCTGTTCGACGCCGTCATAATTTCATAAACAGACGAGATAATCCACCCGCTCAAGGTAATCAGGTCGCGGGGCAAAAATGGAGGCGCATCGGTGAGCAGCAGGAATGTCAGGCGAGCAGGTGGTTTCCAGTCCTGCTTTCCAGCTGAGCAGAGGTTCAGCAGGAAGTGTCGGCAGACGCAAATACAGCTGTGACACATCATGACATGTGATGAGATCAACAGTGGGTGGGATGTGACGTGGAAGTTTTTTGTTTTTTTTTTTCGTGGACATACGTATGTAAAAGCATGCCTTCATATACAGTCATAAAAAAAAAAAAAAAAAAGTCTGTTGTAAGTATGTGTGGTAGTGATTTACACTGCCATCAAACCAGTCACAAGGTTTGCCGTTTCATTTGATTTCTGGAAAAGACACCTTTCCGCTTAGCAACTTTTTTTTTTTTTTTTTTCATACGTCACCCGTTAAGCATCACCTTTTTAATTGTCCCAGTGACAGTCCATAAATTCTTAAAAACCAAATAATTTTCCAATTTTTTGCCATTTCAAAACGGGCTGCCTCTTTAAATCCAAAAGGCCAGACAAAGTCCCTCCATTAAAAACTAATCTGAAACAAGAGATAGCTTTGCTTACGCCGTCGTCATGGCAGCAAAGGAAGCGAGCCTCCGCTAAGCGGCATGACCTGGTGGCACCGAGCGCAAGCGAAGGAGTCGCCGGCTGTTTGGGTTGATAATTGGCTGGCTAATCATAACAAGGTACTCATCTGGCACGGCGGTATGAATTTCCTTTTTCTGCAATGCATTTCCAAGGACTTCTCGGGAGATAAATGGCCCGTAAATTACTTTAGCAGAGGGGCGAAATATCCTGACAACCTGGTTCTCTCCTCTCAGAACATAAAAAATGGCCAAATCTCCAAAGAGTTACGCAGCGAGCGCTCGGACTTTCCTCCGGCCGATTAACATATCAGGCCGAGGGGGATGGAGCGCTGATGGATTCAGGCTTCTCACGGCGTTGGATTCAGCAGCTGTGTGATAACGCTAGAGATATATGATATATATATATATATATATATATATATATGTTTCCAATAGACCTGCCTGGTTTGACCTGAGCATTGCCTTAAATCAGCGGCCATTGAAAGTTTTAGTAACACACTCGTAAGTATGTGGATTTTGCTAAATTGTTCCCAGTGTACCGCTTAGTGTCGCGTTGACACAAAATTTATGTTGCAGATGATTTACCCTTTACTGGTAATAGGCCTTCTGCACCCTCAATTACATGAATGGGAAAAATAAGTAGGGGGGGAATGGATATTCAAGCCGCACAGCTAAAAGTCTGATTTTGTTATATCAATCAAGTCTTGTAGGAGCAGAATGAGATACCGCCACTTGACATCATGCGCGCCACCCAACTACAATAAACTAGTTTTTGGAAACAGTGACACAGGCTCGACCAGATATGCGCGCACAAAAAGTGTTTTCTTATCTGATCATAAACACAGAAGGGAAAGAGGGGGATTTAGGAAAAGAGACGGAGCAGAGCAGTAAAAATGAATAATGCAATTATGGCCATTGCCAAACTCCGTTGGATTCATACAGGGGAGTGTTGTGTGGCCTCCAGGGGGCCAGAACTCTGAAGGACGGATCCTTGCGGAGAATAATGCTTACTGGGAAGCAGTCAGCGTGTGTTTTCCAGCCACAGGGATCCAGTCTGTGATGCAAGGTCATGATCTCAGAAGACTTCAGTTGGTGGGGGGCGCCTATGCTTAAAGTGCATCATTCAACACAGAAAGAAAAATAAAATAAATGCTATGTAAAACGTGCTTCCCCTTTTACAATGGAAAAAAAAAAATACGGGCGACACGGTGGTGCAGTGGTTAGCGCTGCCGCCTAACAGCAAGAAGGTCGTGGGTTCGATTCCGGGGCCCGGGCCTGGGACCTTTCTGTGTGGAGTTTGCATGTTCTCCCCGTGTCTGCGTGGGTTCTCTCCGGGTTCTCCGGCTTCCTCCCACACTCCAAAAACATGCATGTGAGGTCAATTCAACACTCTAAAATTGTCTGTAGATGTGCATGTGAGTGTGAATGGTTGTCTGTCTCTATGTGGCCCTGCGATGAACTGGCGACTTGTCCAGGGTGTCACCCTGCCTTCGCCCTAAGACAGCTGGGATAGGCTCCAGCAGACCCTTGTGACCCTGAATAGGCATAAGCGGGTATAGAAGATGGATGAATAAATGAATGAATGAAAAAATATATATGCTTGGGTAGCCTAAAGCGTAAAAGCCCAACATCAGCTCCCAAAAGGTTGAGTGGATTTTATGACCACGGCCTGCTTCCAAATGCACAGATCTTTTTATGATTCCGCAACAACAGAACATGCTTAGACGCGCTTATTACACGCATGTCAGTGCCCCTTCTGTTGTGAAAGCAAACCGAACTAAACAAAAGCATGAACAACAATGGGTGTTGACTCGGCTGCCGGGTAATTAATCCCACTGTTTTCATTGCTCAGCGTCACAGGAAGCGTTTCACAACGCGCCGTACATCTACAGTAAATCTGGTGCTTTCCACCAGCGCGGCCGTAGCCTCGCACCTGAGAACAGTTCGTATTCGACATGGAGCAAGGAGGCGCGCAACGCCACTGACACACAAGCCAGTCAGTGCACTGTTTGAATTGTGTGCATTTAAAGGTGTTTTCAGACGATAATGAGTCGGGACGTGAAGATGAGAGGCAGGGCGATGATGGTTGTTTGGTCGATGGTGGTCATGGAAACACTAGCTAGACCGTTCCAAGACCGTTTTTTTTTTTTTTTTTTGACTGTTTAGGATTTTATTGCAAGTATTTAATGTTTGTTTTTTTTTTTTTTTTTGTCAGTGACTAAAAACTCAGTGACTTGCTGGCAGATTGTCTCCGTGAGATGTGAGAGGTTGCTGCCACACAATGGTTTCCAAAGTCTCGTGGAGCCTTTTGTGTACATTGCGTACAATGGCTTTCAAACCTTCCTCTGTGTACGTTTCTCAGCGGCACGTTTCTCGCATGCCAAAGGAAAATTATTTTTATACCAGCACATCAAAGTAGGAGATAAAGACAAAGTCCCTTAAGCTGACCTTGAAGACCGTTCCTGCTCATTATTTTCTCGTCTAAGCTGAAAATGAAAAACAGGTAGCCGTTATCATTGCCAAAGCTCCCGCATCATTAACAGCAGGCCCGGCAATTTTCCTCGTGCTCATGAAAATGTTTTGCACATGCATCCAGATCAGCGCGGGCGATAAAACTGGCCGAATACGCAAACGTCAGCTGAGTCGAATTAGAGGCGCAATCTGCTTTCACAGATAGACCTTTACTTTTATTTTGCAGCCGCCGGTTCGGCACTAAATGCTCGTTGAAAGAGAGGGACTCCATTGTTTCGTGCGTCTCTGCATAGGTTTTCCCTCTCTGAAATCAGTCCTTTCGAAACAAAATCGTCTGTGAATGTTAAAAACGAAATGACTGTCGCTTTACACCATTAACTGAAGGGGAAAAAAAAATCCAACAAAACTTGACAAACTGCTGTTTTGTTTTGTTTTTTTTAAATAGTTACATATTCATTAAGCCAAGCATTGTAAACGTACTCTTATTTTGTGTGACGGGCCTGATTTCACCCTCCCAGCAGACCTGCTTCGTCGTTAATTAGAGCGTGTGAAGATGTCCGTGTCTGTTTTTCGCAAACCTTTTCGTAAACCGGGCCTTTAAAGTCTATCAAACCGTGGGAAAACGAAAACCCAAAACAAAAGTAAATCAAACTCGGACACATTTCGAGCCTTTTTTTTTTTTTTTTCTAAATAAACATAAACCAAAGTTGGTCTGGGATTCTGCTTTGTTTTAAAGTATCAGTTCCATGAACACGCCTAATTAGGACTTTCTCACATTTAATTGGCAAGACCTGTATTGTTTTGCATCACTTTGGACAGCGACGTCTGTTCCTGAGCCAGCGTAATTAGAGAGAGTCAGAATTGTCTGATTAGAACGAAACCCCCCGCCAGGAGCGCTTGGCCTTACGTCATGAAAGCATCTTGGAGCGCAGCCGTCGTCGAAGGAGCCTGGCGGACTGGAGGGGCCTGGCGTTCGGAATTGGTTTTGCATCGCTGTGGCCGATTGTGTGGCGACTTTTATCCATTTGAGGTCTTGATCGATGATCAAAAATTAGTTGCGATAATCAATTGGACGACTGCAACACATCATAATCACCCCATTGTCACATTGCTACTCAGCATCGTACCTCCAGCATGCTTTTTAGCAGCAGAAACTGAGTGATAGACCTACGTACACATACTGTATATGCATATGTATATACACCCCTTTTTTTTTTTTTGTCTTGGACACGCTCCCAAAAACTGTTATCAGGCTCCCAGTTTTCACACACTTAAGCCGCAGCCAGCCAGGCCCCGTCACTCGCCATCTTGTCGTGAGTGCTGAGAGGCCAGTGCTTCTGGTTTCCAAAATAAGTCATCAACAGGAGCCTCTCTGTGGGACCAGACAAAAGGAGGCTGATAGGAGCCCAGAGCTCTCACATTATGGGCCCGAAACAGCTGACGACAACCGCAACAGGCCGGAGCCCCGCCGGACTATAGCGGCTGAATGGGGGATATTGGACTCTTAACACGCTTCCAAGCATGAAAAAACGCCTTAAAATGCTTCGCATTCACCCAAAACAAGTACAGTACATTCTGTTCCCGAGAAATTCCCCCCGTTGCCCGCAAACAAGCGCGCGCACATTGTTCCGCCGCTCATGTCAGTCGACTTGATGTGGTGTGAAGTCGTTTAATTGGCACTACCCAGCTGAGATCACTCATTTGACCATATGGAGAGGAAAAAAAAAACCCCATATAAACATCTTTTTTTTTTCTTTTTTTTTTTTATAAGAAAAGGTGCAAATACGTTACTGAACAGTTTGAAACTTCACGGCCTGCGCAAATGCAGTAGCAGCTCCCACTCATCTTGCAGGGCTCATTATAGTGCGATAAACCCGCCGTTGCTATGATTCATCTGACATTTAATAGTCAACCCAGGGTGCACCGGAAGTTGAGGGTCGAACAAAAAAAACAAAAAAACAAAAAAAAACCTCCTCTGATGTTCGCTCATCTGAGACTAATGGCATTGGTTTCACAATAGTCAGTAGCCAGTAAGAACCCCACACTGAGAGGAGACCTGTCACTGCAGTGAATGCTAGCAAAGACTTGGTCCTGCTGAAAAGATGTGACAGTGTGTAGTTGTCTGAAACTAATTTAGTGTAAGATATTATTACATTGGTAAATAACGCAATAAGTCAAACATATATATATATATATATATATACATATATATATATACACACATATATATACATATATATAAACACATATACAGATACATGTATATATATATATATATACACATATATGATAGTTCAGAGCCCAAGATGCAGCTGTTTTGCGTTTTCCTTCAGTGAGCAGCTGAAAGCAGTTCTAATGAAGACGATCACGGAGCACAAGGTCAAGAGAAGCAGGTACCAGAGAGAGGAAGTCAAGACGCATCCTGATAGAAGGTGACGTCCAGAACGGACGGCGCGCAGCGAGGGGAGACAAATAGCAACAGGCGAGCGCTGGGGAAATGTCAAGGCGACTGCTTTTTGGAGAAAGTGCAGCAGCTCCTCTCACCGAGCTCCTATTTGCTTTGGTACAAATCACTGCTCGGACGGACGGACGGGCTGGCCCAGAGGGAAAAGCACTTTTCTTCACCTCATCGTGAGGCCATGGAGCACCGTTTCGTTTTTCCAGATGGCCTCGGCAGCAGCAGCAGCAGCAGCAGCAGACTGAGCTGCTCTATGCTTCCTTTTTGACCCGCCCACTCGTCCTGTCCAACCCTGACAATTCAGTCACTGCTGACTGCGACGGTTCCCCAGTCGCCTCGCCTGAGACCAGTTGGTGAGGTGGGTTAATGATCTCTACCCCCACTTGCCTCTGATCCAATGTAGATACAGAATCTGTCCGGGGCTACGGAATCTGTCCGGGGTCCTACGGCAACTCTGTTAGAACAAACTACATCACGGTCGGATAAATAGATAGAGAAGTACATAGACAGATGGATATAACCATATTATACATATATATAATGGATAGAAAGAACAAACAATCGATATATAGATAGATGGCTATCTATCTAACTACCATTCTTTTTTTCCCGTTTGTTTGTTCGACCCCGATATAGTTTGTCCTCATAGACTTGCCGTATGTGACGTCATTGGACGGAGTCCGGCGATGGCCGATGACGTCACATACGGCAAGTCTATTACCACAAACTCCATTGCGGTCAAACGAACAAATGGAAAAATAGAACGATAGATAGATAGCCATCTATCTATCGTTCTGTTGTTAATTCATTCTATCCATGACATACATATACATATGTATATGTGTGTGTGTGTCTGTATGTATAATATGATTATATCCATCTATGTACTTCTCTATCTATTTATCCGACCGCGATGTAGCTTGTCCTAATAGAGTTGCCGTAGGACCCCGGACAGATACTGGCCATGCGATGCACTGTAATGCTGGAGTTAAAACTAATACATACGTTTCATAAGCACTGGGTAGCTTTCTCTGAGATGATCTACATTATAATGTAAAATGCCGCATGCTACAGTTGGAACAACACCATTCGTTGATAAGATTGAAAATGTTCATTCTGTCTTCGTTGGTAGATATACTCTTGGTTTCCTTTTGTTCAGACGGACAATAGCTTAAAGCAGGTAACATCTGTTTAAGCTGTTGTCTGTCTGCGCGAAAGAAAACCAATAAGTATAACAATTTCTTGATAACGTTGGCGGTTTGGCAATGGCAGTGCAGGTGATTGGCGATTCCTAAAAGACGACGGGCTATGGAGCCATTATCACCGTTCCTGGTGCTCTGTCTCCTCACTGAAGGTGCGAGGTATCCTGTGCAAGGTAATGTTGGATAACTATATCAATTATCGTTAAATGATAAAGTTAACCTAGCAAGAAGGGAGATGTTGGTTTCTCACTTTTTTTGTGAGCCTAAAACTTATCAAAGTGGAGTAAAAATACTGTACAGCCACACTTGTGGAGTTAAAGTACCACAGGTTGAAGTTCCATGTGAATGAGCTTCCCAGAGGGAGATTCTCCTCACTTTTTGGCAATCCCACAGTATTAAAAGTAAATTCATCTTAACTCGAGCTCTTTTTTTTTTTCAAATCAATTCACATTCTCATCTCCTAATTGTTTGGAAGTGTCTCTGTAGCTGCGCTCTGATTCGTCGCAGAAGGAAATATATCTGAATATTTTGGATGACCTGCTTCTTCGAGGCTTAATATTTCCAAAGTCTGTGCCACAACAGGGCTTTGTTATTCTTTACTGGAACTCTACTCCGCAGTTCGTGGAAGTCACCGCTGATTCCAGAAACGTTTGACTTAATTGTTGGATCTGAAAACCCCTTATCTCTCTGGACAGATGGAAGAAAGCTCAAGGATTAAAAAAAAAAAAAAAGAAAGAGAAAAAGAAAAGATCAGTGGCAAACTCTTGACAGAAGTAATAACTTAGTGACACTATCTGAGCCAAGCGCTTTTGTTTCTTTTAAGGACATTTGATAGATTTATTTTTCCATTTGTTTTTGTTGTTTTTTACCGAGACCCGTGAAATGTAAGAGATCCGCTCAGTTTTTGAACTGAGAAGGACGCGGGATTGGAGAGACTTGCAGGTAAACCTCCTTCCAGCTGCCTCTCCCGCAGGCAGGCGATACGCAGAGCCAGGTGTTCAGGCAAGTTCTCAATCCTAAATCCTTCC